>CM047880.1:15598845-15677681 GCA_026212405.1 Petrea volubilis
AAAAGTCGATTTGACCCCCCATGGGATGTCAATTTTTGTACTTTCACATGTCAAATTTATGGAGAAAATAGACAATTTACAAGATCATTTGAAATGCAAAATTTGAAACACCGAAATCTCACCTCCTATGTGAGATTGTTATATCACATTATACGGCCATTTTTACTGCAAGTAGGATTACAATTGGTCGGCTTATAAGAAATTAAGTTACAAAATCAAATGTATTTAAAGATACATTTCAATAGGTGTAAATACCCCACAAAGCATGTATCAAATATGTCCTTAATCTTATAATTTAGTCTCATTTCAGTTCTTGATGCATTTTTTCGACAAATACTATTGAAAATCAGACGTGAAAGTTGGGCATGCCCAAATTTAAAGGTCTTCACAATTATGTATTGATTTTTATATCTCTAAATTCGTACATATCAGACTCACGTGTTTTATCTAGTGCTAAAATTCTATCAAACTTGCTTCAAAGAAACCAAAGCAAAAATAAACTATAATTTAGCCTTTAGGGACTAAAAGCTTAAGCGACTCTGGATTGAAGCTTAAGGCATAAATAGTGTAATGATTTACCACCAGAAGAATATGGAAATATCTTATAAAGAAGTTTCTTGGAAGAATGTATTTCTTTTGAAGGTTTTTCTTTTTTTTTTTTTTTTTTTGTCTTAATCACTTGATTCCAATCCATTAATCGATTGATTTGCACTGATACTACAGAGATCCATTAAAAAGTAACTCTCTCCACTTAATTATTCCATTTATAATTATAAAATTAAATTTTAAATATTATTTAAAAAATCTAACGCCTCGTCTCGTATAGATAACATCAATCACAACTATTCCTTAGTTAGAATTCACTATGATTGACTTAGCAAAACAGTGTTCCCTTGAAAAGTTTTTCCAATTACTGAAAAGTGTACGTACGAAATCTTGGAATTTATTTAAATTGTGCCCACGCGTTTATAAATTTATATTTGTCCTCCACGTGTCTCCTTTCTGAGTAGAATATTCTATTCTTATCCATTCGCTAGAATTCATGTTTCCTTGAAAATTATACGAAAAGTACCCGAAAGAAGTACGCAAGTCACAATTTTGAATTCTAGAATTAGTCCCCCTTGCATTAGGAATTGATGTTATTCCATATACAAGAGCATCAAAATTGAAATCCTCGTTACATTCTTCATACGTATAGTTAATCATTGGAACATTCCTAGAGGTAACTAAATCAACACAACAAATTTCTACCAGGAATATTCAAAAATAGAAAAGATAACAGGCTCAAATTTCCTAAACAGGACAATAATATTATTCTACGTGAGGACATGACTTGGTATCCGAAAATTTTTCCATGTTAATCCTACACATGCACCCAATGGTTATAACGCAACCCATATTTAATCTCTTTGATGAAAAAAAAAAATTAAATGCATTATGGAGCTTAATCACAACTGTTGGATACATATGTTAGACCTAAAGTTCGGTCCATAAAAAATTTTTCCCTTGGTCTAGTGTGACATAGTCGTCCACTCCACTTTCCCGCTGGAGTTGGTCAGTTAGACATCAAGCCGTGATAAATTTTAATACAATTCTTGCGTATTTACAGGATCCTCGTGAATTAAGAAACCTGAATCATACATTAACACTTCATCTAGGGAATAACTAAATACAACTTGTCACGAAAAATAAAAATAACAATTTCGGGTGAAAGTAATTAATTGTCCAAGAGAATCACCGATACTAACTGTTACCACCCAAAAAAAAGAAGAAAAAAGCAAGTCACAAAATTGATTGGGTCAACAATCCAATATCAAATCTATTATGAATACATTTACTTCCCTATTAGATCATCACACTCAAGGCTCTATGGCACATTTATTGTTCTCACTATTAAAACCCCTACGGACAACAACATTGACTCTCTTTCTCTCTGCCTTCAAATGAAATTCAAATTTCCAGGCCCTAAGAAAGTATTGACAGCTTTCTAACAAAAATTTTGTGGAACTTGTGGACTGGACAAATACCAACCAGACTCTCCAAGAATGAGGTACTATGATCGAAAAAGCCAAAATATATGAATCTTAACTTCCCATTTAGACTCTTCAATATCCCACCAAGGGAGGAAAAGCACAATTGTTCGCGTAGTAAAACGCAGAACCCAGTACAGCTAAGGGCCACGGCTTCCTGATGCTGATAAAGTCCTATTCGAGATACCGCCCACCAGAAGCAAAGAAGCACTAATAATTTCAAGAATGTGTAGGAAAAACATGACCAAGATGGCTCTATAGGCTGAAATAAGGGCTTCAAAAACTCTCGAACATTCTCAAAATAACCACAATGCTGATGCAGACTGCATGTTCGCCATCTCTCAAGCAGCTAATCATGGAACATTCTCTACAAGTACTATTATACTTGATACTTCAAAAGCTTGTCCTTTACAGGTGGCTCCAAGGCTGACATGCATTGCTCCCATGCTCCATTCTTGAGCATCTGGCCATGTTTCAAGTCATTTACCAAAGTATCAGTTAATTTGTTGTCACTCTGAGTAGTCACAATTTCAAAACAAGCTAATATTCACAAACAGCAGATGTGGAAGCATATACGGGGCTGTAGACCCCACAAAAGGAGCATGGTGATGGAAGAATTTACCTCATGAATTTTCTTGTTAAACCTAATTATTTTTTCGTCACTAGGATTTCTGACCTAATCTAACCTACAGCTGATATTGTCTGCATTGCCTTGCATTTGGCCAACTTGGATCGTATGGTTGGGATGCATTGGGGAGGGAAGTCCCTTTCAACAAGATTCTCTAGGATTATGGGTCCATGTACGTTCACAACCAAAGAAACAATCCATAAGGAATTTAAAATATAAATAAGAATCAACTTACTTGTTTATAGCCATGCAACACTTGGCAAACTTCATTGTGTAAGTCCTCACTCCTTATTTCCTGTGAAACGAGCACGAGATGGAACAATGAACCAATTTTTTCTTTCATAAAGAAGAATATCCACCGATTTTATTATACATCACTTACATGCCAGCTTGCAATAGCCTTGCACATGAAAACAAGAGAATTCAAAGCCCCAGAAGGGTTCGCCCTAACCTATAAGCATCAATGACATGAAGTGAGACGACAACATGAAAATAAAGATGGAGGATCCCATTGGAATATCAAGCGGCAATTTTTTTTACCATTGCACATAAACCTCTGAAAGCATCTTCTTTCTCTATATCATCACGTATCCTATGAAAAGTTGATAGACCAAGATTTAGTGCCCCATCACAAGACAAATAGATTCATGGACAATAAAAACCATTGATTTACACAAAACCATAACTTGTGATATTTATGCTTCGGAATACACTTAGGGACATTATGGGCATGCTAATTAAAAGGAGAACAAGAGCTATTGCTATTAAAAAATGGCTAAAAGTTACATAATATTCATTAGAAGTGTTTTCCATGGTTTTGATGATAGCACACTCAACTTTCTGTTTTATGCATCAGCAGAATTATATGAGATATACATGTGTGCTTCCAATCTTCTCTCCTCATCATCATGCAATAGGTGACAAATAGTATGTATGTACACATTGAAACACTATTCATAATGGGTAGGGAGGAAGGAAAAACTTACATGGACAAAGCAATACACCATGACTGCATAAAATGCTCCATGTGTGGTGAGACGAGCTCTGGACAAACCCAAGCAAGTCTTCCAAGTGTAATGGCACTATTTTCAATGAGAGATTTATTCAGCCCCTTCACAAGGAAAACCAAAACTATAAGAACCACTTCAGATGTGCTTGCATTTCTCCAACCTTTCAATGAGTGGTATGGCACTTAAACTAGTTGTTGGTAGTCTTCATTCTCCATTTATTTGTTGTGCAATGACAATGATTCTACAGAGCATACAAGTTCAGGCCCAAAGTATATCTGCTGGCTCATGATACATTGGCAATCATCTTCTCTCTTACTGCTTGCAGTTAGTATAATCTTTCGCAAACATGATATACATTGCTCAATCAAATTAAAAAGTTCAATGACAATTTTGGATAAGTTGATGAAAAACAAGCATATTGCATGTAGAATGTCAATTCTCTCTTGAAGAAATTCCTGAATGCCAAAATGTGACAAGCAACATGACGAACACACTATGCCTAGAATCTCTTTTTCCAAGCTTGAGCTAAAAAGGTAAAAATACTAGTACATGGGAAGCTGGAGTAAGTAGGGATGGTAGAATGCATCTAATGGACAATAAAACAGAAATTCACCCCCACAAACCCGCCCACAAAAGGAAAAAGGATTACGTAACTAGTGAAAAGTAATTAAACCAATTTATATTCAGATTCACATCGTAATAGCATTCAAGAGAATCAAGAAAGCATAAACAGTAAAATGTAAGTCACCCTTACGTAGTAGTTTTCAGAATTTAGCCACACAAGAAAAATAGAAAAACAAGCGACCATACACGAATAATGGATTATCACCTCCGGGCGCTGTAGTATTGGGACCAAGCAGGAGATTGCAGTCAAAACTATGGGAGACAATCTCCTTGTGAACCTGAAATTTAAATTATCAAATTATAAAAGTCAAGCCTCACGTCAAACCAACTGAATAGTTCTTCCCACCACGTATTGGGTAGCAAAGAAAGGTCAACAGAGATACTGATCAAACTATGGATGAACACCATAAGGAACCAATAAGCTCAGATAATTTCAAAAGAGACACAAAACACGATTGTCATTCAACAAATGAAGTGAAACAGTTAATAACTGCTGAAGCGTATGGCACGATATATTTTTTCCAGGTGGTATGCCCAGAAAAATAAAAACATGAAATGGGGCAGAAAGATTTTTAACAGTCCATGGAACTAATTGTCTTAAGTGTAAGGATCCAAGCACACAAGCTAGTGAGTTTGCTTGAGGAAATTACTCCTAAACTACCTTCAAAGTCAGCCCACGAATTGTGCTACAATCAACAGTTCTCAACATGTGATTTCGGATATCAAAACAACAGCAAGGCACATTAATTGGTCCTGTATACCATATCTTACAGCAAAAATATCCAGGAAAATCATATTTTTCAAGAAACCACTGATGACACTAGAAGAAATTTATCCATTTTCCATTTCCTCTGGGTGATAATGCAACCACTTTTTCCACTCTTGGTAATGCCCAGTACACTAAAGGAAGCAGAAAGACCACAAATAATGTCCTCATTCCAACCCAGTAATAAAGAGCACCACACTCTAAATCCCACTGAAACTAAAGCCAGGGATATCTTTGCAGTTTAGAAGCATCCTGTAGTCCAATAGAATCACTAGAGAGAAATGGGAATATGACAGATTTTTAAATTTTAATTGATAGTGGCCCATGCCTGGCTCTCTACTTTATGGAGAAAGCAGAGATATACATTTTTCAGGAAAATGACAACAAACTTTCTAATGCATGCAACTGAATCAACATACCTCTTAAGGAGTACCTATAATGCTAGCACTACGGATATAGAAGTACAAATAGTATCATTATCCTCATAACTGATTATCCAATTAGAAGTAGGTTTTAGGTTTGAGGTAAAAGCACAAAAGCCCAAAAAGAAGCCCAACTGCCAACAGCAATAACCAAAGGAAGTAACAAGTTGGAAATAATCAACTATCACACTCGACACAGAGTGATTGCCTTCTGTCTTCATGATCCTATGAAAGAAATGACATACCTTTATTGCTAGTTCTCCAATAGCCCAACATGCATTGTTGGCAACAGATACAGTTTCCTTCAGCTTTGGGTGTTCTGGTAACAGCATATATCAATCAAATAAATGAAGTTGCAATACTAGAGCTATTAAACCAAGTCTGATGGTTACTGACCAATTGCTTAGCAGCAACATCCAGAAATTCAGGTAAACGAGAATGCAAATGCACTGGACAAACCTAATTAAATCGTTAAAAACCCCCTCAAATTAGCACCATAATATTTCCAGAAGGTAGCAGAATAGAGTTCTCAGAAATGCACATCTCATGGTACTTGGACCGACTTTGGTAGTTGGACCCAAGCTCAAATGAAGCTATTATCCTCAACTTACTCTGGCAAGGTCTCCGAGCAGTGCAAAAGCACTTTGCCGGACATCATAGGCATCATCCACGCATTGCAGCAGCAAATCCCTTAAATTACTTTGTGAAACCTACAACATACAAATATAAAAGGGAAACATATGAACTGTAACCTACAATACAATATATAGAATAAAAAAACTTGATGAACTCAAGCATTAATGTTTAAGTTATATTCAAAGTTGACCCTAAAGAAATCTGGCAACATAACCAACTAGCAGAGATAGCAAGATTGTTGCAAACTTTCACAAAGAAACGTGCAACTGGAGGCACAATTCAACATAACCATGATACAGAAAAATACAGAATAAAGAAAAGAAAAGGATAAAGACCCTTTCTCATCAGCTTCACAACACTGTCCAATAATAAGGTTCTTCCATCTTCATTTTACTATTTTCATTGTTCTATGGTATACCATATAAAAGAACATCATTTGTAATCATCATCATCCATCAGAAATGAAAGAAAAGGGGGTTGCTAAATTCAGATCACTCTTAAATAACCAGCAACTAGTGACAGAGAAGTCATCTGCAAAAATTTAGAATATGATGAAGTATTTTGATGTAAGATATCAGGCAGTGGGTGACCAAACTCTCTATTCCAGGACCAAGACCCTCAGCAAGCCCAGAAAGAAGATCCACGGAACAGACAATGAACTCTTTGTCATACTGTGCCCCAGCTGAAACAGGATCTACCTAAATGCAAACCTTCTGACACTCAGCCAAGTTGTAAAATAAAAAAATGCATGAAATTTGGTCAGTTGCTTGAATAGAGTAGCAAAAGTACATAACTGGAATTACACCTTTACACAATGATCACAAGAAAGATATGATTAAACTTGACATATAAGAAAAAAAATTTACCAGAGCTTGAAAGAAAAAAGACATTCTGCATTTACCATGCAAGGATGGTATACTTGATAGCAATAAGGAAAAGTAGTTTGGATTTAAACAACAAAGATTCAAATAGTGATGCCTACTAGAAGTCTGTGCCATCATGCCTTTAATTAAAACCAACATATGTGAAAAGATAAAATAGCCACACGCCGAAGCTAGTGACTCAGTAAACAGATATTCTGTAAATCAAAACCTTGCCAGCTGTTGAGTCTGGATGATGTTTATGCACCTCTGAAAAACCGGTTGAGCAAACTGTGAAATCCGCTACCCAATGCCTGAAAAAAAAAAAAACCATATTATTGACTCTTTGATCTACCATCGCTCAAACATATGTATGCGAAATAAAGTAGTCAAAATCCCACAGGGAACGCGAAGAATAATTTCCGACAGCCATTGTAGAATGTGTATATACATTGCTGCCGTACATGACTACAAGTGTGTGGTATATAATCTACAAGATTCCAATTTAGACTTTACAGCACCCAACATTGTAAAAACTAACAGGTATTTCCTAATGTAGCAGACTAAATATAACTTGAAAACAAATGCTGAAAAGGCAACTAAAAATACCTGAGCTATTGATGTAAAACATTCCAAAAGTGGAAAGAGATCTTTGTCAGAGTTTGCAAGTTGTTGCCACTTTGCAATCAATGGCAGCATCAAGATTTCAAGATGTTTGGGCTGGATTGTCAATTCAATTAGATTAGCAATGTAATTTGTTGATACAAAGATGAATGAGGGGAAAGAAAATCGTTTCCTCCAATAATCATGATATAAAATATGATCATAGTAACAAATGCAATCACGTGCAAGCACACCAGAGTATCTTGTTTTACCTGATTCAATTCCCCTCCAACAGCATCTGCTAATGTACCAATAGCATCATATAATTCTAAGGTTCCGTCTCTGCAAGAAAGATACTTATATTATACTACAAGACAAAAGAAAAAGGAATAGGATAGGCACTGGAAACAGATTAGGATTTAAATATATAGTACAGGTTCATTCTAAGTCAGAGAGGATGAAGAAAAACAGTGAACAGAAGTAACTCAAATAAACCTGATATTTCCCCAAAGGCCCACATCAAGTGTCTGCAAGATGATGTCCAGTCGTGGTCCCAGCTCTTCTGCCTGCCTCCCTGCAGATAGAAACTATCTTGGGATCATCCAAATCAAATTTGGACCCAGTTAGGTTACGGAGGAAGAAGAAGGGAACTAAAAGGACCTCTTCAAGTGTAGCAAAAGCGAACAAGCAGCCGCTTGCACCCGCTTATTGTCATCCAATATTCTTTTTAGTAACCCCCATAAGAAACTTTTGTCAAATTGTTCATGACCTTCTTGATGAGCAGTACCCCTAGAACGCTATAGACATAGCACAAGAACAAAATAAACCATTACAAAACTAGCTTTGCTGGTTGGACTATACAGTAGTTCCTGAGAAACTAGGTAATCTCGAAGAGAAGTGTACGAGACAATATCATCCGACAAATGATCATAAAATCCCAATCAGAAGAAATATCAAATAGAGTGACCAAAAATGAAAATTGAAGCTTAATGGAAGTTAAAATTGTTTGAGGGACTCAACCAAAGAGATAGGGCAATGCAATTTAAGCATGGCATGGACTACGCTTATTATCTCCTGTTCTCCTCAGTGTGACACCTTATAGACTTCAAATTAGGACAGCAGTTTTAACATATGGTTAATATCTAGCAACCACTGTTGGAGGTGTAGCATACATGGATACTATCTAGCAATCACCGTTGAGGGTGTGCCCCCATGGGGATCAACCCATCTATCACTCATACTTGAGGGTAACAAGAGTCATTTGTCAATTATACACCCACTGGTGTGAAAGCTAATTGATATAAATAAATGCAAAACAAAGAAAGCAGAAGAAATAGGTGACTATGCATAGCTAAACAAAGAAAATAGAGCTCCAATAACATAACCTTTACAAGTTCAAGTATTTATTTTCAATCCATACCACTGCAGCCTCTGAAGATGGTCTTGCAAATTGCAAGTAGTGGGTGAGAATCTGTTGTAACTCTGTCACAATTCATGTGTCTTGTGTTCAAGAACCATCTCTAGTTTGTGTTCTTCAAATCAATATCAATTGTGTGTTTTGCATGCCTCTCCGATATGATACTCCAAGAACCATCTACACATCTTCTAACCAAATATTCCTACCTTAAAACCACTAATGGGCTGTCAACCCAGATAGTCTGCTGAATAAGCTAAAGGAAATAGGTCTTGTTGCTTAGGTACTTCAAGACCACAACCAGAAGACTATCAATTCTAGCTTACAGGGAACTACTACCGATCTTGCTGGACTGAAGTTAGTAGGGAAAGATAGAATACTGGTCAGCTTCAAAATTTCCTCTAAGCATATTTATGACTAGGTGGGAGAAATACACTTAATTACATGTTTCAGCCATAAATTGGATAAAAATTCAAACAACACAGTATGGGTCCTTACATTGGACTTTGAAAGTCCTGTGATTGTCACTCACTATGAACTTGATAACACTTAAAAACCGAATTCAGCTATAAGAAAATATACTTTTTGTAACTCAGAACGCCAAGCAACAATATGATTTTTAGATGCTGCCACTTTCAGAGAATACAGTTAATACTACTGATTTCTTGAACAAGGAACCTACGGCCTGGTGCAATTATTGCATACATCACCCATATAACAGTAGAAAAAACTGCCTTCTACATGTACACATGTGTAGATATGTCAACTATAACACATGCTTAAAACAAGAATCAAGAACGTGAGATTTAATTGAGCCCGTGATACTTCCAAAATTAAAGGAGCCAAAATCAGGCACAAGGTTCAAAACCAATGCAAAAACTCCACCATACGGTTAAGAAATGACAACCCCATGAGCTCCTTACCCTTCTGCATGAAAGCAGTTTAGTGCTTTTGCTAAATATTTAATTAGTTAAAACATATCCTATTGGCATTAAACTTCATCCTCAACATATCTTCACGTGTGATGTTGCATAAAATATCACTATCAAAAATCAATTAAAACAGGTAAGCAAGCTCGCCTGCACCTACCAAGCAAGCACAGTTCTTCAATCATTATGAGAAAACTGAAGATTGTACTCATTTTCCAAAGGGAAAACACAACAGCTAAACTTATTACCTGAACGATATACTTGCTGAAACGAGAAAGTGCTCCAACAAAGAGATGCTCCGTATCAGAGGAAACTTGTCATCTAAGAGTGGGATAAGAATGCAATAATCTGCACCATAAAAGAAATGAATATCTATTGGGACAAATGAGGTTGGGGAAAAAGGATAGTGCCATACTAGTCTCCTAAGTTGAACATCTGTATATCTAGAGATTAATTTCCAACTTGGATAAAGTATACATAAACTACAAGCAACAAAGACAATAATGCTCATTACGAGCAACACTTAAAACCTTAGGTGTATTTCTTTTAAGTCATACTGCCACAGGTCGACTAATTAAAAGGAGTATCATAATATTTTAGATCTGGTTAACTTGGATCTTTTATCAAAGTCCATCAATGTTTAAAATTCACAAAAGACAAAACATAACGACTGCTCTGCATGTCATTTTCATAGTATGACCATGGCATGGTGTCCAGCCAGTTCTCTAACAGGTCAGATCTAGCTAGCTATTATTAACATGACTACTTGTGCGGTTTAGGGAAGAAGGAAACATAGGAAAGGATAATATTTTCCATTTTATTTATGTAGCTATGTTATTGGGAACTAGAGAACATAACAAAGAAATTCCTGACACGTTCAAACGAGTAAACAAAATTTTACTACATTGAATCAGGTTCTGATGACCTAGTCAACAACTAAGCAAACGGACAAACTTTTCTCCCTTTTCAATTAGATAACTCCATATTAAAACTTCACCTCAATTACAAAAATCTCTCGACAGCTTGATTGTAAGATCAGAACCCAGGTTAAATCAAATAACTAGGAAAAGAAAAATATAACATGAATAAGCTCCTTCTGATTTTTGGATAACAAAGCAATCACAGCAACCAATGGCAAGACAGACAGCCAAAACAAATTCTAGGGCATGGAAATCCAATTGCTATCCAGTATTAAGCAAGGCCATATAATTGCTTAGTTTATTTACATCTATGGGGCATTTAGTCATGCCAACAAACAAAGTTAGGGAAAAGGGGGTGAAGACATGATTTATTTTCATTCGCAGCATCAATCATGAGGAACTCCAATCAAAATAGCCATACATAACAAGGAATAGAATGTTAATGAACAATGTTCACAAGCAAATATCAAATCATAAAATATCCACTCATGTCAATGAGCATATAAACTTCATCACATCATCATGATTCTGGGTTAATCAGATCCTAGATGTAGCGTTAAATCAATCTCTGACAAATCTCACTGATATTACCTGACCAGATGAGGATAGAGGCCATTAATGCAACCCTCGCCTATAGCACCAAGTGCTAAAACAGCAGCTTCCCTATCTTTCCAAGCTTCATCGCCGGAGTTGACAACTTTGCCTCAAAAGGAAGTAGATGAGAAACCCTGTCGGATTTTTAGACACTTAACAAAAATTAATGAATATTGGAACCGGCATCAATTGGAGCACCGTGCCACAATATGTTTGTCACCAGCTTCTACCGGTAATCACCAGAGACAGAGATCTATCTTTTACTTTTTGCCTTTTAAGTAAGTATAGCTTTAAAAACGGCCCATAGAAGGGCATGCAAACTCACCAAATTAGAATACCAGACACCAAGTCTTATCTTGGTTCGTTTTGATATTCACAGAATTAACTGAAATTTAGAAATAAAAATTAAAATGAGCAGTAAAATCACATGTTCACGTTCCAAATTATAATTCTAGTATTGTAATTCCACAAATCAGAAATTGATATTGAACACTTCAAATCTAGCATAATTCTAAGTTTCCAATTCCATGTCTAATATATTGGATAGTATTACAAATTATATATATGATGTGTGTGTGTGTGTGTGTGTGTGTAACTAATTTAGGTATTCAGTTCAGTAAACCGAAACCAAATTGAATACCAAAACTTTCAGAAAGCTCCTACTGAATGCCAAACTGAATTTTTGGCATCAGTTTGGTTTGTCTGGTAAACCAGATTTAAATAAAAGACCCAAAGTATATCACCCACTCTTCAACCAAATTTGAACCAGGGTAAGAAGGGACATATACGGTATGGAAGGTAGGGGGACAAAAAAGTGCAGAAGCTACAATACTCCAAATGCAACTCAACATACCTGCACAATGGGCATCAAGGTGGGTAAAAGCTCATCTCCAAACACATTGGAGAGAAAATCCAGAGCAGCTGCACTGCATTTACGTAAATTCCAAACATTTACAGTGTCATCATCCTGCAATTACCAAATTCGAGCAGCCACATCAAGAATATTGTACTCATTACATGAAAATAACACTGATGTACATCTGAGGTAAAATCTAGATGATTGGGGATATAATTATGCTGCACAAACAGTAGACGATTGAGGTAGTCCATTCCTCTCCAACCAGACCCTGGGAAACAAAGATGACACTAGCATACCTCTTCTTCGGCATCTTCCGATCCATGCAAACGTGATGAATGAAAACGAGGCTTCAGATCTGCATGACATAGCTCATATGAGTACTACACAGTACATCAATACGGTATATCCAAAACAACAAGAAGAATTGCAACTGAACCTGATCTCGATCTGGAAGAGATCCATCCTCCTGCGATAACATGGTGAATAAGAAACAAGCAGCATTACTTTCAGACAATGATTGATTTTAGATGGGTTCAGAAGATGAAACAAAAAATAAACCTCAGCCTCAAGAAGAGACTCATCATCATCAGCATATGCCATGTTTGACAGCAAAATCTGCAGAAGTTGCATAAAATAATTAAAATATGTAGAAAAAATTGGAATTACAGTTAGAAAAAGGGAAACCCGCATTGCATGGAGCATACTGGTATAAGACGTGGTAAGAACTCTCTCAAGTTCTCAGGAGGTAACTCAGCTTCGCAATAAGTGGACCTGTCAAAGAAATGTGCGCTACTTTAGTAAAGAAGACAGAAATCATAATTTCAACTGTTGAAACATAGTCGACAAAAAATCAATAAACATGTCAAAAAAGTGAACAATCTTAAAGAATCAAATGTTTACAGAAAGAAAAGATAAGCTACGAATTCTGCTTCAATTTGCAATAATCTTAACAGTATAACTCAAGGTACTTATCCAACAATCATACAAGAGATAAGTATAGTAACAAGTCTGTCACAGAGTCATGTTATAACTCAAAACACCTAAGAAAACTCTGGCCGTTTAACATTATAGTGCTCAGACTAATCAGTCTAGAGCCTCTAGGCACTGCCTAAGTCAGGGCAATCTCATTCATACTCTTGTTTTAATAAAGGGGAGGACGCGAATCGCACAATTCCAAGCCGCCAAAGCTACTAAAACATAAATTGGTTATAACAAACTAGGATATTAAGATAAACTAAGGGACAGGTAAACTTCTTGTTAAGGATTGCAGCATCACATTCTGGGGAATCTTTGCATCAAATGGAAAACAAGGGAGCTCATCATCTAAACCTACGCACTAATAACTACAAGAAGTAGAAACATCCCAAACTCCCAGTAGAATTCTCTCTTTGTTATACTCTGAACTTAAGAAACATCACCACACTTGAAAGAGCAAAAACTATTACCTAAGCACGAATAAAGATTTGGTTGAGGTGTACATGGTAAAAGTAGGTTTAAAACATTAAACTAAAAGAGATGGGAATCTCATACTAATCACCCGTACTCAAGAAGTTCCCAAATTCAAATAAATGCAGTTAGCACCAAACATACAAAGTCAGCCAGAAACAATAAGAATAAAAAAAATAAAATAAAAAAGTAGAAGAATTTCGACCGTTCTTGAAACAAAATTCCTTAATAGAAACAACCAAGATACACAGACATATTCTCTTGGGGGAAAATTTTTACCAAAATTCACAGGCTTCTAGAGCCACTTCATCATCATGGTCCTTGTTGACTAGCAACATATACTCGATTATGTTCCTTAAATGTGGCTGCAGTATGCCATCAAAAATGATGTCAAGAACAGCAGCAGAGAGAAGTTCTAAATTATTAAGGATCAGTAGCAATAATAGATCGAAATCAGCTGTGATGCAACTATGTAAGTATCTGAAAAGATGCAAGGCTGGTGAGTTGTAAAAGGAAACTATACAGCACTTTAACCAATTGAAGAACTGGAATGAGAAGAAGAAATTACCCACCTCCAAGACAGAAGAACGAATTTCAATAAGCTGAACAAATGCAGCACACACCTGTTCAGCAGAAGAGCGAATAATAAGCTGCCTTAAGCCACATCAACAGTTCACTAAGTGAGATAAAAGTGGGAAAGTCCATCAATAGTTATAGAACAAAAAATAAGTTAGAAGAATGTGGTTCATGCTGAGACAACAAGGGATAACAAGAAACACAAAGAGATGAATGCATATTTAGCATCACATCTACAAACCTACAGTCCATAAATTTGAACTAGGAAATAAAGTATGCTAGATTTGCAAGCAACCAGTTATGGGCGCAATAGATCGAAACCAAGGCGGATTAAATTTCCGCAAAGCTACAAAATAATAGAGAAAAACAAGAAAAACAAAAGATGGTGGCAATTAAAGCTGAACATCCACGTTTGTACAGAGCACAACCTTAAACAATAAAGAAACAAATGCTAACATTGCAACACCCAGAAGCAGGACAAAATACGTACATTCCCAGTGGGGTCCCATCTGCCATCAGTAATTGCTCACAACAATATAATAAAAATCAGAACTGTCCAAAAAACAATCTGTGCAATAACAGGGCAATGTGGAGAAATTTTGAAATCAAAAACCTAAAGACCACACTATTAACCCAGCCAGCAATTTACTGAGAGAAACTTCAAACTAAACAGAACATGGGTCTGATGCCCATGCTCAGTAATTCAGAGCATGAGAGCAGTGTTTCAAACACCAAGGGCTCTCATGTTACTAATTACATAGAAGCTTATATAGTGATTCACTGTATTAGCTAGCATGTGGTGGTGGTTAAATATGAAACCTTTCAGGAAACAACTGGCTAAGTTAAGCACAAAAGATGAATAGTCAAACAGACAATGATTTTCTAGGTTGATTCTTTTAGCAACAAAATTGTTGTATAGTGATTCCCGGTATTCGCTAACATATGGTGGTGGTCAAATATGAAACCTTTCAGGAGACAACTGGCCACGTTAAGCACAAAAGATGAATAGTTAAACAGGCATAAAGGTTTTCTAGGTTGATTCTTTTAGCAACAAGATTTTACTTACTAGAGTACACAAGGAATAAGTAATGCCTAACATGAAGCTAACAAATAAATTCAGCTAACACAGCAAACCAATATGTAAGTGACAAAAGTGTTACAGGAGAAACACAAGAAAGGTCAGTGATACTGGCATCACATATTATTGCTTCTAGATACATCTTTTGACATAGCTACCGATGGCAAATGTTGAAATTCCTCCAATACAGAAAATCAACTGAAAGAACTGCTTACCAATTTCCGAACCTCTGGAGCAGGGTCATTGGCAAGAACAAACAAACCTTGCAGATATTTATCCATGGACATGTAGAGGACCTGCAAATATATCAAACTTATCACAATAAATTTCTATAACATTTCTAGACCAAAACAGAGACTGGAAAATAATGATAAGCCTCAATCAGCTTACTCACCGCAGGCATTAGCATAATGTACTGATTCACCGAACCCAAGGCTAGTTTTCTTAGTGTACTATGCGGCGACTGGAAAAGCTGTTTGCGTACAAAAAAATAACAAGAGAATAAGATATTATGAGGTCTCGGGTCAAAGATTTTTCCTTTTGTTTTATGGGTGGTGGATAGGAGAAGGGATTGCGTATGACAGAGAGTGGTTGGGCAAAAAGAATCATCAGAACCTGCAGGAATCTCGGCAAAAAGGCATTTATCGGCCTTTCAGATAATCCCGCAATATCAGAATCAAGAAGTTGAGGCGCATCTTCACAAATCTACATTCAATGACATCATAAGCATATCAGGTTTTGCAAATTACAAAGCTTGACTTTCTTCACATTTAGTAACATAGAAGATACATACCGACATTTCTTTTCTAATTGCTATATGTGTTATACAGCTATATGTGTAAAGGACTACATTCGCTCATCACTAGTAGAAATAGACAATCACCTTTATAAGTTCTTGCATCAATAACACAGCGCCGATGAAGCAACAAATGTGTTTTGCAGTAACATTTAGCATTTTCAGATAATCCAAAATAGTACATTAATGGCTCTTCAGATGATTATTCATTGACACAACCCACGACGAAACGAAAACTATACATGCTTGTATATAGTGATTCTTATACAGCACATGAAAATAAATAAATAAAATGTTAATAATAATGCATACCTTAGACAAAGCATCCATAGCACCTTCCATGTGATAGACATCATTACTATCTAAGCACTTCACAAGTGCATGTAACAATTCAGGCCATCCTGCAACTCCACCAATCTGAACAAAAGTACTAATAATTGTCCCAGCTGTAGACCTGATTTGCCTATCTGCCACTCCCATACAAGGTAACAGCTCTGACTTTATATATTGTTGGTTTGCTGGTGACATTGTTTTGAATGCACTTCTGAGGTTATTTTTCAGAAGCAAACCTGCTGCTTGCCTAACCTCTATGGATTGGCCCTGTTATAGGACATACACACAACTTCACTTAGTGAAATATGAATTCAACTTTGAAAGGCTTGTTGGCATCAGAATTGCAAATTCCAGTATTTGTTGACAAGATCTTGTCTATTACACATCATTAAGCAAGGTTATATGTTTTGGTTTCCAACTAGCTGCAGAATGTCAACCAAATTAATACCTTCCCTACTAGTGCAATCAGATTTACACCAAATTAACCCACTTAGAAATTAAATTGCAACATAAGCTCACAAGTGAACTAATTTCTGTTTCTTTTCTATAAAGTTCTCCAGCTATTCCGTACTATTTTCGTATTAAGGTAAATAAAAGCTTTATAATCTCATTATGTTTTCCATTATCCTCACTGTATCACTTCAACTTGCTGCATAATTCCTTCAGTGTCATGGTACCAACTCACAGAATACAAATGACAACCCATTTACTCCCGGCATCAGATAGAAATTCACAGGAGAATAGTAATAAAGCGCCCAAACTAAATCAACATTGTCCAAAAACTCAATGAATCCTCTTAAACCCCAACAAGACCAGAATTTCAAAAATAAAAACTTTTTCTCCCCGTATTAAAATTCCACGCTCTTAACTCCAACACATCATAGATTAACAAGCATTCATCAAACAACTTCGATTAATCATAAGCAACATTCAAACTCCAATGCCAACAAAATTCAAATACAATCTAACATATCATGGGTTTAAAGTACAAAATAATACCTCCCCGCGCGCAAAAATGAAGGCGAGATAATTGTTGAAATCGGGGAACTGAGAGTACTGCTGTAGCCTCTGCCAAATCATCGACTTGTCTTCGGAGGTTGGAGCCATCTGCTGCTCCAGAAGCCCACAGATCTCCCGCAGACCCTCCTCCTGCGGATGCCACGCCGCCGCTTCGCCCGTCGCCATTGTTCTTTTTCTCAAACACTAATTAATCCGATTTTGTTATATTCTTTCAATCAAAAAATACATATATATATATAGTTCGTACGAAGTTACGATGTTTCTTGCAATTTTCCGACAAGAATTTAGAGAGAGATAGAGAGTACAGAAGCAGAGCCAACGACGAAATTGCAGGCTCTGTTTGGAGAGAGAGAGAGAGAGAGAGAGAGAGAGAGGAGGGAGGGAGACTCAAAATTGTACAGAGAGAGAATGGGGTTTTTGGGCTTCGAGGAGGCGGGATTTGGTGCGGGAAGGTGTAGAGAATATGTTTTGGTAAATCCAATAGGAATTTTTTAGGCTAATTTTCTTATAATTTTTTGGTGTGGGCCCATTTGACGTGGATAGTGGGGAGCAGAGGAACCAGTCTGAGTTGTTAGGACATTTTCTTATATTCTTTATTGTTTCTGATTAGCCAAAAAAATAGAAAATTAATTGAAACTAGGATAAGAACCGAAAAAGTTTTTGTTCCACTTACTTTTGTATGGGAGTTGGACCACCTGAAAGCAATTTTTGGTTTTAGTTTTTAATTTGATTTTTTGATAGGATGATATTATTTTTTATATATAATAGTAAAAATTACGGAACCTTTACCCCCAATCATTATGTGTGCGTGTTTTACCACTATCAAATCTTTCCTTTTCTTTTATTTTCTTTTGTTTTTTATTAGAACCCAACCTTTTAAAATGCTGAAAAAAAAATTATTTTGTCCTTTTTGGAGTCCGAGCTTTACAAAATATCCTTATTTTTTAAAATATTTAAATTTTATCCTAAATCGAGCTTTACGAGCTCGATTTTACTATATGTCAGATATTGACCGAGCTTTGGAAGCTCGGTCTAAGTATTTTATTTTATTTTATTTTCAAAAAATCAAAGACCGAGCTTCAAGAGCTCGGTCTAAGTATTTAAAATCTTTTTTTTTTTTGGAAAATTTAAAGACCCAGCTTAAATAGCTCGGTCTATAATTTAATTTTTTTTTTTAAATTAGAAGGCCGAGCCATTGAAGCTCGACCATACTATTTTAATATTTATTATTATTATTTTTTGAAATTCAAAGATCGAGCTTCAAGTGCTCGGTCTTATTATTATTTTTTTTTTTTTGGAAATTAAATGACCGAGCTCTTGAAGCTCGGTTTTTTGATTTTAATTTTTTTTTTTTTTTGAAAATGTATTTTTCAATGCACTATATAAACATGCTCCAATCCAAAAATTTAACTCACAAATTTCTCATTCACTTTCGATTATCACTGTGTTGGTGGAGATGTGGTGGCCAGAAACAAATACGTTTCACTTTTCAATTGGCGTAGCAACTGTAACGTTAAAGGACATTGCAATTCTGTAGGCATTTCCCGCCAGGGGCAGTTCTTTGGTGGGTCATGTACAAGGGTGAATAAATTGGTTTGAAAAATGTGGTGAATTGTTGATATTTGTTCCAAATGACTCGGATTTTATGTCCTCACGTATTGTTGAAAGCGATTTTAAATCGCTTCCGAAACCACAGAATTATTGATTATTCATCAGCAGGGCTACCTTGAAATACACCCGATTTGTGGCTTTGGGACTCATCTCAAGCGTAATGATGCCCAAGAAAAGCAAAAAAATTATCAAGTTACATTATTTACTTCACGCGGATAATGTCCAACATACCTGATCTTTTAGCTAGGGTTTTACTGTCTTGCGTTCCTATATCGGGAGTTGATTGTTGCTTCGAGGAGGGAGGCAAACTCGATATCTGGCCTAATTCAATTAGTTCAGGTATTAAATTTATAGAGTGTTTATCATATTAATGCTTATTAAAGAGAGAAAACTAATATGAGTTGGGTTTTTTTTATCGTAGATTTGGGCATGGTCTCGTATCACAACAATAACACCAGTACCTATGTTTCGAAGGTTGCTGACAGGGTAAGATTTGGATTGTGATAACGCCGAACGAACCACAGTCTCATTTGGTGCCCGGTGGAGTAATTATTATAGATATACAGATATGGTTAGACACTCGTTACTTGTCACGAGAGAATTGTTTGATAGAATGTGTTACAAAGAGGTATGACACTATTATTTATCAATCTGAAAGAATTTATTTTGTATTTGATCAAGTGTGAAACAATGGAGTTATGTGAATCATTTTCAGTTCAAATGGCATCCGTATGACCCCAATGCCCCCGAGATTGTTGGACTACCGGGTGATAGAGGGGAGGAGTACTGGCATGCTTCAGTATCGCTGTTGAATTATACGATCATTGAGTTTCATCATGTCAAGCATGTTTTGAGATAGTTCGGGATGAGACAACACATTCCCCCTAACATTACTATGGCGAAGAGAACTTTGCCAAAAGTAGATAGGCGGGATCATAATTCAACTAAGTATTGGGGATTGACATACGCTAATTACACACAGATGTGGAATAACGTCCAGGAATTCATTATTAACAGTGCTCCAGTCTCTACAGAGGTATCACATGTCGAGGACGGTTCTTTTGCATGGTATATAAGGCATGCTGTTTGACAAATTAGTCCGCCATAAGGGTATGAACTAGGAAGGGATTATCAACCTTCCAATCCAGCAGCATGGTGTATCGTGGTTAGTGTCTTTTTAAACATTGCATGAATAAAATTATTATTTCTTATTTCATGAAAAATATTAACTGTAAAATATTTTTTCCAACATGGTGACAGTTGGAGAGTGTGGGGTATATTCAAGTGGAGGCTATGCGATACAATGTTCCACACATTACAAATCACACAAGAATGTTGGAGAGCGTGGCCAGAACACATATTGGAATAACTGGCCAAATGTACAATGCACCACCATTTGTAGGTGCAACAAGCGATTCACATCCAAGGCGTGTCGAAAGACGATGTCATAGGACAATCCAGGCCGGAGATTCCAATGTTCGACACGACGAAGCCGGACTTTCTAACGTGCATGGTATTGAACCAGAGCATTCATATACGCCCCAAACGCAATTTTGCCCTTCTAGTTCAAACTTCACCCAAGACGTGTACGTGCCTTCGCATGTGGGTACGAATGTATTTGGAGATTTTTCCAACACACCATACACTCAGTCGGTCAACAGGCCAACCTCGAGTGACCCTAGCCATGCGTATTATTCCGGTAGAGTGTATAACTATGCAAACATCGAACAACGTCAGAGTTATAATACTTCACCAGTACCTTTCGGAGTGTGGTTGAACCGAGGGGATGAGACGCCTGGGAGTAGCTCAAGTGATCATCAATCTGAGTCGTATGAATCCCATCAATCTGAAGAGGCGAACGAGTTAGACATCCTCGAAGTTGTGGCACTAGAGGCCATTTAGGTCTGCATTAATATAATTGGTAATGTGACCTGCTGAAATGTGTAATATTAACTTATGAACTAGATGTTATTGTTTCGCTGCATATGTAATTATTAGTCCCACTAAATTATTCGTAGCATAGTACCCTAGTCAAATTTGGAATATTAGTATATTAACTTCACTATTAATGAATAGTTATGCCTAAATAATTTCGGATGATAAAAACTTAAATAGTAGCATAGCACGCCTGGTTAAATTTGGAATATTAGCATAGTAACATTACTATTTATAAAGTTATATTAGCATAGTAACATTACTATTGATAAAGTTGTATTAGTATAGTAACTTTACTAAAAATGTGAAATCTAGAAAAAAATTAAAAATAATAATTAGGAAAATTTGAATAGTAGCATAGTACACTAGTCAATTTTGGAATATTAGTTTAGTAAAATCACTATTGATGAATAGTTATAAGTAAATAATTTTGGATGATATAAGCTAGACATAGTAGCATAGTACATTTGGTCAAATTTGGATTATTAGTATTGTAAAATCACTATTGACGAATAGTTATAAGTAAATAATTTTAGATGATATAAGCTAGACATAGTAACATAGTACATTTGGTCAAATTTGGATTATTAGTATAATAAAATCACTATTGATGAATAGTTATAAGTAAATAATTTCGGATGATACAAGCTAGACATAGTAGCATAGTACCATTGGTCAAGCTTTTTCAGACGCATGAAGTAGCCATGCTTTTTCAGACCCGTGATGTCCAAACTTTTTCAGTTAAAAGGTTTGTAGAATGGTATGCCTATGTATAATGTACACATGTGAAAAATCCAGATATAAAACTAACACCAGCCTAATCGAACCACTACCAACATAGAGAACTTATCATATAGTATACACGATCCTCATTTTACGTATTGCTACAAAAATAAACCAAAACCAAAACCAAAACGCTCCACATTATAAAAAATCTCCTCACATGGAAATGGAAATGATTGGTGTTGTTGTTTATCACGGCGGTAACATACAACATTCTAATCATGTCATCACATATAGTAGAAACCCAGTGGGTTTTACGTGGATAGCCCCCAACTCAACTTTGACCAATTTGATGGAAGAAGTGTATAGAATTACAAGTGTAAACCGTATTATGTGCAAGTTGAAAGCATTCCTCAACTACAACATCTCAAGTCAGCCCGTTGTGCAAGCGTTGGTGGAGTTGACAAATGATATCGATCTGTGGAATTTCACAAGATCAAGCGTAGGCCTACGTAACCTACAAATCTTCACCGAATAAGAAGCCATGATCCAGTACGTGGATAGTGACCCCCACGTAATATGGAAGCATGATCAACAATAGGTTTCATACATGTCCATATTAACATAATAAGAAATTCCAGCAATCACGCAAGGATTAAGAAACTTCGACTTCCGAGATGTCTAACATACCCATCAAAATATCGGCTACAACAACGACAGCGCAGGTCCCTCCACGCACAACAACAACAAACACATGAAGGAAGAGAAGGAGCAACCATAGACAATGTTGTGGCTGACAATCTAGGTCCTCAAGAAGATGAGCATTCTGAACCGGACTACGACATGGATGCAACTGGTTGTGACATCAACCACAATGATGTTGAAGAAATGAATGCGACTGCAGCCATCATAGTTCCTAGAAGCAACCAACAAACAACTCCCGCACACCTATTGCCATCTAGTACCAACGCACCTCGGCTGTATGAAACCATTACATGGTTCAACATGCCTTTCAAAGAGTTGCCAATGGATTCATGCAATATACCTACGAACAGAAAATGAACATTGTACGACCAAGTTAGAGGTATTCTTCACGTTGGAATGATTTTCAACAATAAGTTCGAAGCCACTCAATCTATCAAGCATTTTTCTATCAAGTGGGTGAGGCGAGAATTCAAGGTCATGAAGTCCGACTAGAAATTATATAGTGCTCGCTGCATGTTGATAGAAGAACAAAACTATCAGTGGAGAGTTCGAATATTTCTAAACGACAAGTGTGGAGTCTGACAAATAACGAGGTACACTGGCCCACATACATGCCTCAAAATGGATGATGGTGGAGATCACACAAACTTGGATAGAAATGTCATTGGAGGAATGATGGTGAACCAAGTACGTGAAAATTACTCATACAAAGCTAGAGACGTCCGAGCACAAATTCATACCCTTCTAGGGTACAAGATAAGCTATCAGAAGGCTTGGCAAGGATGGATACGTGTGCGTTTCTTGTTGTATGGTAACTTGGGAAACATCCATAGCAAAACTACCTTGTTATTTGCTTGCACTTCAAAAGTGGAATCCCGGGACTGTCATAGAATGACTTAATCTCAACACTGACGACCCCACAATAAAAATGATAGGATACGTGTTTTGGGCATTCAAACCATGTATAGATACTTTTCAACGCTGCCGCAAGGTCATTAGCTTTGATAGAACTCATTTCTACATAAAGTATAAACACAAGTTGTTGAATGCGTGCACAATGGACGGAAATCAAAATGTGTTGCCACTGGCATATGCATTAGTTGATGAAGAAACACGCTCGTCTTGGTTATGGTTCCTATCAATGTTGATCCGACATGTTATCGGACAAAACCAAGGTGCATGCCTCATTTTAGATAGACATGTTGGCATAACTTCGGCAGTCAAACAACTCACTGCATTCAAAGAGCCTCTTGGATGCCATCAATTCTGTCTTAGGCACCTTTGCTCGAATTTAAACGCAAAGGTCAAAAATATCATCGACAAAGACCTATGCTGGAGTATTGGGAATGCTCCAATTGAGTTTGACTTCAACAAGATCATGAAGCAAATATGAGCAACCAAACCCGAGGCGGCAAGATACCCGGAACACATCGACCTGGAGAGGACCGCTGTATATGATAATAGAAAACGGACATGCATAATGACCACAAATATGTCCGAATATATTAATGGCGCCTTCAAGGGCAGTCGTCATCTGCCCATCGTCGCGTTCGTCCATCTCATCTTCAACCGTACCATAAATTGGTTCCGTCTGCATTCTACTATGGAAAACGGCATGCGATCAAACAGCCAACCATGGAACGATCATGCATATGCCTACTATAATGCTAACAAAGATGCCTCACTATCGCATGTCGTCGAGAATTTTGTGTACCATGAACGTACGATATCAATACTTGCAAGAGACACAGGCTACGGGGCTAGTCTTCGATTTGTTGTGAAGCTAACAAAGAGTGCATGCTCTTGTGGGATTTGGCAGCAGTTTGGTATACCATGCTCACATGCCTTAACCGCAGCCACCCAGTTTTCGATGGACACCAGTGTATGGTACTATAATATAGACTCTTACCAACAAATATACACGTGTATATTCAAGCTTATTTGTGATGAGGCCTATTGGCCAGAAGCTGATTTCAAATTAGTCCACAATCCCGAGCGGTTAAAGGAGCAACAACGCGGTCGTGACGTTATCACTCGCATTCATAATGAGATGGACCAACCACAAATTAGGGAAAGATCAGGGCAATGTGCCCAACAACGCCAATAATTGATACACAATAATATTAATTTGTTATATATTTGTGCTGTCTTCATTTGGAATTAAAAAAAAAATCTATATTATCTCTTTTTATGTGATATTTTATAATTATCACAATATTTTTAACTGAAATCTGGTATTGTTAACATCTTATTTATTAAAATACTTGTACAAATTGTTACAACTTTTAAATGAATTTAGAAAAAAACATAAAAAAACGTTGACTCAGTTTAAGACTTATTACAATTTGTTATAATAAAAAAAAAAAAATCAGCAACTCTTAATCAAATACTTGTTATAATTTTTTTTAAAAAAATCAACAACTCCTTCTATTTTTTTTTTAAAAAAATTATTAAAATAGTATGACCGAGCTTCTATAGCTCGGCCTTCTAATTTAAAAAAAATTAATTAACATGCTATGGCCGAGCTTCAATAGCTCGGCCTTCTAATTCTTAAAAAAAATTAATTAAAATGTTATGGAAGCTCGGCCTTCTAATTCTTAAAATAAATTTAATTAAAATACTATGGTCGAGCTATTGAAGCTCGGCCTTCTAATTCATAAAAAACAAAATTATTTAAAATTCTATGGCCGAGCTTGAATAGCTCGATCTTTAAATTTTCCAAAAAAAAACTTAAATGCTTAGACCAAGCTCTTGAAGCTCGATCTTTGATTTTCTTAAAATAAATAAATAAAATACCTAGACCGAGCTTTCGAAGCTCGGCCTAACTCTCTGACACACAGTAAGACCGAGCTCGGTTTAGGGTAAATTTAAACCTTTTAAAAATTAAAGGTATTTTGACAAGCTCGGCTCTCATAAAGGGCAAAATAAATTTTTTTCTTAAAATGCTCGCCTTCACTCCTCTTGAATTCCGACGGAATAATATGAAATACTCTGTCTTTCCATCAAACGTGTGATTTGCACATGCATTTTTAGAGGGCAAAATTTTCTTTTTTGACTGCTTTGTAGAGAGCAACATTGTTAATCCTCTCTCTCTCTCATCCCTTTTTGTGTCTTCATATTTTTTGATTGTTTCTTCCATTATTTCCTTAAAAAGAATTCTTGAATATTTCTTTGTTTCTTTTTTCTCTCTCACGCATATTAATAGAGAGGGTGGTGAATCAGTCGGTTGCTGCTACGTTTTTTTCCGAAATCTTCTATAGTCTAGTCCAAATCAAGATTCTAATATTGCCCATCAATTAAATTGGATCAAACCGGCCCCTAGAGGGTAGAAGATGTAATATTTTATCTCAAAAATCAAGAATCTTGAAGACCAACTTATCATTTTCGTGTCCAAATCAAGAAGTTCAAGGAAACACAAAAATCGGGAGGGGCAATAGTACATAAATTTTGAGCACCCTCCAAAATTGTATCTTTGATGGATATTATATTGCAAATATAAATTAGGGTAAATTGTGGCAAATGTCTGGGAATGTTTGCATTTTACCCTCCCCCTCCAAAAAAAATGCTAGTTATGAGTGAATAGACGATATTACTCACGAAAAAATGCACACGCGTGTCATGTGTTTGAGGAAAGATGAAATATTCCACAATATTTCACCGTGTTTCAAGAAATTGGATTAAGGCACTAACTTTTAGAAGATTGGGTGGTGATAGTGTGTAGACGCAATGGATGGGAGTAAAATGCAAACACCCCCAAATGTTGGGGGGTTTGCGCAAATTTACCCTAAATAATAATTCAAAATTTTTGAAGTCACCCAACTAAATGCTATGCATATGTACATATAATTTTCTTATGCTCTAATTTGGCACATGAGAAATTATAATAATTCTGAATTCTAATTTGGATTATATATTTATATTCAAAATCATCTAAAAGAATTCAATATTTATCAAAAATTTGTAATAAGTTTAACTCAAGTCAAAGATAAAATTGATTTTCTATTTACAATGTCATTTTTTATATCTCTATCAACTAATTTAATTTTAAATTACTAAAACTTTTTTATAACTTATTTATGCGTAGATGTGAAAAAATTCTCATGTCATTCAATCATTGACATGAACTTTGACATCCCCATGCTGCCTAGCTTTGAATAGACAATCTCATGTGCTAGCTTGAAGAGTAACCACCACCGGCAATGCCTCTTTACAAAGATGCCAAGTAAAATTTTTACCTTAGGCAAAACAAGTGAAGACCATATAAAACTCCTTTTCTTTGGAAAGAAGTTCAACACATGAGTACTACTTGAAGTCAAACCCAACCTATCCAGAAGATCCATTGTTAGCCGATATGCACTCGTAAATGAGAATCTCTCACTTTTGGTGTAATGCAAGATAAATGTATCTCAATTAGCCAATAAGTATAGTGGTAAACCTAAGATAGAGTCAACCAAGTCCATATGTTTCCAACCGCCACCATTAGGGAGTATGAGCTCGCTAACTCGAGAAATAGGATTTGCTGGATTCCTTGTGAGAATGGCTTGAAAGTATGCGGACGAGACAACCGCATATCCTCCCACATAGAATTTTCAAATAAAATACTTATCTCACGTAGAGTTTTCAAAGAACACTTAATATTTTTTATATTATCTTTCCTTGAGTGTGAACTTTGACTTAAAAGTAATTACGCGCAAGAGGGAGGAAAGACAAGGACATATAGCTGTATTTCTTATGCAGCTTCTTCTTTACCACACAGTATATATTTGGTGAAGATATAATCAAATCAATAAAGGTTCGGTTGTTCTATCTGTTGGAATGTAGTGCCTATAAAGGGCACGATTAGCCTATGGATTATGCCGAAGCAAGAGTTAGACTCTTTATCTTTAAGACAAAATTGCCCTGTATTGGTACTCACGATTCTTGACAATCGTCCCCAAAAACTAAAACAACCTATCTCTCGAAATATGAGCACTCCAAATTTCAAGAAACAACAGATTTAGAAGGTGTTTTGAACTCACTAGATGATTTATGAATGCTTTGGAAACATTAGGAGTGAAATGTAGAAAATATAAAATGAATTCGAATGAAATGGTATGCAAATGAAAAATGCAGGAGGTCTATTTATAATAGATGAAAAGTTGTGGTTGTTGGCTACTGTTTGGGTTTGCTTGAATTGAACTGCCCTTGTACCGGTTCACACCCGCTCAGGCACAGTCTGAGCTCTTGAACTACACCTGGGTGCGCGCTCTAGCTCAATCCGACACACCATGTTGATTCGGATCAATTTAGTTCGATCTACCTTCAATTTTGACCTAATTTTAATTCGGACCGTACCCAAATTAAAAGAATATATTTTGATTTAACTCGAACCTAGATCGAAGTCTAAGCCGCCACGTCGTGCTATTTGAGATAGCCGATTGGATGACAATGGTGTGCATATGTGTGGGTTTGGTTCGAGCCTACTAACCCGTAAGTCATTTCCCCCATTACACACTTGTGAACCCCCAAGGGGCCAACCCCTATTTGTAACTAGCCACTTAAATATAAGATATTTTTGTCTCATTTTTCCAATGCAAGACAACCACATTTTACAATAGTCCATTTGGTCTTTCAATCAAGCTCTCTTATGCATTTATATTTTCATTCACCTGAAATTTGTTTTGAGCAATTAAACACATTTTACATAGATATCGCAACTTAGATTACGAATATTTAACTTATTTTCAAAAATAGTAAATGGAGCTTTATCAAATTATTAACCAAAGTTCGTTACTCACCAACTTTATAAAATCAATTTTCTAACACTATCCTAGGCGACAAGACTAAAACATTATTGCGTCATAATTCTAAGAAAAGATCGTGAATTAAAATAGCAACCTCATCTACGTTTCATCCCACCTAAATCTCTAGTTACTTATCAAACTTATTCGTTACCTATAAAAGTCTTTGTGAATCACATGTATCAAACTAACACTAACATTCTTGGACCAATGACAAATAAGGGCGGTTTCCAATCTTTGTATTAAGATAGAAAAAACAATATGCACAATCAAATGGAGCTAGTAGGTAATAGCATTTTAGTCTTCTCCCCTCTTCTCCATAAATGGTATAAGTTATTTTGGTAGTAAAAATTCACTTCACAACTTTTTCAACTTATTATTATTATTATTATTATTATTATTATTATTATTATTATTATTATTATTATTATTATTATTGTAACATCTAACCTCTTATATTTAGTTGATTTATATTAAGGGCCTCATGGCATATTCAGAAGTTTGGAATAATTAAAATATTGCAAAAAATTTACATTACTATAAACATGAAAAATAACAAATAAATATTTGCCAATTTCGACTGATCTGTTGAAAAGGTCGAGAGTTTTTAGACATCACATGTACACTTATTCATCGGGAGAGCAATATAACTTGAAAACAAGTCACCAAGTGCTTGGAAGTTGGTATTTGATATCTAACAATTTACAAAGGAATTGTTTGGTTTCCTTCATTAGGCAGAATTAGGACCTTATGTCAGTTGTAATTCAATGTTTGGTCTACATAATTCAGAAAGTACTAATCCAGCTTAGTTGTGGGTGACCCGCAATTACACCACCTAATCTCACAATTTGAATTAGGGGAGGGGGTACGACTGAAAAGTGTTGTTTTATGAATACCAAAAGCATGGTTGTGTTTCTACTCTCTTGTCCCTCAATGGGTTCAGGTTTTTACCTTTTTATCCTCAACAAAATAATTAGTGAGAGATTGATTCAACCCTAATTCCATCTTCAATACGCATCCAAAATCCTGTGGGTATGGTGGTGTCTGCGCCGACGTTCTCTCCTTTCAACTTGTAGATCCGTGACAGTGTCAACTCTTAGAGTTGATTTGGTTTCTAATCTCATTTTTTCTTTGAAATTTTCATTCTGACTGCAATTTGAAAATCAGTGCAAAGTCAATCAGAAATAATACAAGTTAGCTATGGTACCGGGTCGAAAAAACCATTTCGTTGTTAGAATTATATTTGCCTCTATTCACGACTGAGAAAGCGTTATTGAGAAAGCGTTCTGCTTGCTGAAGAAATGATGCAGAATTAGATAATCTTAAACACAACCGTGCCTATAATGTTATTGAGAAAGCGTTCTGCTTGCTAAAAAAATGATGGGCGATTCTAAGAAGCCCTTGTTTTTATCCCATCGAGATGCAGAATTAGATTATACTTGCTTGCGCACTACTACACACTTTTATTCGTGTGGAGATGGAGGTGGACCCTATGGAGGAGGAGTTGTCTAACGACAAGCAGGAGTAGGCTGATGAAGAGGAAGATGTCATTGGGACAATTGATACCACCCCTGCATGGGCACAATTCAGGGAAACAACGACAAGAAATATGTACAACAAATGGCGTGCAAGACATGCATAATAACTTACCAGAAGTCTGTTTGTATGTTATGTACGTCATTCATGAATTAAACATTTGAAATCAAATTTTTCTGTATTTTGGAAGATTGTTGAACTAGCTCCCACAATTTACTTTCTGTTGTAGTTCTGTGAATGAGATTCTTGTATAATTGGAATCCAAATTTCTGTCCAGTTTATACTTGTATTTGGTGTTTGTTGATGGTGTACCTTTGTTGTAATGTGACCAACGTCTTGTGTCAATTTGTAATGTATCCAGTTTGTGCTTTTATTGTATGCAAATGAAGTATTAAAATTTGTAGGGCATGCTATCTCCTTTGTAATAAGTAGTCTGATAAAATCAATATTAAACTATTTCGTTGAGAAAATTGATTGTTGTCTATCAATTTTCTTCGTACAGATAGTTTAACTATCCCAATTAACTTTGTGTAGGACATGGACGCATCCACACGTTCCACACGCCACAATTGTAGGGTAACAGATTCCTTGGATGTTGGTCGCCGTTTCTGATCAGATTTGGAAGAAAAAGCATTGTTGGGCACACTTGAGGATTTTCAAGATCAAGGATGGCATGCCATAGATGGAGCATTTAAAGTGGGATACATGGGAAAGTTGGAGAGCATGATACAAGAAAGGTTATCAGGTTGCGGACTATCCAAGAAGCACATCCGCTCAAAGCTCACTGTATGGAAGAAGCAATTAGAGCACTGTCAAGATGTTTTGAAGACAACCGGTGGTGTAGGGACTTATTGGGACGGTCAGACGGGTATGATCATTGCAGAGGACAAAGTTTGGGGCAAGTACTATTAGGTAAGTTAATTGGTGAAGCATCCTTTTACATATTTTGTTTATGTGAGTTAATGTGGTACTGAAATGGTAATTCAGTATATGGTTTGAATTGTAAAACAAAGACAGCTCATCAAGAACAAGAGTCTTAGAACTAGAAAGGCTATTCTTGTGGATGCATATTATTAATTGTTATTGTTATCGCCGAATTAGAAACTGACTCGGTGACGCAGGTGTATAACGACGCTAGACAATTGCGAGGGAAACCACAACCACACTATAAGTGTTGGGTTACGATTTTGGGGGACACCGTGGAACATGGGAGGACCAAGTTGACGTTGTTGATTATGTCAATGAACTGCTTAATGAGGACCAAAAGAATACTCCATTAGATAGTATGGGGGAAGCATCTGCCAAGGCAACCAAAAGTCCAAAGAATGAGCCTGAGTCTCATTGATGATTGAGATGCAACTTGCTACACCCCACCAACGTGAAGTGAGTAAAAGTGTAAAACAACAACAGCTTCAAGGAGAAAGTGTAAAGATATGGACAATAGTGTAGATGTTGACAGTTTGATGGACAAGTGGATCGATTGTTGTTGTGGAGCACTTGGGAACCTAGCACGAAGGATGCCCGGTGGTATTGGGACTAACGGGCCTATTGAGTAATCAAAGGAGAAGTTAATTAAGACAGACTTGTATACAACCTTGAGTGCCATTCCAGAACTGTCTATGGACCAACTACTTTGGATAACTAAATGTCTAATCAACAAGTCAGAAATGCTTGCTTTTTAGGGAATGCCATTGCCTGCCCATATCCGTTTTGTCCAGTTATTGTTGACAGATGGGCTGCACAAGCCACTCGATCCAATTGACTAGATCGTATGATTTGTGTTTGCGTCAGTAAGTTATCTTGCGCCTTATTATTAGGTATAGTAGTTTTATCTGGTTCGATGTGCCACGAAGAAGACGCTAGCTGATATTTTGTCATGCTGCTATGTGGACAACATACCATAGTAGTGTCCTTTTGAGTTACCCATTTATGATGTTTTGGCTTACATCCCGGGTGATAACAATTCTACTTTTACGATTTTTGTATACTTTAGTACATTGCTATGCATTGCCTTCGCTTTTATTGAAGTAATGACTTAAACCATCTACCAGTGCTGTTACTTTACTATATGGAGACCCTGTGATTGTTTATTTTCAAGATTACATGTTGTGTCCCATAAACTTTACTACTAACGACGGCGATAATGTATTGTGTATGGAAAGATACAGTCTATATGCGTTGTGTAATACAAGCTTTCAAGAACTTATCTACTTTGTTTGCCATTATACTAGCAAAACCGTTTGTTATTATGGAACGTACATTTTTGATAAAAAAAAAGCGTATAGCAGGTAGTCATGTAATTATGCTGAGTGTCGACTTTTGTATGTCATCTATGATATAAATATTGGACAAAACTTGTTGTTCAAAAATCATTTTCATATTAATATTAATATTCATTTGTCTTGATATAAGTAGACAAAACTCGTTCTACTAATATCAAGTTTATCCCCACAATAACAAGTGCACAATACAGTTGCCCCTTTAACTATGGTACATTGATTTGTCATGCTGAATTCATTTTTTTTATTAACGAGTACCATTTACAAACATGTCTTTTATTATTCTATTTTCAAGTTGAAGTAGAAAATTGGCACCCTCATTCATAAGTAAATCTTAATTTAACCCTCAGATTGGAGTAAGACGATGGAGTTTGATATGCACTACAAGGTGCAACGAATGGTATTATTACCGGCCAACTAACATGAATAAGCTACCTAATATGGGTGAGTCTTCTGAACTTAATACACAGATTTTGGCTGCTACTTTAACATTAAGCTTTTCCACTCCGTAGGACAAACAAGAAAAAGGAGATGACTTCAATTTATGTAAAGAACAAAACAATGTGTAATGTTTTACTTGAAACTGATTGTTTTTTTTTATCTTTTGTTTTCGCATAGAAATTGCCTTGTAGGTTTACAAGTGTTTTATGAAGTTATTTGTTAGCATTAAATATATAGAATTTAGAATTGAAAATTGTTAGAACTCGCAATAATTTGACAACTAACTTTTGATGTGAGTTATTTGGACGAGCAACCTCTTTTAGAAATAACACGTGCAATGTAACGAATCGTGACCTACAGATACCATTCGCAGTTGGACGTTCACAAAGTGGGTGCGATGGAGTTAACGCTCGTCACACTAACTGAGGTACATAGCATACACATAGATTTTTATATAAATGGAACAACATATTAGCCGACAGAACACTTGTATAGGTGCCGTTATGCTTGCTAAAAACTTTAGTCCTAACGAAAACCATACTAGGATTACGAAACTAGAGAAAATTACATATGGATACACAACTCAACCACATACAATAACTTACTAGACAAAGTAAACTTGCAATGTTCTTTTGCGTTAGTTCAACTTCGGATTGCAGCGGATTGGGTCAGTCAACATCGGATGTGTCACTTTGGCTTAGAGGTGAGCCTTCCTACTCATCTCTTGGATCATTGTGCCTATTAGCGACATAACCCTAGAAACTGAAGGCAAACCTGTGAAACCCCGTCGATTTTACGAAGTATATTATTATTATTAGGATTAGGATTATTATTATATTATTATTAATATTGTCATTATTATTATTCATACTAATTATTATTGTGATTACTATTTACCTTAATATTATTATCGTTGTTGTTATTATTATTATTATTATTATTATTATTATTATTATTAGCTAGGATTGATATTCTATTATTAATATTGGTTAAATTCTATTGAATTTAGGACTAGTGGGTAAACCTAATAGGCTTAGGATAATTGGGCTAATCCTATTATACTTAGGACTTTTGAGTTAATCTTATTAGGTTTAAGAATTTAATTTATATATATACACACATACAAACAAGAGATAAATCTAATAGCGAGCGAGAGGGAAAGCAGCAACAAAACTCCGCATTCATTAGTGTAATGACCGAAGATCACAAAATATAGTAGCTGCAGCCACGAGTTACAGCAGGATTCAATCTCAGTTGTAAGGTATTGACTTTGTATCAAATTGTTTAAAGCCTCATTAGAAAGTCAATCCTAATAATCATGACTTGAGGGCTATAGCATCACAAGAAAGTGACGAATCTGACTTTGCACCTCAAATTACTTCATGTTGTAGCAATTATTATGAGTATAGAAACCTACTTACATGCACATGCACGTATATTATATATATATATATATATTTATATGTCTCTCTTAATTAGTGTAAAGGTGTGTCTATAGCTCTATTTATGCTTACATATATATATATATATATATATATATATATCCATATGAACTTTATTAAAAGCATGGCAGATTCTATTTTAATTATTCTTACACCTATAAACCGTACATATATGTACATACATATATATATATATATATATATCTATAGAAGTACATGTTGGTTAGGAGTTTGATGAATTGAGTATGCACCACAAATTCGTGACCAAGCATATGAGCTAAGCTAGCCTCAATTAGTTAATGGCAAGTTGGATAGTAGTAATACCACAAGATAAGTTATTGATTTCACTAATGCTACATCACAATACATCACATTCAGCGGCAATTGGGTATCTATGATTCCTATCGTAAAGTTCAAGTAATAGTAAAGTAGAGGCATTCTGTGGCCGAAATTGATCATGATATAAATTTTAGGATTTATTCTTTCCTATGATGACCTTAATTGTGGTACGGTGTTACAATAATTAGACTAAATCTAGATATTTTGGCATGGAGGCCACTAATGTTAATATTATAAATCATGATTTAAGGGGTTAGGCGTAGATTTGTTTAAGTATGAGACCCTGTGATAATAAATTGAATTAGGATTTTCGGTATCGTTAGATTTCTTATTTTATATAAGATTTCATTTAACTGAGGAGCATTATCGTTACCTTATTTATTTCTTATAATTATAGATTTGATTGGTCGGAGTAGGGCATAACCACAAATTTGTTAAGAGTTTTAAGAACACTTAGAGGTCAAGGTAAGTTGTTTCTTCCCTCTATTTGTTTTTATAAAAATATGTCTTTCTTAAATTTATGCTTTCGTCGGAAAAGTAATTTTTACATATACAAAGTGGATTTGAGCATGCTATTTTATGAATTTTCTATATGAAAAACTAAAACTGTTTTGTGTTGTGCTATATGTGTATATATGAACATGCTCTGAACACTTGGGATACTATTGGTAGGAACGAGTTCTGAAATTTCCGACCGAGCTACGGGGTACAGTAGCAATTTCCGAACCCACTTAACGGGGTTGTAGTTAAGGCCCTCCTACGGGTAATAATAGTAGTGTCCGAACCCATTTAACGGGGTTATAGTTAAGACCCTCCTACGGGTAATAATAGTAGTGTCCGAACCCACTTAACGGGGTTGTAGTTAAGGCCCTCCTACGGGTAATAATAGTAGTGTCCGAACCCACCTAACGGGGTTATAGTTAGGGCTTGATCAAGTTGGCCAATAGAGATTTCGAATGTTCACGAGCATGCATATATAAATGAATTTATCTAATTCTGTTTTGTTATCTGTTCTGTTACTTGAAAGTGGAAAATGTGAATTTTTGAATATTGTCTATGTGTGCAAAGTGTGATTTTAAATGCTATATATATATATATATATATATATATATGTAACTTGCTCAAATTCGATAGAGGGTCAAGAGATCCCTTACTGGGCGAGTGCGCTCACCCCACTAATAACCATTTTGCAGAGGATAGTGCCGAAAAAGGTGACGAGGAACAATTTTGGGGTTGGTGAGTGGATTGAAGGTCCCTGCTTAGGGAATTTAGTGATCGCTATTTAGTTTTGATATTTCCTTGTATGGTTCTATCTATTAAGGCTAGTACGGATTAGCTTCTATTTATGTTTTGGAATTGGAGATGTAATAGTTAAGATTATTATCTTTTCCATTGCGACAAAGGTTTTTCAATAAATATCTTATGGTTTTTAGTATGTTCTGATTTTCGTGGCTTGGTGTCTCTGAGTCCTTTGGGCTTAGGGGCATCGCCGTGTCGCGTCCCGGATCCGGGGCGTGACAAAACCGGTCATCATCATTTCTCCAAACAATATGAAGTTCGTTAAGATTATGGTTATGACCAGGTGCAGGCAAAGCTTGTACAACATGGCGACCTACACCTCTTTTTCCTAGCGGCAAAAATGATCTGAAGTGGTAAACCGGTCCAAAAATTATTTGGAGGTCGGACTAATGGGGCTCAGGATGGTACCAATATGTGTTGGGTTTTTTTCTCTAATTTGTTGATCTCACATATTAATTTATTGTATATTGCTATCTCATTAAAAGGAGCCCAATTATGTGATCCATTTAAGAAATAAATTTAATGGGCTTACAGAAATATTATATTAAGTATAGGTCTTTTATATGTAGAAGCCCGGTCACACTTTAATTATGTTTGATGGGCCCATAATTAAAGTGTGGCACATTAGGTATATTAGGGTATGGTCCCTAAGCCAGAAAAGAATGACGTCTTTCTTTCTGTCCCATCTAAGAAAGAGAATACAGAAAACTCACGCCGTCTTTCTTGGCTTAGAAGACCACTAACCCAAGATCCAGTTCTCTTCCGCATCTATCATGGATTGAGGTTAGTCATTTAGATTAAAAGCATTATTTGGTTGTTTACTAAAGATCATGCGGTTAATCGATTCATAGGAATCGTATTTTATTTTACATAGTAGATTATTCGGTTTGAATCCACATTTTATTAAAGTTATTCAACAAGTGGTATCAGAGCAGGATTAGTAAATAATCAAATATGTTTTGATTTATCCGACTGTGATTTATTGTTTTTGAGCATACTTTAGTTGAATTACAATATATATATTTATGTTGGATATATATTGTGGATGTATATTCATATTCATAAATCTAATTTGATTTCATGATATTATGTGACCTTGGATATTAAAATCCATCCATAAAGTTTTTTGGATGAATTTTTTCCATTTTTCTGGTTTGGGGCTTCACCATCTGAGAAGTTTGGGGCTGTTGTTTTATATTAGAACAATATACATATGTTAAATAAATAAAAAAATAAAAAAAGGGAGCGGTAGTGTACGGGACTCGAACCCGCATGTGTAATGGGGCAAAAGTGTGGTGGACCACTGCACCCCTTCAGTACTTTGGCCAATGCCATGCACATTTTGGATCAAAATACAATAGAGGAGACTGTCCGTAATACAGTTTTCTGCTTATTGTTGCTATATTTTATTAGTATAGCTATTTATGCTTTGGATCATCTTACAATGCTCCTCACAAACGGTGCTTGTAGAACTTGAACTAGAACGGCATATCGGCTGGAAACCCGGACAGCCAGACGAAAAGAGTCATCTTTGACGACTCATGTCCTAGTATAACAACGCCACGTACAGTTCAAGTTCAAAAATTATTATATATAGTATGCACACTACTTGACCATATTGCTATTACAATATAGTTTGTGTATTTAGCTTTATGTATAAAGTTTCCTTTTAAGTAGTGCATTTGGAATTTAGTTATTTTGCCTATGTTGAAATTGTATAGATTGAACTAATATGTTGTCAAAGCAACCTCTATTAGGTAAAATTTATCACTTTTGAAAATATAGGCATATTTCATCTATGCAAAATAATCGGCCCAAAGGAAGGTTATTTTGGCCAGACGGTTAATATTTATGAATATGTTGTTCATACTTTTTTATCTATGCGAAATAATCGGCCCAAAGGAAGATTATTTTGGCCAGATATGATATTCATAAATATGTAAGTTGTCCGATTAGCTTCATCTATGCAAAATAATCGGCCTAAAGGAAGATTATTTTGGCTAGATGGTTTATTCATGAATATGTGAATTTTGTGTTATTTTATCTATGCAAGATAGTCGGCCCAAAGGAACACTATTTTGGCAAGACAAAGGATAGTCATGAATATTAAAATTATCTTGGTTAACATGCTGGCAATTTGTCGGTCCACACAAAGGCATATTGCTAGGGCGTTTTCCAATTATGAAATATTTATGAATTATGTGATACGATTACGAGTTGTTATTTTTGTCCAAAGACTAAATAACAATGTCGTGTTGGGTATCTTAGGAAACTATCAATATTCATGAATTATGGACAAGAGTACCAATTACAAGTTGTTATTTATGTCAAAAGACTAAATAACAATGTTGTGCTAGGTATCTTGAGATGGGCCCACTTGTATGTAATGTGTTAGATATATTTATTATTCACACTTGTACATGCTTTATACGGTTGATTTACTTTGAGCATATTTAATTTTCTTTATAGAGTCTTTAATATTTGCCACCATGAATAACATCCCATGTGCTTAATAGCACAAACCCTGAGAAATAGAAAAATGCACTTTATGATGTGCTTGGTTGCATAGACTTGACTATATATTAGGATTTGATAATCCTGCGAATCTAATCATTAGTATTAGTACTATTGATAAAAAGTCGCATACGAGAAGTAGGATCAATCAAATTATATTAGTCTAATAGTCATGCAACATTTAAATTCCCAATATCCATAAGGGGTCATATTTTGAGAAAGAAAATGCCAAAGTTTCCAATAGAAGACCGATTCGTTCCAGCGAAAAGGTCGAAATGGACATTATCCTTAGAAAGCTCATTTCAATATGGTATAAATATAAAGAAAATATAAAAAAAATACATCAAAGAATAGTCCAATCTTGTAACAAAACAAAGGCCCTTAAAAGTTTGAATGTTGAAAAACATTCTTGCGGACCTAGTTTTAGTCAAGAAAATGGATGAAGTATTAATTTGGCAATAATTTCTCAAGAAACTACTACCATTAAGAAATGAAAAAGGACTTAAGTTAAAAAAACTGCAGAACTTGTGATATTCCAACATAAACTGCAAAAGAAACACAATTCAGTTATTATTTGTCACTTTTGCAAGAAAGTTGATCACATAAAGAAATATTGTCCCAAATAGGTCAATGGGTGTGCGAAGAATATTGACTTCTCAATTTTGGTTGTTTTATTAATTTAACTTTAGTGCTTGTTGACACTTACTGGATGGATCAGTGACCAACAATTCACATTAGAGTGATACGTTAGGATTAATTAAGGTGTCTAGTGCCAATTGGTGTTGAAAGATACACCTATATGGAAATGGCAACAAGACTTTGTTGAAGGCTATTGGTGTCTATAATGTTCTCCTGAATACTAGTTTGTGTTTGAATATAGAGAAAAATTTTGACTACGCTATCAGTGAGATGGAATTTAATTTCTATTTTCGGTTTGGACAAATCTAGATCTCCTTGTCCATTTGGAAATGGAATTTTCAGTATTTCTCTAAATTTAAACATTAATGAAACTTGTATTCTAGTTTGTTATATTGTGAATATTAGATACCAACAGCTTTAACAGAAATAAAAAGACATTTTTTTAAAAAGTAACTTTGGTACTAAAACCAAAATTGGATAACAAGAATTCATTTGTGTGATAATATAAACAATTAGGTAATTTCTCTGAATAGAGAATAAATATGCTTATGTCAACGGAATTCTTGATTTTCTTATTCTTACAGACTTAACAAAAAAAAAAGTATAGAATGTATGAAGAATATATATATATATATATATATATATATATATATATATAAGGAAAAACAAGTGCGAATAGGAGTAAAGAATCTCTAGAGTTGATACATGTAGACTTTTATAGACCATTCCCTACGGCATCATGGAATGGATAACAATTGATGTCAACTTATTGATGATTACTCCTATGTGGTTATTTGTACTTGATTATTGAGTAGTCGTAATCTTCGAAGATAACTTTTAAATGTGACACTAAAGTCTGCAGTTAATACAATAAAACGAGTTACAAACAAAATAGTAATGAAAATCCCATACAGGTTGTGGATGGAACAAGAAGTCTAATATTAGACACTTGCATGTCTAGGGATGTCCAGCTGAGACTAGGCCTCACAGGCCTAAGTAAGAATAAACTAGACTAAAGAACAATAGTTACTACTTTGTAGAATACTCAAAATCGAGGGACTTTAAATTCTATGATCCTTATATATGTCCTTTTTTTTCGAAATAGGAAATGCCATATAAATAGAAGTTGTTGGTTATAGTGGGAGATGTCAAAATAGGAAGGTTGTGTTTGAAGAGGAACGTGTTAGCATTTCCACTATAATTACAGCTGAAATGGATTGGATAGTCTATCCTAGCACTCTTCAGCTTGTAAGGTAGGATATTATGTAAAACACAACTGTATTTGAAATTCCCACTAATTAAGTAGGGAATCATCATTTATTGAAGCTGATGAACCCCAACAACCTCAAACCTAGAGTGCCAATAAGGAGATCCACCGGATAAAAGAGAAAAATAATTTCAGATGACTATATCATATATCTCTATGAACACAAATTTGATATGAGATTGCAAGATGGTCCTACATCTTTTAGTTAAATCAAATTGTGTTTGAATTTTGATGCATGGATCAAGACCATGAATGAGGAGATGAAATCCATGAGGGGCAATGGTATTTGGGATCTTGTCGAGTTACCATAGGAAATGAAATTCATTGGTTATGAATATAATTTCAAAATCAAACGGAATTCAAATGGTAACATTAAAAGATACAAAATATGCTAATGGATTTACTCATAAGGAAAGCATTAATTTTAAAGAGGCTTTCTCGTTGGTTTAGACAAAAGACTCTCTTAAAATTGCTGTGACACTTGTGGCTCATTATGATCTAGAGCTGCATCAAATGGACATAAAGACAATGTTTCTGAATGGAGACATTGAAGAAACAATATACATGGTGCAATCGGAGAACCTTGAGTCCAAAGACTCAAAGCGCCTAATGTAAATTGAAAAAGTCCATGAACTATCCAAGTAGGCATTCCATTTGTGATACTGAAAATCTGATGGGGTGATGACCTCTTTTAGTTCAAGGAAAATACCTTTAATTAGTGCATATATCTCAAGATTAGTGGGAGCAAATTTACCCTCCTGGTGTTGTATATAGATAATAATCTACTCACAAGTAACAATATAAGCCTATTGCATAAAGATATACTTAAACGCAAAAGGCCCATATTGTAAGGTGCTTAGTTATTTTGGTAAGCAAAATTCTGCACCAGGGGACACCCCTATAGCAAAGAGTGACAAAGTTTGTACTCCAATTTCATATATGCATGAGTACGTATGCATTAGAATTTAGCATACGTAGAAGGGATGTTAGGCAAATATTTTAGTAACCCAAAAGTGGATCATTAAAATGATGGGTTATGAGGTATCTATAAAAAATAATAAATATATGTTCACTTATTGGAAATAAAACAACTTAAAGATTGTGTGGTATTTCAATTCAGTCGTTTGTTGGATGCTTGGATAGCAAGAGATCCACATTACGTTATGTATTTATGATAGTTGGAGGAGCTATTTGGGAAAAGTGTTAAAGACACTAATAGCTTTTCAACTATGAAGGCTAAATGTATAATTTGCTATAAGACATCCAATCAATGAATATAGCTTGTATTTATCACTAGATTGAAAGTGATCACTGGTGTTGAAACTATAAAGGATCATTTTTGATAATAAGGTCTCCAAGCTATATTCGAAGAACAACTAGATTTTGGAAAAGTTTGATATATAGACATTAATTTTCTAATTGTGAATAAATTAGTTCAGAGTATGTGGGTGTCAATAGAGCATATTAATACAAACTCAATAGTTTAAAGCTCACTAAGGAATCACCACTTAAAGTGCTACGTGGTTGTGAAGCTTAATGGGTATCATAAGGATCTATGGTACGCCACGTTAGTGGGAGTTTGCTATCTGATTTCATGCTCTTTGTACATATTTTATGGTTATGTTCTATACAGACTAAAGTTTCATAATTAATTGAATATTCTGAAATAAGGATATCAACTTTCCACTGCAGTTTTGCATAAAGATTGGAAAGTGTTGAGGGACTCTTTGAGTCATAATATAGGACCAGTTGGAAATAAACATGATTGAGATCACGTTACATGTAATTTCCATGCTACACATCCATACTTGATCTATGTCATTATGTGACGAAAGTCGCTTTGATCCTATATTAGCACAATTGATGGACCAGATTGTTTTGGGATATTTCGAGATTGAGATGACATAAAGTTTGTGCGCACTAAGGTTTCATCTATGTACAATTTTCGGAAACATATGTGGACCAAGTGGGAGATTGTTGGGTTTTTTCTCTAATTTGTTAGTCTCACATATTAATTTATTGTATATTGCTATCTCATTAAAAGGAGCCCAATTATGTGATCCATTTAAGAAATAAATTTAATGGGCTTACAGAAATATTATATTAAGTATGGGTCTTTTATGTGTAGAAGCCCGGTCACACTTTAATTATGTTTGATGGGCCCATAATTAAAGTGTGACACATTAGGTATATTAGGGTATGGTCCCTAAGCCAGAAAAGAATGACGTCTTTCTTTCTGCCCCATCTAAGAGAGAGAATACAGAAAACTCACGCCGTCTTTCTTGGCTTAGAAGACCACTAACCCTAGATCCAGTTCTCTTCCACATCTATCATGGATCGAGGTTAGTCATTTAGATTAAAAGCATTATTTGGTTGTTTACTAAAGATCATGCGGTTAATCGATTCATAGGAATCGTATTTTATTTTACATAGTGGGTTATTCGATTTGAATCCACATTTTATTAAAGTTATTCAACAATATGCCCTCACTAGGTTACTCCTCTACAACAATCGACCAAGCCATAGTGTGGACAAAAGTCAGACAAAAATATCCAATCAACAAAATCAAACAAGATGTAGTTACTGGACAAAGAATGGTTACACGTACATGTGCAAATAAGCAAACACCAAAAAGCCGAAAATAACAACATAAACTCTCCCAAATAAGTAAATCTTACAAGGACAACTTCTTGAAATAGATCGTTGGGGAACACATATTGATGACTTGCAACGGAGTTAGGCACTTGAAGTAATTGAAGTGTTGGTGCAGGCGTCGTGTACGTTTTATACAGTAATTGAAGGGAATTTCCACTGCATATTCCGCGATGATGTTGTTTCTTGCAACATATATCGCATTTAAAGCTGGACGACTAGCGAGAACACTTTCTACAAATGCTTCCCTCGCTAATACATCCACGAAACAACTCTTGATATCCTTAGTCCAAACCGGGTTCCAAAATAGCAGATCTTGCATGTCTGCCTCGTTATCTCCCATCTCGCTCAAAGAAAAAACTGATATCTATAGTTTGAGTTGTTTTTAGGGAAAAAAGAACTCAGAGATGAAATTATAGGCCTAAACATAGAATTTATAGTGGGACTTCAACTCTTGTATATTTGGCATGCTTGCTTTCCCATGCGCCTTAGTGTCGCTTCATGATATCTTGTACTATCAAAATCCAAAGATCATTTACTAAAGGGCCTTTAGAATTATTTTGAGGGATTGACTCTGTATTTGTGCTGAAAAATATATTCCCCTGATTGATAGAACAATGCATCTATGTGACAATTGATGATGGTTGTGCAGTACTTAGTGTTAGGTGCTAAAAAAGTCCATTTACGCACATCTTCCAAACAAGTGATAAGATGATTGCAAATTTGACTTAACTAGCATAGTATGATGTGTTTAACAACTAATTTTTAATATCTTTTTAAATTGGATTTGCCCTTTTTTTTTTTTTTTGGGAGGTTATTTAAGGAGACAAGGTCATCTACGTACATCTCTCTATGTAAAGCCTTATCCAAAGGACCTCAAAACCAGAGACAATCCAAACATGGTGCCCCGATACCCAAAGCCGCAGTCACAAGTGCTTTACCGGGATGATTAGCCTGAGTATGTTGACAAAGAGTTTATCAAGCAACTTGCAAAGCTTACCGAAGGTCGAGATCAACCCATCCAGACAACGGATACAAACATTATTGGTGCCTCTATTGAAGTCGTTAACTGAAAGTTCAAGACGAACTACACGTTACAACAGGGCCAGTTTTGGTTCAGTAGGTTGCAGAAACGCTATCGTACCTTTAGCTTTGCCACGGTCGTGGGGGGCAGCACAGTACGATCCAGCTACTAACATCATTACCGTAAGTGGAAGGCTGTGGAACTACATTTACGTGGTAAATATAGCTCGAAATCAGTACTTCACACGCTATTTTTTAATATTCTTTATTTGTCAAAAATATAGTTAGGTCTATATTTGATGTTTCAAAGTAATGTAAAGGGGGACGCATATTTCAACTTCGTCATGCAGATGTTACAAGTCTTTTACATAAGTCTGTTTATGTTTCCTATAGCTTCACAAAATAGCATAAGCTTATATGATAGTTGGAGAACCGAAATGGGAGAAGCTCCAAATGATATTGGGACCACCAATGAACACGAACGTTGCTAATCTGCCTGACATAATCCACATCTCGGATGATTATGTCAGAGTCGTGAACATGTACCGAAGCTCTAATCACAATGATTCGTCCTCTTCCTCGCCCAATTAATCAAACTGGAGTGCAAACCAAACACTTGGTTCCTCATTCTGGAATTGTCATGACCCAATAGAACAAGTGAGCGATGAAGTGAGAAATACCTCGTACAATAGGACTCTAAACCAAGCCCGACATGCTCCCTCTATAGCGGTCCCTCTTTCGACGAACGATCACATTGAAGACAACTACGACAACGTTGTGGTTGCAGATTCATTCGACAACAATCAACAAGACGATGCTGACCCGTTAGGCTCACAAGCTTCCTCGTCATCCATTCCATCCAATAGGAACGACTGAAATAAAGGTGTTGGGCTAGTGTATGTCTTATCTTATTTTCACTTATTAGTGGTTAACTTGTGTGTCTCTACTATTGGGCTTTGGCCCCTTTTCGATTTAACTAGTAGGCTGTATGATCGTATTTTTAGTACGGAGTACTTTGTGCCTCTTATTTGTACTTATTGTTGGTGTTTGTGTGTTAGTGCTATTGGGTCGAGTAGTTGTATTCGTCCTACTGGTCCTGGAATGTGTATGCAAATTTTGGCTTGATCTATGTTCGTCGGTCATGTCATGCTACATTGTCCAGGCATGGTAATAAACTATTATGTTATATCTCGGTGTCCAGACTTATGGTTTTACATTTCTAATACGGTAAACAACTATTACTTGGACATATATAAAAATCGAAAGTAGCAAGTAAATGTGTCAAGATCTCTTTGTATGGGTTTGGAAAGCAATGTCACGACCTTCACATAACAAAATCTCCCTTTTGATTGAGACGCATTGTTGGGCTAGAATTGTTTATTCTAGATCAGACCATAATGACATTATACTCCATAGTGGCCACAAGTTAGACTTAAAACTTCATGGTGGACATTGAACATTTGTGTATTTTTACAACATGTAAATTAACATCCTCACAATTCATTGGAAAGGCCGATGTGTCTCCTATAGAATTCATTGAAAATGAGTTATTTGGTCTTAGAAAATGGATGTACAAATCCAGGCACTTGTACGATGTTACTTCATGAACCATAGCCAGTGTTCATCTTGAAATGAGTCACTAGCAGGTACAAGGATGATGTTTGTAACACATTGACCATTTTATTTTTTAAAAAAGACATATAGAAACACTTTTGAAGGATGATACGAAGACCAAGCTACAACAAGGTAATTACGGAACTGCTGTTTCAAATATCACCTTCAATATTGACCATGAAGGATCTGCACCATAGTAATATGCTAGCCCAAGGGGATTCACCTGGAATACATTATCTCTAAGTTAGGCTTAATAACAACAGAGACTTCAACATAAATATGGTCACCTTAGAAATTATAAAAAATTAACATTGACCCTCAATTATGCCACTACAAATTCCAACAATTAAAATTACCTCCCAAATTAGTTTCCACGTTTCATCGGAAGCAATTACCATGTTTGTCGTTTCTGAGAAATTGACTTCAGGTAGGCTGATAATGTATTTGAACAAGTTGAATCGCACCTTAAGAATCTCCATTCGTGCCATATAATAGCTCTGGCTAATACCCAAGAAAATATTTCATTAGTTTGATGGCCACACTCTGACACTATACGAGGCAAAATACCCTCGTTATGGCGGAATTCCCTCCATCGCATATTGAACAAGAATGGAGGTAAACGTGTAATCGGCCTCATCCGTCCATATTTCATCATAAAACATCCTGGAGCGCAACATCATACGAGCCAACTCCCTGTACTTGTCATTTTTTTATAACATGTGGAACAAAACAATGCTTAGTTTATCCTAACGACAGAAACCTTTGTTTTTAATTGGGGTATTATTTGTGTTATTTCATGAACATACAACATTTATTCTAGCCACATTGTAGTTGAAAACCACCCCACAACATATGTATATAAATAAAATAACTAGTCAGTAAAAGTAATAGTAACAATTCAAACCTAATTTACCACAATAGTGTATACAAGAGTTGTCCCTTTGGGTGTCGGCATAATAGGCAAAAATCAATTTGCGTGGTAGCTTTTATAAAAAAAAAAAAAATAGATGCAAGTACTTCAGCTTTTGCCGGATATGTTTAATTTTAGACCTGCCATACTTCCTCTTACAACTTATACAGAGTAAAGTCATTTCCACATATCTTTTTTTTTTCAATATAGTTTTTTGGGTCACCATTATTGTACTGGTTTTTTATATATTTTTAACTTGGTTGTAATAACCCTAGTCCCTGTCTTTGCAAGCCCTATGGGGGGAAGGGTTGTTAATGCATTGCTTTTACTCAACACATATGATGACAAAAAATTTATCTAGCAAAGCAAAATTGTATCTAGGGCTGATTCACGTGACAATTATTTGCATTTTAGTGGTTAACAAATTGAAATGTACTTGCTCCTCAATGATCAATTATTACAAATAACTCTAACACGAAACAATACAACAAAAAATAAGGAAGATTACTGCATAAAGGCATCTTGATCATGAACAACATTATATTTTTGGTATTGATTGAAATTCAATGCATTCCACAAATTGGTGTTGGACCGAATGGGTATTCATGCTTACTATGTCCATGACTTTGCACATTCAACTTTTTTGCTAAATTTTTCCACTATTAAATCCGATCCATTGTGGTTAATAGATTAGCTGACACAGACTTTTTGTGTAGTTTTTATGTTGGTCATTTTTCTCCCTTTCATGCACTTACTACCTTAGCAAGAAGCGGTATACGTGAATGTTATTATCTGGCCTCTTTAGATGGCAAAAAAAAAAGGCATGGGATGAGGTTGAACCCAGTTAATATATTGACTGATTATCGAGAAATGGACATTGCTATAACTCACCATAGCTCCAGTCATTCCAAGAGAAATTAGTAATTGTCTACGGATGAATAAAACACGAAAGCACAATATTTACAATAACCATGCAAACCGATATGGCACTTCTTTTGCTCACACTAAATTGGTTAAATTTGTAAGATGTTTTTGTTTTTTCAAAGCAATTTTTGCTATCTACTTCGACCAACACATATGAAAACGAACCCAAGCACTAGTACAATGCCGGGGCAAATTCACCACTAGCCATGGCAACCAAAATTAATATATGCTCGCAGTCTAACTTATATAATTCACCAAAGTCCCTAAGATATACCCCACGCTGAAGTTAAAAACGAAAATACAAAAACAATACAAGTTGTGTAAGACACATAAATGTAGAACCAATGTGCTATAAATTAGATCTCCACAGCAACACATTGTGAAACACGTTCGAGCAACCACGAAGTTTGTTGTCAATTTTTCTCTTCCGACGAGTCTGAATAAATGGTGGGATCTATGTAGTTCTCAATCAGTTCAATAATGTACATGGCAGCCTTTCTCTTTCGGAATATGTAGTGCAGCTCGTCCCACCAATAAAGGCAACGAAGATGAAATCCCCATTGCTCTTCTATCTCCTATACTTTGTATACAACTCATCAATAAAAAAAAGAAATTACAAATAACCATTACAAAATAATGTAATCGGTTGTCACAAAAATGACAATTACACACTAAAAAATAAGTGTAACGAAGTAAAAAATTTCAACACTCCACAAAGTTGTACAGGCAAGAGCATACCAAATGACCTCTCTCAGAGAAATACTCCCTATTCACCATAACTTGATTGATTAGTGAGTCGTATTCAATACTAGGAAATTTAAGAAACTTGCGAAACTCCACATACTGGTGTCGGAGTTGCATTATCTTCATCATCACGACTCTTTAATGGAAGGACTTTTCGAGCCGGCGCGATAGCTCATTTGCGATTTCTGGGTACCATTTAGCATACAAGTCGGATCGTTCACGTGGTTATCCTTCGCGTAGTCTTCAAGTAGCACAATGAGTAGACATTCTTCACAAGACGTGAAGCCCATCTCATAGCTCACGTGAGATCTTTGAGTATCATTATGTCGGGGTGAAGACATGGCTGGCTCAACTTGGTTCGTTGATTGGTATTAAATAGTACTGAACTTAAATTCAAGAACACAATAATCAACATTAGATTAACACCTAATGCCAAAATTTGGGTGTGCTTATTGTGAATATAGAAACGCTTAATTGAGCAAAAAAAAACCAAAGCAAAAGAGGGGAATTCGTGCGATTACAAATATGGAGCAAATTTAAAAAGATTACGATTACAGAATCACTTACGCTATTTTACCTCATGAAAGAGAGTCATCAGGTTGAAGCCAACTAAGATGGAAATCCCGATTTTACAACAATAATCCAAGCGAACAAAATATCCACACACACGGATGTTGGTCCTAACTTACACGAAAGTGGACAACAATATGCGTTGCAATTGCTTTATGTCTGCCCCACCTATTTCGAACCCTAATATAGTGGAGAAAAGGAAAGAGTTGGGACTTCAGGGGCATTACAGAGGATAACTCACACAAATTTCCCATGCTATACATGATTTTATCCAATGGCCAGAATGATTATTCCTAAAAATGGATCTCCATTCACATAAAAATTCCATAAGTTCTTTCTCTGTTTTTTAATATCCATAATGAGATCCACAAGACTTAGCGTTGGGGTTATTTTCGTAATTCCAAATACATTGGCCACATCGACATACTTAGTCTAACAAACCAAACAATAAATTACAATCGCAGTTGTATCTCATATCCAACACATCTGACCAACCAAACAAAATACTCAATTAGTCATAGTCAGGGGTAATCTAAAATCACACAACTGGCCACAATTAAGTCATCACAAAAACCAAACACTTCCTAAGTAGATAAGACCCATATTCAAGTTGGTTATCTTTTTAGGTTGATTACATGTTTCTGTCGTGATATATTCTGAAGTAGACTAGTACCACGTTAGTTCATGGTGTATGAATCATTTTATGTCACATAAACATATTTCGAGTTTATTACGCTGAACACCTTAATTTTTGGGGTGTTTTACATTTTGATATTCAATTTTTGTGAATGTTCATACATGATATTCAATTTTTATCATTTGTGCACTAATGATCTTGTTTCATCATTTTCGTGGAATATTCCTTAATATCCCCCGAAATATTTTCGAATATTCTACCGGAATAATGAAAAAAATACCATTAGCACACAAATACTAAGAGTTGGATACCAAAGTGCAAAACGCCACAAAAATTAGGACGCTTAACGTAATTAACATCCCCCCCCCCCACACACACACATACACGCATGCACATATATGTATATATGTCAAACAGTATTGCAAAACATTTTATAAAAACAAGACGACATGCTAAAATAAAATGTTGATATCATCACATATAATTTAACAATTCGTAACCAAATTTATCAAAAAAAAAAAACGTAACCAAGTTGGATATATAAAATATCATGACATTATGAGCATTTATGTATATCAATTCAATTATGTACAGTTAAATTATACATGACGATATCAATTATCAACGTTTTACTTTATAATATTGTCATATTCTCATTTAATGGTTCTTAATTGCATGTATGCTCACTCAGTACTACCCTGAGAATGTCGCTTGAAGGAACTTAGGCTCCAATTATTCCAAGCCCATAATAATTTTGCCATAATTTTTTTTAATAATACTAGTAGTGCCGCACACTCTATATGTGTGCAAAATATAAAAAAATATACACCTTAATTTAGTGCTTAAAATATTTTAGGATCAAAATATAAATATATTATTCAATTTCTTTTATAAGAATACTTTTTTAAGAACTATTTGACATAATTTATTAAATAATAATAAGCTAAAATAATTAGATAAAATAAAGTTACGTGATAAAGAAATAAATACAAAAAAAAGAAAAAAAAATATTGAATAATTGTAATTAGAGGATTTTTTTGTGTGTGTGTGAGAGAGAGAAAGGGAGATAATTAAAAATATTAATTATTAATTTAAAGAAACTTTTTATTAAAAATAGATTTCAACTTTCAAAATCCTAAATAATCGAGAAAGTGGTTTATGGGATGAGAAAATAGGTTTTCAAATTGAATTGTGATATTATAATATTGTCCTATCTATTTGCTTCTTTGTTGTATGTATTTACTAATTAAAAAGGGTAAAATTGACACATCAAAATTTGATGTCCGAATTGAATTGATTTCATGAAAATTTTTAATATTAGCCACAATTTTATATAACTCTATTTATTTCACATAGAATTGAAAGATAATTTTTATGAAATTATAAAAAAAATTGTAACTTTAAATATAAAAATAATTTTTTTTTATAATAGTATAAATATGTGTGGGTTGTCATTTTTTCCCCATAATATTTCGATTTAATTATTAATTCTTTCTGGTTTGTTCTTCAACCTGTCAATCAAATAGACTTTTCCATCATTCTGTGACCTCACAAGTCACGAGTATGCATGACAAAAGTGAGTGGCCTCCTAATAATGATTAAAGCCAAAAAAAAATTAAAATAAATTGTGTGGTTTAAAGTCAAAGATGTACAATATTTGTTTTTACAACTTTTGGTGTCATTAGTTAAGTATTGCCAAAAAAATTTGGCTGTCTTTGTTGGTCCATTATAGTCACGCCATCTTAGTGCATCATCACAAGAAACAAAGGAATCTTTGTGCAAGAGATTAGGTAATGATTAGGCCTTTTTAATTACATAAAAAATAGAGATACCTCACTAAAACATGTTTGATATACCCCTTGTGAAAAAAAAAAAAGGGGAGGGAAGGCTACATATGACTAGGTATATATTTGAATCAATGGGGGATTGTTTGGTTACAAATTTCAATTGTGTATAGAATCATAAATTAATATACATTTGATTTTTGATTATTATTTTAAGGAATAAAAATATATATAATCCAAACTATACTGTTTTTTATATTTTGCCGTATCAACTTCTTTTTATTATACATTACCCTATGAACTTAACATTTCTCACACTTAATCTTCTTTGATCCTTTTCGCAGCAATAAATGATCTCTCCCATAAAGACATGTATCCTATTTCCACTCATTTTTATTGCCGAAAAATGATCGAAAGAGGATTAACTAAGAAAAACTATTAAGTTTATGATAATGTATAATAATAATAAAAAAGAGATCATATTACAAAGTGTAAAAAATATTATAAGTTGGGGGGTTAAATAGTTTTGTTTTTTTCCACATTTCAAATTGTGTACAAAATAAAAATAGAATATGTTGAATTATCATTTTTTGTTATTCTTGACATTGAGATAGAACCTAGTCTCTTATTCTTATTGTTAAAACATGCCATGAGGCTTTCAACTTTCATTTCACACTAATTTGTGTACACATACATGGTGTAATGAAAGGCCACCTTGATATCCACATCCTAAATAACAGACCATACAAATGGCCAAATTTGAGTACACAAAAGAATGCAACACTATCAAGGATATATGTGTATATATATATATATCCCACGATAATATAATCCATTTTTCTCCAAAAGAAAAAGAAGAAAAATATACATATATGTGCATATTTATACCATTTCATCATATTTTCTGCAAAGTAAACCTCAAATTAAATATTCTTTTCTCTAGGATTAATATCATCATCACTAGTAAATTTATGCACCTGCATGTCAAAATGTTTCCCATTTTGTTGTCACCACTACAGGCCCTGGATTAACCCTCTCTGTAAAACTCCCCTGTTTCCTCTGGTCTTCATAATTCCCCTGTTTCCCCTGTTTTTCATAGCTCCCCTGTTTCCTCTGTTCTTGCTGGTTTTCGTAATTTTTCGCCGTAAAAATTTGGTGCTGAAACACAACTTTTTCAAGCCCAGAATTCCTGATCTTGAGCACATCAAGAGTTTCAATGTATTTTTGCACCCTCTTCACCTTCAAGCCATGAGAAAATTGATTCTAAGAAAATTAAGTTAATTATTTCATAAATATGTAACTTCAGGGGAAAAGATAGGGATAAAAAAGAATGACCAAAATGATTAAATGCTCGTCTTTTAATCATAAAAGTAACGAACGAGCCTGAGTAGTTACCTGCATCCTTCTTTGTAACTTTACATCTCCATCAGCATCAATCCCATCCAACTTTATTAGCTGTGTCATCAATAATTCAATCAAGTTCAATATAACCGTCTCCACAACTTTCTTGCCTCCATTAATATCTATCTCAGTTGATGCTACCTAACACAACATACCAAGAGCAAAAACACCAATCTGTCAGTGAAATAATTAATCAAGAAAAAAAATACAAAAAGAACCCATCTCCTGAAAAAAAAAAAAAAAAAAAAAGAAACTATTCAAGAAAAGGGAAAAAAAAGAAAAATTAGAGTTAATTGCATTCATAGGTCCCTCAATTATTTTGCAATTACAGTGCCTTACCCTCAAAGTTTCGCCATATGACAAACTCCCCCCTTTGCAGTTAGGAATTTTAACCGAAAGTTTAACTTTTCGAAAATTTGATATTTTCATTATTGTTTAATTATGTTTAGTTGAGTGCAACTAGATCATTGTGCACCTTCTAAGTTTCTGTTTGGGTTTTATAATTATGTAAATATAAAGGAAGGTCACTGCAATTATCAAAGATTGAGAGAGAAGGTGGTGGTGGAGTCGGGGCTTGAGTTAAGGGATGCACTTAATCAGCTGAAGACTATTGATAATATAAATAATTAAATTAGAAAAAAAATATATTAGAGGTACACTGAAGAACAAACATGAGAGTATATTAGAAAAAAAAATTGGACAATTATTCAAATTTAATCATATTATATATATATATATATATATATATATATACAGCGTAATTTCGTACTCCCTTGACCTATGGCGGCGTAACCTAAACTTTCAGAGGAGGTGTCAGGGTAATCTAAGAGAACTAATATCACAAACACACACACACACACACACACACTATCTAAGGTTACCTGTTTTGCAAGCTTGTCAACTTCAAATCTAATAGCTGCAATCTCCTTTGAAGCCTTCTCCATTTTAGCATTCTTGCGAGATTCTAAACACCTTCTCTCTCTGCTCAATTCATCTTCAATCAACACAACTTTTGATCCATCTTTGACCCCAGCAATATCAAGAAATGATTTTGAATCCCTCTCTTTTTCTTTGAATATCAGCTTCTGATCCTGTGTGTTCAATCCTGTTTTCCCTGCTACAATTTTCTTCAATTCCCCTGCAAACCCAAAAAAATTCAAAATTTGAAATCAGGACTTTGAAAAGAATCAAGAAAAATTGTGAAAGAAAAAAAAAACAAGAAATTTATATTTACCAAAACTGGCTTGAGAACTGATGATGACTTCATGATAGGATGAACCATATTTCACTTTGACCTTGATATTTGGGACAGGGTTTGTGTTCTGATTTGAATCTGAAGTTCTCTTTTGAACCAACATCCCTCCAGGTCGGACTTCCCACTCAGAACCGCTGCCGCCGCGTTTTACCGGCGAGGAAACTCCGATGGAGTTGGGCTTCATCCTCAAAATGTAATCTTTATTCATTTCTGGGGACACTTCTTTTGTGGGTTTAACAAGAATGATAAGGCAAAGAAATTGTTGAAAAATTTAAAATCAAAGTGGTTGTCTGCTAAGCCAAGAACATACCTATATATGAAGAAAGAACTAAGTTCTTGAGCCCACTATGTCAGACCAACAACAACAACAATGGTCTTTATCTATACATACAAATCCCTGTATTTATTGAAAAAATTAATAACAAAAACCCACCAAGAAAAAATGTTCTTTGTTTCAAAAATCTGTGTAATTCTAGGCCATTTTGGGGAGATTTCATGGGAAGTTTCAGAAAGAATATGTTAATGATACGTATAAAATTTTATACATATATATAAAGAAGGGGGCTGGGGGAGAAGAATGGGTGGGTAGAGGGAGGGGAACATGTTTTCGTTGGATTGTTGGGTATTTGTTTTTGTTTTTTTATTTTTCTTGTGTTTGGTGGTATTTGATAGAGAAATGATGATGAATGCCATTATTGTGTGAACATTATAAATGCTAGATAAAATTATAGCAAAATAATGGGAAAAAAAGGAACAAAATACCCAAAAAATAATTAAAAGAAAATAAAAAAACGTGATTGCTTTCTTGTTTTGCATTAAATAGGTTAATTGAGGGAGACTATGAAGGATTCTTTACCCTTTTGGCTTTTTGTCTCTGTTAGATTCTTTACTTGGATATGCCTTCTTTATCCACATAAAACACTAAATTTATGAACACACACACACACACACACACACTACACATGCATACATACTATGTATATATATTATATTATGTGTGTGTGTGTGTGTGTGTTCATGTGAATGTGACCATTCATTTTCTTGAGAATATTGTATAGTGCAAATATGTTGAATAGGTAAAGATATGCAAATAATTTAGCCCCAACATGCAATGATTTTTTTATGGACAAATGGCAAATATTTGTTAATTACATTTTCTCCGAATATCCCACTCCTGTGGACATTTGTCACCTATATGCCTTTTACTCGGTTATCCCAATCCATCACCTTATCCATTTACTCCCATCACCCTCAGCGGCCAAAGCCCGGATACAAATGAAATAAAAAATAGGGATAAAAACGCTTTGCAATTTAAAATATGATCGTTTTTACATTTAATTATTATAGTATTTTTTTATTATATTTTATCATATAAAATACATAAAATGTACATTTTAACTTTAAAATTCACTTTTTAATTAAAAAAATTGTCGAACCGTCGCATCATCACCACTTAAGAGACTCATCTACTCTACCACTAGACTCACCTAAGATCCTCAAACAAAAGTTCCTGAAACAATTTCATAATTCAATAGCTTCACCGTCAATTTTACCTTGGAATCAGCCACATTACCTTCGTCGATCACTTTGCAACAATTTTTTTGGTTAGAAAGTTGCCCTTGAGGTATAGTGCAAATCTCGTATACTTTGTATGACAAAATATAACAAAAAATAATTTAGCAATCGAAGTGTAAAAGCGGTTATAGTTCGATAAACAATGTATTTTTATCCTTTAAAAAATAATATCTATCTATATATATGTATATAAATATATTTGACCTAGTTTTGGATTCTGCCATAAATCAGCCAAAAAGTTAATTAAAATACACGTGTGTGATGATCCTCTGTTAAAAATAGACAATAAATAAAAAATGTAGTACTTTATGTCACCAATTTTTTTTCATAATGAAATGTTTTTAATTCCTGGTTTCTTCATTTTTTTTTTCTTTTTGGCCCCTTCTTTTATGGCGGGTGGAGTTTAGGGTTTGAAGTCTTTGCATGATGATGGTATGAGCGCTTTTGGTCCTAATAATGATTGCATGAGATGGAAAAGAAAGAACATAAGCCAATGCTAAGGGAACCAATTTCTTGAAGCAACTGTTTTCAACTTTGGTTGATTCAAATTGAGTGAATGTTTGGTGATTCATCCCTACATATACTGCATTTGCAATTCAATGATTGTATGGGCATTTCTTAATTTGGGAACAAGAGAAAACTAAGGGAAAACACACGATCATCACTTCACCAATAATGGTAAATATGGGTATCATAGAAGTTTTCTAGATATGTCCTAGATTAGTAACCTTCAAGAGAATGAAAAAACCATGAAAACTTCATTTGCAAGTGTATTATCAAAGGCATTCTATGTATTATGGTTTTTTTTCTTTTTTTTTTTTAATATAAATGTCACTTTTAGTCCCTAGAGTGTAAATTTGGTCTCATTTTAATCAATAATGTATTAAACATCCTCTTTTAATCTCTAAACTAAAGTTTATGCCTCACGGTAGTCCCCCTTTTTTTTCTCCATCCATTTTTCATTAGAAAAATACCATGCGACACACAAATGCCTAAAAATAGGGTATAATGGTCAATAGATCGAGGGCGAATTATATGTACTGAGTAGTCCAAATTTAATAACACCTTATAAATTAATATTTTTATAAAACCCATATAAATTATGGGTAAATTTGGATCATTGGGTACAAGATGAAATTCATGCACCCGGTTCGTTTAAGAATTTTTCATAATTAACCATAGAATGTTCAAAATTTGTCTTTTTTTTAAAAAAAAAATTCCTCCTTTTAAATTAAAGAAAAAACAAAAAGAAGAGTTAATTGCAATTTACCACTCTATGTTTTTTCTAATTGGCACCTAAAATCTTATTTTAGTTTTAAATAAAACCTATGATGCACAAATACGGACATAGAGGTACGCGCACAACAAGACATGATACAACATGGATATGGCGATACAAAGAATTTCAAAATTTTAGGACACGACACGGCTTCGACTCGGTTATTTAAAATATTATATTATATTATATTATATGTTTATAGTTTGTTAAATTGGAGAGTGTGATAGTATAAAACAAAAATATTTTAAATCATATTGTCGTAAAGTTCTCCGACTATAATTTTTGATTGGGGATTTATAAAGAAGAGATAGAGAGAGCGAGAGAGAAAGAAAGTGGGAGGTGAAAAAGATGATACCAAACGAAGGGAGATGGTGAAATAGTTTGAATCTTATTAATTAGTTTAAGATAAAAATAATTTTAATTTTTTTTACGAAATTTTCTACTAATCTTTTTAAAATTTCAGAAAAGATTCCATCCAAGCTTTGTAAAATATCAAAAAAAAAAGGCTAGTTGTGTCCAAAACACGTCGGACACGCCTTCACACCGTGTGTGATTTTTTATTTTTTCTTTTTAATTTTCGGACACACAGTTACCATGTCCATATCCGACACTATATGGGCTATCTTTTAAAATGTCTGTGCATTTTAGATTAAAACCCTCATGTTTTTATTTATTAGTCTCTCTCGTAAGGTAAATCTACTATTCAAATGTTGTTACATGGGCCTTCTTACAAAGTATTCCAAGCCTAATTTGTAGAGTTTTTATTGCTAATTTCCTTTTCACAGGGTAACTAGTTCCAATTTATTTTTTTTCTAAGAATATTATTTCTCATTTACTTTTTTAAACGATAGAATATGCTAATTTATTTATTTACAAGAGTGGGGTTAAAAGGTCATTCCACAACCTAAAACGTAATAATCAACACAGCAAATACACAGGACATTCACTTTATACGAACATAGAATCTTATGAACTAATTAAAACATCGCGAGATTTGATGTGTTAATTAAAAATCCTTAGAAGGACGTGGAATGCAATTTACCAAAAAAAGAAAAGTGTAGATGAAAAATGGAGAAGGCCACAGTAGGAGAACCCTGGATGAACAATTAGGAGAACCCTGGATGAAGATACAATGCCAGGAAATTCTTCCATGGATCGGGTGTATGCACCCTGCGATCCAAATTCAGCTACATATTATGTATTAAATTTTTTATAAAATACATATAACATGTGGCTAAATTTGGACCGCATGATATATAAATGGAACCCATACATCCGGTCCATATAAAAAATTTTCCACAAGGCCAGCTCTTTGATGGGTCACCCAGACTTAGAAAAATCTGACTGGGGATAATAATAAGTTAGTTAGTGGTCAAGTTCAAAAATGCCAGAGAGACACTGATGTGAACTCCCCCAAAGCAAACATCACAAGTGAACCCTTCTTTTGCACAGCTTTACAAATGTACATGGCGCCCCGGAAATTCTTTAATGCTTCCGTTATGAATCCATACATGTACAAAAAAACTAGTGGTGGAGTACTTAAATTCATGAAGAGCTAGACTTTACATGTACTTTTCTGAAAATTATACCCCCCTCCAAATAAGATAAACACCTTTAAATTTTATTTAAATTTGGTTTTGTCCTCAAACAAAAGCTTCTAGCTCCGTATTTGGCACAAACGGTTTGCATTGTGCCAAATCATTCATTCACTTTTTAAAAACTATCGATATATAAAATATAACATCATTTTAACCATTCGGACCTATGTATAGAGTCCGAACGTCGGGTCCATAGAAGAATTTTCCGTCTCTCCCTCCCCAACACACCCCCAATTGAAGTGATGGTTGCCATATGCATTTTCTTGGGATGCTCTGTTGCACTTTTGAAACACAATGCCATTATTTTAGATTATTGACCCCCCATTAATTGCCCCTGCCAAGTTATCAAGAACCATAGACTTGATGGGGTGGAGTTATTTTTCTTAAATTATTACTTTTTAAAAAAAAAAAAAATTGCCTCTAGTTATGGGCATGGCTGTCTTGATGTTGATAATCATTTCCATGTCCTTTTTGTGTGTGTGTGTAACTTGAAAAAAAGATAGACTCCTCTTTGAAATGGGGAGATACTAGTTTCGATTATGTTTTTGGACTTCAGATTGATCAATTTTTGCTATCAAGCTCAAGCTCATATTCATATTATAGTCACTTTTGGATCTCTGATTTTCTTCAAACATCTAAATTCTAATAAATAATATGATAGTTTAAACATCTTCGCCTTATAGGTGTACTATTAAGCTCAATGATTAATAGCCCAAATAATCAGTTTTTTTCAACATAAGACACACAAATAATAACAATGTTGCAACCAAAACAACATGGAGAAAGCTACAAAAAATCAGAAATCCAAGTATCCAACTCATTAGCAACATATGCACATTAGATGTCTCACTTGTTGCATAAAGTGCACCATTACTACGATAAACAACGACGACGACAACAACAACAACAACGATGTATTTTCAGTCCAATTACATTACCCAAAAACCACTTCTCTTGCAACGACGCCTCCTAATTTCCAACACGAAACGAGCCCAGATTCCTAAAATTATTGAAAAAAGAATAATTCGGGGCACAATAAAGAAGTGATCTTTGGACCCTTTTTATCAGCTTATCCTGATAATAAGAGATTGTGGGGTTGAGGCCAGCTCATCCACGGGAATTCAGAGAAGAACTAAACAATAATAGCACATGCATGACTAGTGTTACAAGTTGAGAAACAAACAGGTTTTTTTTAGCTATGGTAGAATGGTCCATAATGGATGATTACATTATTAAAATGCCACTACTATTCCCTTGTGCCTATTCTGACAAAAAAAATTGGCTTCCAAGTCAGCCCATCCAGCTGCCTTCTCTCAGGAAATGTTTATACACACAAGGGGTCTCTCTCTCTTTCTCTGGTTCTTTTGTTCCTGCAGGCAGGGGCTCCATTTATTATTTTCACAAATAATTTTCATTTTTCAGTCTAGTAGGGTTTAGTGTTTGATCCAATCAAGTTGCACAAAACTTTGAAATTGTGACCAATTTCATGTGTTTCCCCTTTTTCAAACGAGCCATTCCTTTTAGTACGCGCCTGGAAATGAACAGAAACTGTGATGCAGATTAAACGCAGCCTTAGTGGTCCGACCTGACTCAAATATGAATTTAGCCGGTAGCTATTGTTGCTGGACACTAGGTGTCAATGACCGATGACCCCCCCCCCCCCTCCCCCAAAAAAAAAGATTAGATGCATGTTGGTTTGATAATTGGCACACGCAAGCGTACGTATCGTACAAGTAATATAAAAATATTGATCCCATATAGACTAATTCCTAAGCAATTTTCTAATTTTCCTTACACCAATTGCGACTTCTTAATTCAACCACATAAGAGTAAAAACGAGAGGGATTGTGACTTTGAGACGAGTAAATTAAAACACAAATGAAATAAACTGTGGAAGAATACTAGAAGAAAATAATCTAGGTCTTTAACTTCACCTTGCATGTCTTTTAATCAATTTTCCTAATCCTTTCTATCAAGTGATAAAACATGCTCAACAATTCAAAATTCTATTTTATCTATATTACTTTCTAGATATCGCATAAGCCTTATTAACTAGATCAACCCTCTATATTTCTATAAGAATTGAACCTAGATAATAGCATTAAGAATTAATTTCGAGTGATTACCTAAAGCAAGTTGGTACTCTAGTCATTCCTACGAATTATATTCCCGAATGAATGATAACATTAGGTTGCTTTGCTTTTGTCTAAACCATAAAATCCTCTCTCGAGCGCAATCAAGATTAACAAATCAATTCTAATGGTAGCTAAGCACTAGAACACATTAAAATTAAAACAAAACACTTGATATGTAGAATACTTAATAGAGATTCACAAAACTTTAATTAACAATCCATACAAGGTTCATTAAAGACCTAGAAAAAGATCTAGTTCGTTGTACAAAAAGAATCCATGGCATAAATTCTACAAGAATTAAACATAAATAACAAGAAAGAGTTAAAAGAAGAAAACTCGGTTGTGACGCCAATCTTCTTTTTCCGAAAACTCCTTGTCTTCTCCCATCTCCAAAATTTTTCACCTCCAATCTTTCTATCGTCCCAAATCTCCTTGCTTTTTCTCCCTCCTTTTGAAAATATCGTCCCCCTTTCTCAAGCAAAAAAATCGCAAGGAACATAAAATTTGCCAGTTTCCAAACGTACACTGCTGCTTAGGCAGGAATAGATATCACCTAGGTGGCAGGCTCTCTAGAACATGACATGGTGGTGCACAGCGCCGCCTAGGCGGCGACGACTTTGGAGTCTGGTTCTTACTTTCTTCAGTGCTACCAAAGCGGTGTCTTCCTTAATGTATTTTTCGACTATTTTTTTTGTTTTATTTTCTCCCACGCTCTTTTTTGTGAAAAGGAAAGAAAATAAATAAACTAGATTAAATTTCCTTGATCAAAAACTCGCAATTTAAATTAAATTGGGCCGAAATTTACCAAATGAGGCTCTATAATAACTCTATAAGATAGAGTTATCAATGCAGCCTGGGTTGAAGAGGGAAACTTTGGCTTAGTTTGACTGATGTCGTTGGGTTATTCCTTGCATGTTCTAGCATGAAATAGTCAAAAAGAAAATTCAATTTAGTCAATACTTAACTCGAGATCAATTATCAGAATGTCACAATTTCAATTCATTAAGCACAATCAACCACTCTTGAATATTAACTAAATTAGTAAGGAACACGCACTTTCCATGTAACCATTAACGCATGTCTTATTTTTTTAGAAAAATATTGATCACGGTAAACATAAATAAATTGAGAATATTTTAGTTCTCTAAAGGAATATTATGAATGAATAAAAACTAATGAAATTGATCACTTTATTAGCTATAGTCTTTTTTATAAAGCACTAGTACCTTCTAATAATTGATTGGTGTCTTTAGTCTAGCTTTTTACTTTATCATTTTTCTCTCATATCCACTATTTATCCTCTCATCTCTTTCCTCTCTCATATCATTCAACCTAATCCTATATTTTCTCTTTCTTATTTACTTTTATTTATATAATTAAGTCTTATTTAATTTTTTTATAATTATTACAATAAAAATTTAGTCAATATAATAGTTTTAAATACGTAACTAAATTATATTTTATTTTTTATTTTGCACATGCATCGAGTGTCACTTACTGCTAGTATACTACTATTAATATATACAATTATTTAATAGTTATATTTACTTAAGAATAACTATTTATCATCATTTTTTGTTAAAGTATTTCTAATAGTTATTTCATTCACTATTGATTTTAAGTATATTTAGAATATCTTTTAAATGTCTGTCAAAAAACTATACTAATTAAACTTTTTGTATGTATATCCTTTAAATAAGATCAATCATATTTGAATAATCATAAACTTTTTTATTATTTGTCTAAAGTCTGTTCAAATATACTTTCTTGTAATAAAATTTGATTGAATTAATTTTAAATGTACTACACGACGTTGGCGTTGTATTCATTATGTAATTAATGTAGAATAGCTTAACTATCATTTTTACTCATCATTATATTTGTGGAACCTCTGGGATATAGTGAATTAGATATACTAATTATATCACATTTTATATTTAAATGGTCTATAGTTCCCGTTCTTTATATCGCTATTTTCCATCATAGTACCGCTACCACTTCCACTACCACTAATTTTAATATTGTAAAGTCCAAATTTTTATTAATCACATTATTCCACTATATCCACCACCATTATCACACCTATTTTTTTTTATATATCCTTCATTATTTTTATTTATCTTCACCTCGGTCTTTACAATTACTGTCATCTCCTCCAACGTTGTTACTAAATCCACCTCTTATATTATAACCACTATTTTTATAACAACTTCCACTACCAACACCTTCACCGTCATTGCCTCCTCCTCTCCATTGCATCATATAGCCAAATCACTACCATGCTAGAACACATTCTTGAAAAAAAAAGGAGAAAGAAAGAAAGAAAAAGAAAGCACATTATCATTTGTAAATTATTCTATTTAACCTTTTTATGATTACTTGTTAGCTCAAATTTGTATTTGTGTAACATTCATATTAGTTTGTTGAATTTTTGTTTATCTATACAAAGTTTTGAATAAGTATTTCATGAAATAGATGGAAAATGTTAGGTGAATTCTTTTTACTTATTTTTCATAAAATTAATTAATTTAAAAACTGTGAGATTCTTTGTCGTATATTTTATTAATATATTTTATTAAATTTTTTTTAGAACTTGATAACTTTGTCTTTATTTAAGATTCTGATGAACCCATATCCGTACCTTTCACACAGTGGTCTCCCCTGCGAGGTATTGTCCCGCCTACCGTGAATACCCCGGGGGATTCCATTGAACCACGGAGGGGTTTTGTCCCAAAAGGCGGTCTCCCCTGCGAGGTATTATCCCGCCTACCGTGAATATCCCGGGGGGTTCCCTTGAACCAAGAAGGGGTTTTGTCCCAAAAGGCGCCTCGCAATGGAGGAGAGGACTTGAGCTCTTATAGTGCACAAGTGACTCGTCTCCAACCGCTATGGGGCAGAAATATGCCTCATCATAAACCCCCCAAACGAGAGACTTGGGCGGAGCCTAACGGCCCCACGGTGGGCACCAAATGATGAACTCATATCCGTACCTTTCACACGGTGGCCTCCCCTGCGAGGTATTGTCCCCCCTGCCGTGGGTACTCCAGGGGGTTCCCTTGAACCATGGAGGGATTTTGTCCCAAAAATCGCCTCGCAATGGAGGAGAGGACTTGGGCTTTTATAGCGCATAAGTGACTCGTCTCCAACCGATGTGGGATAGAAATATGCTTCATCAAATTCCATCATATCTTTAACCTTCTTTTGGTTTTATTATTTTTACTTCTCTTTGTGGCATATATATTTTTTCTTTATGAGATTTGCTCTATTTTTTTTTCTTTTACTAATTGATTCCTCATTCAATGCAGAGTTTGTGGAACATAATTTATAGTTTGATTCATTCACTTATAACTTTTTTATATTTAGTTTGTCATTTACATAGTTTTTAAGCTATCTATTTCTACATTATTATTTATTCACTATAATATAATATAATTTTACATTTTCTTTTTCCAATTCAAAGTAATTAGTTAACAATAATTACAGTTTCTACTTATAAGTCTCTTTTATCTACATTCACATAAGACAAATGTGGATAGTTTTTACTTCTATTAATTGCATGCAAATTTTAGTTATTTACTTGCATCTTGATATTATAAGTTTTTGATAAATGGTAACATAATACTTAATAAGTTTAGTTGCATTTTGAATTTTTTAAATTTTATATTGTCTGCAAACTTTGTATTTCTTTTTTTTCATGAATTATTCCACAAATTATAATGAGAAAGACACAATAAATTAGTCTAACAGGTTTGAAGGTATTAAAAAAGAATATTATTTTACAATTGATATCCAAAAATGTTATAAAAGAACAATCTATTTAATAAATTATATCTACACTGAAGTTGAATGAATTGAAAAGAATCATCAGCTGCTTTTTGTTTATTACTTTTTTTTTTCTATAACAAATTTAATACTATAGAGTCTGTTTAAAAATTCAATTCTTTATTCGTAATTATGGTATCTAGTATTCAATTTTAAATATAACTCTTAATTTTTAAATTACTAAAAGACCTTGAATTAATATTATTTATTATTACTTATACAAGGCTATTTTAGTCTTCACAAAAAAAGAAAGAAATGTAAAAATGAGGTGAATTATTCGCACTTTTATAATAAAAAAAATTATAATTATAATATTATAATATATAATATAATATAATATAATAAAAGAATAAAATTTTAAGCTCGACTCAACATCAATTCGACTGATTAAATAATAAAAAGATTTCAAACTGATAGGACGTAACTTTTATGTTCACTAGGTCCCCGCTCCCCCGTCCCCCACACTATCATAAAATCCATCTTTTATCTTAACAGATCAATAATGTGGAACAATAAAACATTTTGCATGTTAAAAGAGTTTCTTTTTTTCTTTTCAAAGAGCTTTGCCCTCCGTTTGGTTCTAAGATTTTGGTAAGAAAAATATGATAGAAAATTTTTTCTTTGTTTCAAACGATAGTACTTTATGTTTTCATGTTTGATCCTTTCTATTTTCCTCCAACTTTTCCTTACCAAAATCCTTGTTCCAAACATAGCCTTGAGGCACCCAAATGAAAGAAATACTGATTCGGTTCGACCCAAAAATGGGGCAAACATGTGCACCCAAGCAACACCCCCAGACCCGACGACCCCCAAATCAGGTCGTGCTGGCCTGCTGGGTGCTATTGTAGTACTGTTACTACTGTATAAGCCCTTCAAGTATGGGTATTGGCAGTGGTTGAGTCAGGAGTTTAGAATCATGGGATGCACTAACTAATAATACAAATAATTAAACTAAAAAAATTCAAAGGCGTACCAAAGGGAGTGTTATAAAGTACAATTAAAACGATCACTCAAATTTAATTACATATGTATGAGAATTTTAAAATCAAGGGATGCACACCGCTTGAGCTGCATGTAGCTCCGCCACTATGTATTGCTACCGTGCATGGGTATACCGTTTATGTAAGGTTAAATCCTACCCTAGCTAGACAACACAGCATGCTGAGATGCCTATAAACTTTTAAGCAAGTTGCAGTAACTTGAAGACATTCACAGCTGATGCATCTTATTTGGCAGCAACTTTATATTCTCCCTTTCTTGCATATATGAATCTAGATAATCCTAGGCTACACTATGATGCTACATGATTATGAATATGATCAACCTAGTTAAAGGCGCGAATGAAAGTGCACAACAATGATTAAAATTGCAACAATCGATGGCATGCTGGACAACATTGTTCCCGTATTAAATGTTACAAGTTACAAAGAAACAAGATGTGAAAGATATGCCATTTTAAACCTCACTGATCTTTCCGAGCTTTGGATCTGGCTGGCCTTGCTGGCTTAATGATTTTGCCTAGCAGGATTAAGAATATTGGAAGAATGGTGCCAACGTAGTAAACGCTCCCGTATGCAGCTAGTGTTTCACGTAGGCTTAACACCTGCATATGGTAAAAAGTCACAGTCGATAAGCTAAGAGTTATTATTATTATATATATATATATATATATATATAGAGAGAGAGAGAGAGAGAGAGAAGAACTAACCTGGAAACCGATACAGGAGTAGTTAAGGACTAGAAGTGTGTAAGCAAAGTTCAACAAATCAAACAGCTTCTTAAATAGAGCATTTTGGCTAGCTTGCTGCCATCTGTATAGAACTGCAGATAGGCGAACAGAAGTGAAGCAAGGCAATCAGGAAATGATTAACCATCTCAATGAAGCAACATTAGTACGTTTACAATTCTTACCTCTTGACCCAGCAATCATTATAGCAGACTGAACAAAGAACATGATGTATCCAGGATACAAGCCCTGTGAAACAACGAAATTATTTTAAGCAAGCAGTTATATAATTACCTCAAACTCATCAATAAAATCCTTAAGTGGAAAGAGAGAAGCAATTGGAATCAGAAAAATGATTTTGACAAAATATACACATAAGAAGAATGGGTGCCCCTGCATCTCAGATATATGTCTCAAATCAAATTCCACCAAATCATTACACGAGAGTTGCTGTAATATTAATTCAAAAGACTATGGACTGCACAAATCAGTATACCTAAAGGCCACTTGAACTAGAATCATTTTGACTTGGTACGAGAATATTATTCAGTTTCTTTTATAAATATTAACTCGTCTATTTAAATAAACTTTTCACTGAGCCGACATGGAGAAGTTTGTCAACATGGAAAGACTGCAGCGGGCGGTGCTAAACTCAACGTAAGAGGGGCTAGATGATTCATTGATTTGGGGAACAATATTAAGTATTGTTTGCCAAAGGACATTCTACCCTATAATGGTGCTGCAGTTCAAATATATATCATGACTGTTCGACTCTTGGACGGTGATCCATGGGCAATTTCTTTTCCTTCTTTTGCAACTTCTTTAATGTGATAACATTTTTTATAAACCTATAAGATGATACGTATATATCATGTAAATCTTCTAATTGGACAGCTTATCATTATATGTTCATAGCTGTCTAACTTAAACTAACAGAATTGAGGCCATCCATTTGTTTAAGAAGCATTACTTCTCATGTAATTATTATACCTCACCCAGACACAAATTCACCAGGCGTCAATCAACATGGTCTTAGAATATAAGGCACCTCACCTATCCTTCAAAACCCATAATCAACCCAAGGGGGTTCCTAATACTCCACTTGATATCCCTTACTTATTCCATGGAAATTGCATACAGACACAAAATCGTGTTTTCATAGTGAACTTATTTGCTGATTGACTTTCAGGTAGTAAACATACGAATAACTGATAATTTGACAAAGGCAAAACAAAAACAAGGAATAGAACTTAGTGGAAGGGAAGGATGAAGTTTATACTTACATGCCACACTGCACTCACGGTTTGAGTAGCCAGCAACTGCAGGAAGCCTGGTTTCTTACCTTTCTGAATCAGCCTCTCATAGACATCTAAAGAAAAAACAAATAATTAGATAAAGCAACAATAACTCAATGGATAAAAAATTATCTTTTAGATGATTAATCATAATTTTCAGGTAAAGCATTAGCAGCTCCCAATCATATAGCAAACTTCACGGTGAATAATCAAACATTCAAACAACCAAATTCCTAATGGCTCTTTGGCCTTTAACATTTACATGCGAACCAATCCAAAAGGTAAACAAAGTAACTGAAGACTTCATTTCCACCCCAACAACTATTTTGATTGCACTTTCTAAGAAAATAATAATAATAATGATAATAATAATAATAATAGTGTAGCATCTCAAGTTGGGCTTGAGTATCAAAAGATAAACTTGAGGGACATGCTGTAGAGTGCTTGAAACGTGGCGCTCTGGACGCCCTGAAGGTTAAAAAGATTTGAGCAGACTCATTACTGTTAACCATTGATATGGCGCAATAGCACCTCTTTGGTCCAACAACTATCATGAATGTCAAGGATATTTGTTAAATTCCCACAAAGGAATTTCCAGGAGGAGGATTGTTGGATAGGGTTCGATAGCAGTTTCCCGCTAGTACCACAATCCAGGGGTCTCGATCAAGTCATAGATGGCAAGTGGAGCATAGGAAGCTAAAGCTCAAAAGATTTCCACACCATCCATGCTGTCAAATACAGCTCCTACCAGCAAAGTGGGACAAGTCCAATACCTTTACAAAAATCTCTACCACCAGGCAATCACTACAGATCACTGATGTACTTAGGTATGATCAATGATCATTGATCAATTGCTTCAGTGATGACACAATCCATACCATTAACTTTCCATGGCAACATATCAGGTTTACGATAATATTTTTCCAGGAAGAACCACAGGTATAATTTTGACACGTACAAGCCTAAGTATGACCAATATACTAGCCTATCTCATTCAAAAGCATAAATGAATGAGTTGAATCAAATAAGAATTGAAGCTGTGAGGCTGAGAAGATTAGCAATGAGATATAAATGATTATTCTCTCAAAGCATGACTTCAATCAGGTCACAGAAAATACAGGCTGGCCTAATTCAGGGCTATGTTTATAACTACTCTTTCTTCTTCTGTGTCCGACGAGTTCATAATCAAATTTTATTTGCTATTTCTTCATCAATGTATCTTGCCTATGATTTCAGAATCAAATAATAGTAATATGAACATTTTTGCCATGCAACAAGGAGAGACACAGGCTGGACACACTTGTATTTAACTGTTTTTTTCCAAAGTTACATATTTAACCTTTTACTATCCTTAAAAACCTGAAAAAGGTTCGCATCTCAATATCATCTGGGATCAGAAGTTCAGTTCTAGCCAGTGCTTAAGCCTGAACTCAATGTCATGCTTATTTACAGATATGGTATTTACTTGCAATTAGAAAACAAAAGGAAAATGTTTATTCATCAAAAACTGGAACAGAGAAACAACAGTTACATATGAACGTCTATTACTTCATCTAATATTGTCAAATAAGTTAAATTCGTACTTGAAATGCACGCAACTGTCATCAAGAGTCTCATAAGTCATAAGTTGCCCATTCACTGAGCCAGAAATGTATGCACTTTTTAAAGGGAAGCTAACTTACAGTGTCTAAGCCAGGTGCTGACTTGAATATTCCACACAAGTGGTAACTGGACAGAACTCTTTGCCAACTCAACACCTACTATATCAACATTTTTTGCACGGTCCCAGCTGGGCCTGGATGGATTAGAGTCAGTCCAGCCACTGAATCCCAAGCCAGAAATAATAATAGAAGCTTCCGAGATGGACCAGATGAAATAATACTTCCAACGAGCAGTGAAGCCTGACATGTACTGGTAGCTTAACCGTTTCCAGAATCCATATTCTTGGTATACTGGTTCTGTGAATCGGGAAAGTGGGAAGTGCGGTACAAGATACAGATACAAACCCATACAGAAAGCAGCTTGCAGAATAGCCCTGAAAGTTGCCCAATAAGGCGAGGGGTACAATCCCTTCTGTGTTGGTTGCCAGACCTGTGAAAGATAATATTGAAGCTGAATTAATAGCACTAGGTGCAATGAGTAAAATGTCAGAAACATTAATTATGAACATAAATATCATACCCCTTTCCTCTCAGTCCATTCAAGATAATCTTTCATTTCATACACTGGACCAGCAAAATGACTTCCGCAACAGAGACAGTAACCAACATACTCAAGTAATGACGGCAACTTGAGCAACTGATTTTTCTTTTGTGCCTCACGTAGATCTTCCTCTGTGAGCAATCCATCATTGTAATTAATGGCACATGATATGATTTTCAGCGTTATGACCATCAGCGCTCCTGCAAATTGGGAAAACCAAACATGAGAACAGCAGCCTGAAAAACGATGAAATATCTTATCTGTTTAAATAGAACTAAGTTACAAAGACTACCAACCACTGACAAAAAAGAATTATCCAAGTTGCTAAATTAAAGTATATAAGCTTCGCATCACAAAGAAATATGAATTCAACACTTTTATCAATTTCAAAACTTCAAAAATGATATTTATCCAATTTCCAAAGTGACGCGTATGAGCTTCAGATAACAAAGAAATATGCATCCAGAACCTGATAGATCTCAACTAGTTTTGTTACAATGGAAGGAATTTCTCATGAAAATGACTCAGAAGGTTTGCACATCACGAACTAATAAGCAAAGATGAAACAGTTGCAGAATACATGTGTTCGTTAGTGAGTGCATGCACACAAGATGTCTAATCCGTGCCTTATGGAACTGTGTGCTTGAAAAATTTCTCTCGTTTGTGGCTACCCAGAATTCCGCAACATAAACATGTCAATTGATGGAGATAGAGCATTCAAATGAAGTCAATCAAGAAAAAAGCAAGTAACTTATATGGTGCTGACCTGTAGCATCAATACCTCCTTCCTTCCATGCATCCCCACTCATGTAGTATACATGGCTACACACGTATACCAACAGTCAGATCTTTTCCCACTATAAAGCCATACTCTAGCAGTATGCAATAAGTATGGAGTATGAATTTGGAAACAACTGATTCAAATCCAAATTTCAGTAAGTAAAAGAAGGGAAATGAATGTCACTACTAAATTATCACCAGGGGATTTGCACAATTACTGCCACCAAATTTATGGAATTGCTAAAAATTGATAGTAGGAAAAAAGATACAAAACCCAAATTTCATTTATTTGATCACATGATATCACAAACAAAGGACAAGCAACAGCTAATTACACTTGAACATGCTATAGTTGAGTTTACTGAAAAAAATCCAACGCAGTTAAATTTACCAATATCCAACTCAAAAATGATAGTATCCTCTAAAACATGTCAGCATATTTTCTCCTAACGTTTTGAAACTCATGAACAAACTTTAAGGCATTGTAGAACACTTCAAAATCACTGTTTAGAGTTATAAAAACATCCCTAAACTAGAGAGCCCCCTAACCTATCCTGCCGAATTAGACGGCTGCAAATGTAAATCCAAGCAAATCATTTTCAGTTTTCTCGCACAAATGAGCCATCTTCTCAATTCTTTGTTCAACTTCAACAAATAGAATGGAAATCTCTGTTGCTCACGCAATTCAGTTCTTTGTTTCATCTTTTCAATTCTTTGTTCCGCTTCAAGAAAGAAGGCAACATTGAAGCCGTATTTCCTTCTTCTTGAAACAAAAAAACCATACTACTTAGATGTAATTGCAATAGAAAACAAACAACTCTAAAATTGAACTTCTCCAAAAGCGAAACAACATCCATATAAAGACAAAAAATTCCAAAAGTTACAAAAAAAAAAAAAAAAAGAAAAAGAGACATAAGGCACCATGCTTGAAACCAAAGCAACATACAGAACGAAAAACAGCCAATAATTCAAATAAATCCAACACAAAAACCTACCATCCAATGAGGTATCCGAACGCCAGAAAGAAAGTAATAACCCCACAGTACTTCCGGCAGAGAACCATGGACGCGTAACCTAGGAGCATCGGCACGAGGAAGTGCAAATTCGACGAGAATCCAAAGGAGAGGTAGGAGAGAATCGCCCCGGTGACGGCGGCATATAGGTGGCGGGCGGTGGGTCCGCCGGGGACGAAGCGGTGGAATAAGCTGACCGGAATGGTGGCGACAAAGCAGACCAAGAAGCGGAGGACCGGCACCGATACTCCGATGGCCGCCGCCATGGATTCCATCTCCGGCAGCTCCATATTGGTGTTGAATCGGGTTTTGGTCAATCTGAGTTCAACCGCCGGTGTGGTGTCGTGGATCAGTAGTTGCGTCTGGTGGCTCGTGTAACTATGTGTATTTGTTTGGACAAGAGAACGGTTTTGAATTTATAAAATAGAATTGTTGCACTTTTTTAACTTTGAATTCAATAAATTTACTGTACTTAACTTTCCTTTTTTTCTTTTTAACCCTTTTGTTATGGAGAAGTGTTTTTCCATTTTAGCTTAAAATAAAAGTAATAATGGAGCGTTTTGTTTTTCTTATTCAGAAAGAAACTAAAATAAATTAAAAGCTGAAAATATATTTCAAAGTATTTTATAATTTTCACGACAACTCTCCAAAAATATAATCATTTGCAAACCCTTAGGAATCGTTTACATTTTAAGTTGTGGTTAAGTGGAGATTAGCTTATGGATGGTTTGTGACCTAACTTATCTGATGTTAAACATTGGGCTTTTAAATGTTTACTATCTTGTTTAAGACGGGCTTGACCCCCATTGACCAATGTTTGTTTACTTCTGATATTTATTTTGACAGAGTTAATCTGGGTAAATTACATGTTTGGCCTTCGAATTTTGTGGCGGTTAAAAACCCTAGATCACCGATTGAGTGGGCGACAGAGAAGTCAGTTGGAGAAGGACGTGAACCGACGGCGACAACTACAAGACGATCGTTCGGTAGACTATGCGATCCCCAGGAAATTGGTGCTTCTCTCCGACGTATGCAGTCTCAGCCTGCAGATAGGAATTGGAAACATTGTAAGTTATTTTATCAAATGATGACGAGCACAGCTGCTTACATGAATTCAATTTTTGTCTTTTACAAAAATCAGGCAACGAATGTTGTAATTATGTGGGCTTGTTATAGTCTATTGGCATGTTCGAGTCTCCTGTGCTTGGTGTCGCTGCTATGTTGAATATGTGGTCACATTAAAGTTTAATTTTCTTGCAGCCCATCCATTTTGTCAATTGGTTACAATAAATTGTGTTCATCAATTACAAGGATCTTATTCGCTTTGTCGCACTTCCATAATTTGGCTTTAATTCATCCTTTAGAGAATCCAAAACTTTCAGTCGTAATTGGTCATAATCTTTTTAGCTAGTGAAATTGTAAGAGAAGGTGACAAAACAACTTTACTTGGTTTCCAGTAATAGGAATCTGTTCAATTGCACTTATTTACTGCACAAAGATCCGTGACTTTCGATATCCATTAAAGAACAATTGGTAATATTGCATTTGTTTGCTTTGGCTACCCATGTTTTGGCTGAAACAAGACTTCTCAGCAACTTTTTTCCAGTATAATTCATTTGTGAATATATGTTGCAGTTGATGACTAATGATGGAGCGATACTATAAGCTGCCTTGTATCTGCGGGAAGGGCACAATGTTGTACCTCCAGGCCAGTAAATATGCGAATAACCCCGGTCGTTTTTTCTATAAATGTCCTCTGGATGACAACCACAAATTCAACTTCATTTGGGCCAACGAACTCATGGAGCCGAAGTATAGACATCTGCACCACTACATTTGTGAGCAGGACGCCATGTATGCATCTTCCTCATGCGCATCGGCTTTCCATGAGTCTGTCACACCTCAAATGAATGACAGCTACTCAACACAGAAGGCTACTGATATAGACCAGTGCGGGCAAGATTGTTTTCCTTCTTCTGTTGGTAAGAAACCCGCTGCATCTTGTGTGACCAACGGCCTACCACACCATATTGTGCCAAAGGATGACGTGTGTGAACCAACAAGGGTAGGGGCTATCAGCTTGATTTGTTGCTGCGTCGGTTCGTTCTGTGCAACGGTTGGATTCGCAATGGCGCTTCTTGCAATTGCTATTGCTTTGTACAAATAAACCATATAGATGCTATTATGTTACTATTTTTGGCTTATGTAAGAACTTAATTCTAATTTGTATTAGGTACGTCCTCTTTTTCTAGTCTCTATTGAACTCTAGCAACTTGAGTGTAACTAGAGTAAGACATGAAGACATATTTCGTGCATCTGGATAGGAGACACGACGTGCATGGATCCGTGCGCCGCGGGTGTGGATCTTTTTTTGTTTTTGTAAACCTGCTATGCTATTATAATCAGCCAAATAGAAATGGTTATGCACTAGTTGGTGGTGTGGTGTTTGTCTTTCGGACTAGTTCTGATTCTCCCTTCATAAAAAATTAGCTTTACATTCAACCGAAATATATGGTATACATATTGAAATGAGGTACTTCGCAAGACTGACGTTAGGTATGTGTCAATACATTTTAAGAAGTGCAATTGCACACCCTCCTAACTTGACTACATGGATTGGTTCCACCGGCGGAGCACATGGTTGTGAGGGGTGCAATTGAACCCCCTCAAATTTTGAAAATTCTATTATATGCATACATATGTATATTTTTATGTAAAATTATAACAAATATGGTATTAATTGACCCCACTCAAAAAATATAAATTTAAATAGAAGGGGTCATACATGAAAAAATCAAATAAATGTGAAAACTTTTCTCAACTTTAAAATAGTCAAAAAGAAATATGTGACCTTTTACAGTGAAACCAAAAATAAAATCATATATATGTATAAATTTATATCCACCAATAATATAATATTTAAAAAAATAAACTATCTTCTTATTCATTAATTTATTAAATTTGTTTTTTTTTTCCAGATTAAGAGGCCTACAAAATTTATTAAGCCCTACATAATTAAGAAGAAAACATAATATACAAATCTATCATTTTAGTTAATTTTACCGAGTTGCTATTGTCAATAACACCAAATACACTAAAAATACATTGAATTTCAATAGATTTTTCAATCGAAAATAAGCATGTCGGAAACACTTTTTCTAAGAATTGTTTGTAAAAAAAATATTGAATTTCGGTAGACTTTTCAATCAAAAATAAGATTGTGAAAAATACTTTTGACACTTTTTCAAATAATTATTTGACAAAGCTTTCAATGGTTAGGAATACGGGAAAGAAAAAGGTCACTGTTGGTTGGTCAGCCCACGAGCGTTGACCCCGTTGAATGAGTGATCTGGCTCGGCTACAGATTGGTTCCCATACAAATGTAGTCTCATGTACATTATCTAACTTTATTTTGAAATTACATGTTCGAATGGTGGCAATGAGTTGTAATACCGCTGCGCGTTTGGAGTAATGTTATTACTTGTCAAAAATCATAATATCGTGTTCTCGTTACCATAAAATCTAAGCAGCACTGCCCACGATGCCCATGATATTACAAGAAAAAATTTTAAGCATGTGTGAAATGTAGTTTCAATTACATAAAGAAACAAACCTGTAATGAGCAATTAAATTATCATATGGTTTCTTGACCTTCGAAAAAATAAAACAAGCTAAAAGTAATGAGCTAGAAACCCATTTCAGCATTACGTGCAAGTACTAACACACACTAAGACCAGCTGACCATACCACTTCCACCAAACTTAAGTCCTAAATCTGGTAACATAGCAAAAGACCTGCTCCAACACGCAATAGGTACAGAATTACACGCAATAGAATTTCAGTGTTATTACAAACAAATGAAGAATGTTAAACCCAGTTTACTTGTCCTTCAAGAGCCATTCGCACCGCCTCAACCTTCGCCGCTTCAGGAAAACCAAGAAAATATCAAGAGCCTTCGGATTAAGGCCGATAACGTAGCATACTTTCATGTGGTCATGAATGCTCAACTGCATAGGGAGTTTGCCGATTGCTTCATACAAGTCCTGCCTGCGCTTAGCCGCATCGATTTCAGAACCAACCCGACTCGCAACCTCACGGATTGATTGTGAGGCTTCGGTGCAAAACCAGTGAAGGCCTGCAGTAGAGCTCTTCGGTATGCTCTGTTTTTTTTCTCTTACGCATTTTAGACGATTCTGCCGCATTTTTCCTTTGCGGTCGAAAATCTTGGAGCGGAGTGTCTTGACGGGCTTGGTTCGGCAGACGATATGAACTTTCTTCGCTTTCTTCTGCGTCTTCTGTGAAATCTACATGCTCTCCTTCAGCCGCTGATTCCCAATCCATGGCGTTCTGACCCGTAGCACGATCTTTTCCATAAATTTCCACCCACGTATCGTAGTATGGGAATGACTTGCCTCTGATTGACTACATTTGGGATACGCCTACAATTTGCACACAACAAACGAATTGAAATAGATGCAGTCAGCTTACAAGGGGAGCTACAAATAGTAGAGGGTGTTGCTTACCGTTATAAGAGTCTCCCATTCTTGGGGTTCGGCCTCCACGGTTGCACCAGCTGCATTCCAATTAAACCCACTCTGGGAAAGAGCTTGTGAAACTGTGTAAAACAATTTCTTCCATGAACCATACTTACTGCTTATGTGCGGTTCGCCACGAAGTGTAGTGTTCGGCAAGTACTGTTTCAACTTTAGTTCCAATTGCGTGATGAACCCATTCTTAAATCCATTGGGAGCTTTCCACCCATCTGCGATTATATCTTTGAAAGCTTGGAGCAGCATTTGCTCTTCGCGAGGCGTCCATGACCTTCGAGACTTCATAGCCCTAGTTGATTGTGTGCTGCTTCGGAAGGACTGCGCTGATTCCATTACTCAAGAGGTCCTGCCACTGTCAAAAATGTTACAAACTATTAACAGAGCAGTTAATAAGAAGAAGTTGAGGAAAAATCAAGTGAAAAACTAATATTAAGTAAATATATGTATAAGGTTGCAAATGTCCTTCGCTCCTCCACCGCGAACACATAGCAATCGAAACATACAGATTATATGACTAATACCCAGCGACAGTAACAAGCTTTAAATCCATGAACTACCAATCTAGTTTTCAAGTAACATGATACCCTAACAACAGGCACAAATCAGAAAAGAGTCAGCTTTAAAGTTAGAAAAACTTGAATGACAAGATTAAGACAGAAAGAGCAATAGCACAATTCGATTTCTGATCGACTCCATATAGTTGTGAGTAAACAAAACCGGGCTGCCCTAAGCAAATGCATGTACATATACCCAAAGTTCAGTGAGAATATTAAACAAAAACAGAATTTGTACACTTTATTGGTAAGTCTCCAACTTCTCACTGGGAATCCAAGTTAGATAACAGAAACAGATGATTGAAATATAACATAAGCAACGAGGTGCAATTGATAGTGCTACACTACACGCCACCCCTCCAACTAGCAAACATTTGATTTGCCAGATCCTCCCGAAATGCGTTCCACTGTGGAGAGGTTTCGACTTGGTGGATGTAAGTTGGTTGTTCGTTATCAACAATTTCATCGACAAATTCTGGAATTTGCGCCTCTATTGGATCGAAAGGCAATTCCCTTCGGATGAAATTGTGAAGTAGACAGCATGCCATGATAATTCGGTTATGCGTCCCAATTGGGTACCACGAGTTGCTCCGAAGGATTGCCCACCTCTCATTGAGGAGAAGGAACGACCGCTCTATTATATTCCGTGCCTTGGAATGCTTCAAATTGAAGTACTCGCGCATGTTTGTGGTCGACGGGAAGCGGAACCCCATTCGCTTAGATGGTAACGCACCGCCCGAAGGGCGTAGGAAACCCTCACAGTTTGTGTAGCCCGCATCACAAAGTAATAATTGCCTGCACCATTTGTTCAATGTGGTTTCTTAATTATGTGTGCAGGGTAACACATAAGCAAGGCATCACATGACATCGAAATTAGTACGTAAGGGAAGAGAAGGTTATAACAAAACATACCGAGAGGGACCTTCAACCCATTGGGACGTATTACCGCTGAATGAAGCACCGGCCGTCTGCTGCTGAACCTTCCCGGCACCGCTCAAGACATATACAAAATTCATCTTGCGATCACACACTGTATACATTCACACATATGAGCCCTTTTTGGTACGATACTTTGCTTTCTCTGGACTGAGCAACACGAACTGGAATCATGGTACCGTCTAGTGCACCGGACAGCCCTGTGAATGATTAAACAGAATACGATCAGCCCCAATTAGTTAAAGATTTGCTTATCTCACACACAACTTAATCAAACAAAATCAGTAATGCATGAACCACAAGATAATACCTTAAAATGTCTCCATTTTTCTTCCGTGCAGTCATTGTCGACAGGTTCTGGACTTGCAACTAGAATTGGGTGTAAACGCAAAATCGACAACAACACATTATTGAAATGTACACTAACGGTGGGCTGAGCGTTTGAACCGTTGCTTCACAATTCGGTTCTTCTTGTGGTGTGCCAAAACCATAAGGAACATTGCAACTTGTTCGGGGACTGACCACCACGAGTGTGCCTCAGACCGCCTACTTGTTCAACTAACGTGCAGAGTCGAGCAAAATTTCTATCCATTCTCAAAGAGTTGAAACAGTCATCGTCGGATGCATTGAGAAGGTCATCAAGATGCTTACTTGATCCGGAACCTTAGCTAGAATACTGTACCGACGTCTTATAAGTTGATCTTGAGTATTACGCAACAAGCGTCGTCGTCTCCAAATCATGAAAAATAAGTATGTGATCACTACAATTTGCATCCGTATGGCCTCTAACACAACAACTAAATCCCCCTCAAATCCATCCACTTCCATCTGATGCAAATTTTTCAATATACAATCAAACAGATTCAAAGAAACATGTACTTTGCTTTTCACTAATTAACATTTAAACCAGCCTGCTAGTGGGTGTCTTAATTAATGGGGATGATAATTAATTATCAAACATACAGATTAGGGCTAGTGGTTGTCTTAATTAATGGGGATAATAATTAATATCAAACATACAGATTAGGGCATCAGCATGACTGTTTCAAATATTCAACAAAATTACAAACTTTGTCTTCCATACTCAGCACTACGGGTCGGAAGAGCGAATACAAACATACAAAAAATGTACATGGCACAGCCTTAACAACAGTTGAGACCAAAATTACAAGAAAATACATACCTTTGCGATTGGAGTAGCCCTCCGACGAGTAAACACTTGGACCACCGAACGTAAACATATCGAACACAATAACTAACAACCTTAGCCTGAGCAAAACAGATAAACAATCATTCATGGGAACAAAATAGTGCTACCTGTGGGAAAATAGACAAACACCCTTACAAAATACACAACAACGAATGGATACATAGTTTGGGCTCACGATTATAAAGGAAACGTTTGATAGATCAGCGCCTCTTACTTACACTCACGGGATGTTACGATCTGTTCGAGTACCTTGCGTACGTGCATTTGTGGCTGCGCGGCTTCACCCTATTTTGAACCCTAGTTCTGGATGTGGGAACCAAAATGGCACTCAAATCTGCCAGAATAATCTGCCCTTGTATTTCCAGTAAAATTGTATTTACTATTCATTAGCAATGGGTTTTTTGGGTCTTTACGTAATGCAACTTGGGATGGTTTAAATTAGTCCGGCCATCTGGGCGGTTTGATTAGCCCGCAATAAACCCATCTTACCCGGGCCCCCGCGTCAACGTTGTTTCTTGAGCCCATCAAAGTAAACGTTGGGTAATGGTGGATAAAATAAACAAACCACCATTATCCCCCTAAGTAAACGATTC
>CM047880.1:15678181-15716763 GCA_026212405.1 Petrea volubilis
AACGATTCCTTATAGTTTAGATGGCTCAATCGTGCAAAATTTTTATTCAAGATGTGTTTGACACAAGATGTACTACAAAAAGCTTATTTTATATGGTCTTGTAGATGTTGTATCTAATACAATGCATTGGATGGTTGGATGAATGTCGTATGTCGATTGAGTTAATTTTGTCATTTGTAGCATCTATGCCCCTCGAGTTATCATATCGTTTATGAATACATGATATTCATCAAACCACTCGATATAATAAGCAATGTGTAACATAGAATGCACCAATTTTATCGTTCACTTCAATTATAATTTAGAAAAAGGGTTTCTATTTAGTAAACAAATATTTATATTCCTCGCACTTTAATTTTTGACTACTTTGCTGTTGAAGTGAGGCTTCATTTGCCGTTACGCGTATTTGAATGAATTGATTTTAAACTTTTATGTTAGATTTTTTTTTTCCTTCTAAAAGTTAATGTAGTCCATTGTAGACTGCTATTTAAAGAAATCGTCTCGATTTAGTTTTACAAATAATCATTTTTTTCTAATTATTTGTTTAGATTCAATTAGTTTCAAGTCTCAACTAAGCAAAACTCGAGCTAGAGGAGTTCTTATCGGATAGAAAATAGAGGAATTAGGGGGTACCATAAGCGAGGTACAGATGAGAGGATATATCATTTGTTTGGACTAAAAGTTTAGGGTACGGAATTGAAAATCGCCGAGTCAATATCTGTATTTTTTGGAATTATTATAGCCTCGGTGTGGTTGGCTCATAAACCATCATGATCCGATATATGATAGAGTTCATCTATTTATTTATTTATTTTATTTACAAACATTCGAAATAATTTATAAATATCAATTAAAATATCCTATGCACCACGTACTCATCTAAAGGAAGAGGAAAAAAGAACTCAAACATAAGACCTTAATGATATCAAGTTCGAATCTCTACCACTAAGCGTTAATTTACTGATGCATTAAGAACTTTACTTTCTAGGGCAATTTAAATCCATTAGATTTTTTTTCTTTTTTCTTTTTTTGTAGGATCATTCATTTAGTTCGTACTGTCTTAAAAATCTACAAATACCCCCTTGAAAGTAATTATTTCGACTATTAAGAGATGCATCTCATTTGGCTCAAGAAAATACATCAACCAATCGTGTGACTCCACCGATCTTAGTGAACTAATTTCACTTTATATCACCATCGATGGTACAACACTGACATTGTTGTTTTTTAAATTAACTTCATATATAATTTTTAGGGATAATTACATCTACTACCCCTCGGAAGATTGAAAACTACAATTGATACCCCAAAAATTTTCAATATTACAACCACATTCCCTAAGGAATTTGAAAATTACCAAAACCCCCCTCGTCAGCCGATTCCCGGTCATTTTTTTAAACAGTTCCGGTTTTACCCCTGCTTTATTAATTATTAATATTAAATTAAAAAAACGTAAAAAAAATATTAAGGAATAATTACATCTACTACCCCTCAAAAGATTGAAAACTACAATTGGTCCCCTAAAAAATTTTCAATATTACAACCACATTCCCTAAGGAATTTGAAAATTATCAAAACCCCCCTCGTCAGCAGGGGGTTTAATTTGATATCTCACTTTCGTAAAGTATATGAATTTTGTGCTAGCAAATACACGGCAACTAAAATAAGATTTCATAACAAAAAAAAAGTAAGATAATTAAGATTCAAAGCTATAAGTTTATAAACAATGCCGCCATGCTCAATTTCACCACGTGCAAGGTTTGTTGGAATTGAACTTCTTGGTGCAATGTTTGTGGGCGTTGAACTTGTTGTTTATTGCTTAAATTGCCTATTTCGACCTTACATGTCTTCATTCTCTTCTTCGATCGAGTAAGGAATGCACCAATGTGAGAACCTGTGTATTGGGCACCAATAAAACAATTGTTGGTATTTCTCGGCGTCTCCGCAATCTTGATAGTTGTTTTTCTACCACAATTTAATTGCTTGCAGTTTTCTTTCCTATACTTTAAACCCAAAACACTAGAGGAATCACTAGAAGAAGCCATTTCAAATATGTAGTAAAGATGTGGTGAAAAAATACAATCTAGCAACATATATATATATATATATATAAGTGAGCAAAAGTCAAAATGAAGAAAGAGCAACGACTATTTTCAAATGCCAATGGCTAGTCTTTCTAAGCTCAGAAAATTTGAACCAAAAATTACAATTATCCCCCTCATTAAAATCAATATTACAAAAAACACCCTATATATATAATTTAATTACAAAGGGTAAATTTGGATTTTCATTCATATTTTGGTTGACGTCATCCAAAAATGACCGGGAACCGGCTAGCGAGGGGGGTTTTGGTAATTTTCAAATTTCTTAGGGAATGTGGTTGTAATATTGAAAATTTTTGGAGGACCAATTATAGTTTCCAATCTTCCGAGGGGTAGTAGATGTAATTATCCCTAATTTTTATATCTTGAATCAGTTTAAAACCATGCAAATCTCATTCTAAAATCCAACTAAAAACACCAAAAATACAATTAGTTATCGTTTTTGCACTAGATGAATGATGATTTTTTTTGAAGCACATACATACCTCAAGTGGGTATTTGTAATTTTATAAACTATAGGGATTAATTTGTATTCATATTATATCTCAAGAGGTGTCAGAACTATTTCATAATAACTGAACTAATTAACCACTATCAAAGTAAAAACAAGATCCGCACATTTCGATGGGGGATCAAACCAAGAGCTTATGGTATTGATGCTTTAACTTTTGTAATTGATATAGACTTCATCGAATGTATATTAAAAATTATAATAATTATAACATGCCATATATGTATCTTTAATTGAACCTGATTTTAGTGGATTACAACAAAGACAATATTTTGTAGCAATCTAATTTCTTAAATTTGCAAAAATACGTCAAATTTTGTAAAGTGGACTTTACATTATTATTAAACAGAAGGATGAATAAGAATTTTACGACCAAAGCGTAAGTTGATAACCACGTCGAGTTACAACATTTTCAAAATTTTAAAAATAAAGATAGAATTATTTGTATCGACTTACAAATTACTCATTCTTTTTTCCTAACAATTTAGATGACCAACCAATTGTCCAATATACCAAGTATAAAATACACCTTAATTAGACCAGTAAAAATACGTGATTTCTTCCTTTAATTCTTTTTAATAATTAAATATTTGCATTAAATTATTTTTAATAGTATATGCATCAAACGATAAGAACTTTTTATATTATTATTATTATAATAATAATATTTTTTACTATTTTTCAAATAATGAAATAATTCACACAAACATTGTCAATATAGCTAATTTGTCTTAAAAGAAGTTTGGTATAGCTAATTTCACTAATTAATTACTAATGACGACATTATCAACGATAAGAGGATGATAATTGGTAGCTTCGCATAATTAATCAACAACTCCCAGCCCGTTTGGATGAATTTTTTTCAGAGAAAAAATACTTATTTTTTGGAAAAAAAAAACACATCAAATAGAAAATATTGTGTTTGGATGGGTTTTAAAAAAAAATAAAAGCCAGAAAAAAAGCCAAAAAAGGCTCTTTTTTTAAATACTATTTCGAAGTAACTTCAAATAAAAGTATCTTTTAAAGCACTTTTAACTATTATAGCCAAATACAAAATTACTTAACTTAAAAAAAAATTATTATAAAAATATTAATCGAAAAATATTTTTTTTTAAACTCATCCAAACGAATCCGTTATCATTAATGATAAAAGTGCAGTAGCTTCACCATCCAAAAGGGCCCATTATCATTAATGATAAAGGTGCAGTAGCTTCACCAATAAGCTCGCAACTAATTACGACCGTTATTAAATTGTTATTATAGCAGTCCAAAATTAAGCAAACAATGTTGTCGCTTGTCACTTGTCACAATTAATATTGTTTATGGAAGGAGAATGAATAAATCAATCCGCATAGAAGTGGCATTCACCGCGAATAAAATGCTTCCTAGAAATTGACGATAAAATATTAAAGCATTGGGAGGTTAGGGGGATATACGAATGTTTACTTATTTTATTATTTGTCCTTAACTATATCAGCATTTTTCATGAGATTTTGATTTAAAATGCATTTTGCAAATTTGTTTTCTTTCGAAAATAACATGTGAGAAACAAAATGCGCGATGATAACTTGGTTTATTAGCATATTTAACTCTTGGAGTCGTTTGGACAGAGTTAGAAGGTGTTTGATTAAATTTATCTCAAATATCTTATAATTTAACTTATTTTGAATATCTTATGAGTTTCTATATCTTATAAATTGTATGAAAGCTTATAAGTTGTTGCATTTTATTTAACAATAATAATAATAATAATAATAATAATAATAATAATTGTGCCTTATGAACTATAACGTTTGTAAAATTTTACTACCTTTTTGGTTGTTGATAATTACCATTTAAAGTTCACCAATTGTCCAAGGGGGACGTTTGTATATATAAATATATATATATATGTATATATGTATGTGTGTGTGCAAATATTTAATAAAAATATTACATTAAACCCCCTAATATTGTGCATAATTTTCATGAAACCCCTCAAATAATGATTTTATTTATCATAAACACCTTCAAGGGTAAATGAGTCAATTCATATTTGTTTAAATTACATTCCCGCCTTCAAAAGGATAATTTCGGGAGATCACGTCGGAGGGCAAACGTTGACTGTTAGTCAACTTAACGAAAGGTGAAAATTATAAGACCGCAACAAAACATAGGAGGGTATTGGTAATAATCGATACAAGGGGGTGCTATTTGTAATTAGACCAACCCTCAAGAGTGGTGGTAGTAATTATCCCTAACTACTTTTACTTTTGTACTTTTGGCTTGACATTTTTTTTTCTCTCCTCTCTCCTGTGTTCTCTCTCATCTTTTCGATGTGATATATTATTTTTCTTCCTTTTTCTTCCCCTTTTTTTTTATATATTTATCTTCAATATTTAATTTATTTTATCCTTTTACTTATTTTTAATAATAAAATTCAATTGAATTTTTAATTTTTTTTATAATATATAAAATTATAAATTTATTAAATATTTGATTTAAATTATATTTTATTTTTGTTTTACATACAAATAAAATATGTCACATCCGCTAAGTTTAATTATTAAAATAATTCCAACAAAATTCTAAATTATGCAAAATAAATATTACACCAAGCCATGGAAACTCATGTGCCTCTACAGCTCCACTCGTCTCCACGTATAATTTCATTTTAGCGTGAAAAATAGTACACAATAGACGTTGGAGGTTGGCGCACCCTAAATAATTCAATGCTTAAGTCAAATATCTTTATAAAGAAAAATACAAAAAAAAGGAAAAATAAGAGAGAAAGAAATATCAAAATAAAAAAATTTGTTATTGAATTTATAATCCAGTGGTAGAGGTTCAAACCGATACTATTGAGGTTTCGAGTTTGAACTTTTTTTATTTTTTTTTTCTTTCCACTCGGGTGAGGGTGGGTGAGTGTATGTGTGTGTGTGTGACATTTTAATTAATATCTATATAAATATCTCGAATTGATTGTATCAAAAAATTAAAAATAAAAATATTGAAGAGCGACATCTCAAAAATGAATTTTGGACTATTTGTAGCGACGTGTGAACAAGTGTCACATGATGACGTGATTACCCAGACCGTCCCCAGTGTCAAGAAAGGCATTGTTTAACTTGGCTATTTGAGTATATTCAGATCCGGCCCTCTAGGACTAGGTATTTTACCTACTTGAATAAGGTGTTTACGTGTTTATTTATCCGTCTCATAATATAAAGTTATAAATTGATTTAATAATTATTTACAATTAACTACTTGTAGAATTTACTCATACGGTCGATGAGGCCTAGCTCAACTGGTAAAGGTGAGGCCTCAAAATTTTAAAGGTCTTGGGTTCGATTCCCACCGATAAATATGTGGACTTTATTTCTATATTTATGATAGTTTATTATCCTACTTTAATAGTAGTTTATTGTAATAGTTTATTTATAGTTTGTGAATGATATTATTTGAAATATGATGTAATAGTTTGATTTGTACTCGAAGAGTCATTGATGTAATCCGATGATATGTATTAAAAAAAAAAAGAATTTACTCATATGACTCCTAGGTATTATTTGTGGTTTTTAATAAATGTATTGAATGCATCTACTATTATATATTTGAAGAGCATAGTCGACCTAAAATTCTTCAATTTCGACTCAATTCTAAATTCTAAGAATTTTGAAGTTTTTAAATTATTAAGAGAATCTCTTATTGGTTGATTGATATTTATAGCAAGTTATCTATTTCCTGGGTAGTCTAAAATCATTAATATAAGTCTTTCCCTTATGTTGTGCGTTTCCCCTAAACAGAGTAGAAACTTTCTTATTCACCTCTCACTAAAAATTAAATTGTGCATTTTAATTTATTCCATATTTAAATGCAGAATATATATATATATATATGTGTGTGTGTGTGTGTGTGTGTGTAAATTAAATCAAATCAAATAATAATTCAAACAAATATTTATGTTTATTTTATTTCCACGTTACTTATTAGTAGAACCGTAGAATAGTCGATAAATTGAGATATCAAAGAGAAAATTATGGTAATAAACCCCCCATCAATCTTTTTTTTTTTTCGAATTGTCATTAATTTCAAAAGTTTGAATAATTATTATTTTGCTTAATTTTCTCTTTTCATTATATTTTTTAAGTTTGATTACACTTTACCCCCCTTGAACTATACAACCTATATCATTTACTCCCCTAAACTACAAAGTATAACACTTACCCGCCTCAAGTAATTTTTTAGACAAAAGTACTCTCATCCATGTCTATTTTATATACTTTTGTCATATTTGTAGTATTTAGAAACGTATATTAAGCTTAAAACCTTTTTATTAAATATAAAAATATATTTTATAAATATTTTATTTTTAAATAAATATTAATAACTTTAATTCAATTCGAAAATAAATTAATTGATTTTTATTTTTTAAAATATGAAAAAGAAAATCCTAGTTATTTGAATTTAATGAATTAATTAAGTACTTATTTAAAATGAAGTTTAACTAATTAGAATAGAAAATATAAATATGTATTTATTAAATATAACTTTAATATGTGCTCTTCTTTAATTATAATATACATAAACAAAAGTGGATTCGTTTTGAATAATAATATGAATAAAAGGAACATAGATAAATTTAAGTTAATGTAAATATAGACACCATCCATTTTCATTAAAAGATCCTGACGTTCATTTTTACTTAAAAGTTAAAAAAAATCAATTTTAATTTCAAATAATTAATTGTTAAATGTTAACATAATCTTATTACTTTATTTTTAATATTTGAATCACAATTATTCAATTACTTTTATATATAACATAAAAACTAATTTTTGGATAAGTAGTAGTTTAAAATTGAATTTAAACTATTAGTTATTCTAAATATTTTGGGTAATTTTTATGTATATATGTATATATATACATTGTTTAATTTTTAAGTATATAAAGAGAGGGTAAGCGAAAGAGAGATTGTAAGGGCATTTTTGTCTATATTTTGATAGAGGGGGGCAAGTGTTACATTTTATAGTTTAGGGGGTAAATGATACAAGTAGTATAGTTGAAGGGGGTATAAAATGTATTTAGCCCTAAATTTTTATGTTCTATTAATCATTCTTTTATCTATATTTAATTCGTCCAACTTAATTATCCTCTTCCCGTAAAAAAATAAATAAATAAAACTTAAATATCCTCTAATCTTCTTTCAATATTTTCTAGCATTGATTCTTGAAAATAGTAAATTTGTGAATCATAAGTTTATCTAAATATACTACATGCAATTTAATTATCCTCTTTTTATCTTTCATTTCCTAACATGGAATTTCGAAAGTAGTTTTTTTTTTTTCAATCTTAGAACTGAAAAAGTTTCTAAATACCATAATGTTTATTGTTGGTTGGTTGAAAACATGACTAATCCCCATTTCTTACAGAAGGTTTGTTGAGTTTTGCATATAAATTAACATATCCTATATATATATATATATATATATATATATATATATATCAGTTTTTTCATATCGAGAACTGATATGCAATTTTGATGTATATTTATCTATAATGTTTTTCTTTTCAATCAATATATGCATATATACACTTTTAATGAATTGTTGATCAACATTATGATTTTTGATTTTATTGAGCATATCTAAAAGTTCATCTTAAACTATGATGCACGGATACGGACACGGCATGACACGACACGGCGACACGAAAAATTTCAAAATTTTAGGACACGACATGGCTTTGACACGGCTATTAAAAAATATATTATATTATATTATATATTTATAATTTATTAAATTAAAGTATGTGATAGAGAAATAGTAATATTTATCATTACAACAAATATATCTTAAAATCAAATACATGATTAAAATAAAAAGAATTAATCATCATTCAAATATCTAAATACAAGCAAGTAACAAAGTTAACCCAAATTATAAAATACAATTAAAAAAAATTATTTGTTATTTTTAGTTTTTGCACTAATTTTTAAAACATTTTAAAAAAGACCCTAGTTAAACTTTGTAATATATCAAAAAGGCCCGAACCGTGTTGGACACGTCCTTCGACACTGTGTCAGATTTTTTCTTTTTTTTCTTTTTATTTTCGGACACATATTTGCCGTGTCGGAGCCATGTCCAACATTGCACGAGATTATTTTTTGCTGTGTCCGTGCATCGTAGATCTTAAATGATTGTTAGAGCACCAAGAATAATTTTCTTTTCTTTTCTTTTCTTTTTCTTTTTAATTCTTAATGTTTGACCTCAAAAGTAATAGTTTATTAGAAGATATATCATTTGTTGTTTATAATAATTTTTATGTCACATCATTCAATAGTGTTTGAATGAAAATTTTTAATTTAAATTATTGCATGTTATATTATTCTTTTTGGGCCATTTAGTCAAATCAAATTGAAAGTTACGATTGAATTATATATAATGAATTCATGCACCACATGAGACGATAAAGACAAAATATTTCTGTTAGTCGATGTTGATCACTTCTAAATTAGTTTTGTGCCATTTTAAAAATTAATGACATGTATCTTATTTTGGCAAAACATGTCTATTACATGTGAAATTTATAGTTATAAATATGCAAACGAAAAATGTGGTCATTTTATATATTGAGAATGTTATCACTATTTATTTATGAGAAGAAGTTTGACCTCAAAATTTTGAAACCTCGAAACTTGGCTGGCTGATCAGTTGTAACTGGACTAGAGCTTCCTAAGGTAACTACAGAAATCAAAATAAAACATAAATTACATTATTGAAATTCTAGAATTTCGATATGTATATTTACATTTGTTTGTATACTTTTTATCAATTAATAATTCATCTATACATATTAAATATGAAATATCGTATTAAAAATGCGTTATTTAGAAGTTGTTTAAGTAACTTGAGTGCATTAACTCGAAGATTATGCTAGTATATATGTATACATATTTGAATTTAGTCGTAATGATTCTAATGCATGTGTCCAATCCTTATAGTAGGTGTCTAATTACTGAATACATATGTCATAAATTTATTATCAATCAATTACATTTATACGTTTGGAGACAAGTATTATTTTGTGAGATATCCTTCAAAAAATATTTGATAGTATTCTTTTTTTTTTCTATGTGAATTAGAAGCAAATTGCGAAAAGCATTTAAAATTGGACGTTATATAAATTTGAGGGTAATAAAATATTACCACTCTTATCAACTCAATTCAAATTAATTGTATTACACATCCCGTCCTCAGAGCGGGATGAGTTATCCCATAAGTTGGTTGATAAGAAGTCGGGCCTAAACTTTATAAAGGACTAAAAACTTTTATTCCAAAAATAATTATAGATAAAATATTTATACAATCTCATCCACAAACTCCAATCAAACGCAACCTATAAATTCAGCTCGAATTCCCTCCTAACTCGCTTTTGAATCTATTTTTCTTCAGCTTGACAATTATGTATTATAGCAAGTTCATTTAATGGGTTGATCATAATTTTAAGAACAATCACCGACGTTTTACTATATGAGCAAAGATCTACGGATAAAAGAAACATTACAGTGATTAATATATGAGCAAATATGCTACTTCTCTCATAAAATATTGAGAGTTCCTGTAAGGAGAAGTGCCTTTGATGAAGATTAAATTTTATTTATTAATCAAATAATTTAATAAACAATTCTAGAGTAAATGAGTTTGTTCTATAATCACTATCTACAATTATTACAATTATCAACAAATAATCAACTTACTATAAAGTAGAATACGAACTACAATGAAAATAGAATTACAAACCCATGACAGAGAATCAAACTCAAAAACTCATACTTCACCACTTGAACTAAGCCTCATTAACTGATTGATAGGAACTCAAGACTATGTTTCATAAGTGTATGAATTCGGGGAAATCATTCTCTATTTTCTTGCAAAAAAATTTGACTCATATTCAACTTTTCCATTTTAGCGAAAACCTGTTTTAATTAGGTTGACGAATCCATATTTGAATTGATCTGGACTAAGTATGGGTGGATAAATTCGTGCTTACATAAAAAACCATATCTTTTATGTCGATGAGGTCTTGTTTCAATGGTAAAGTGGTGGTCCGTAACAATAAGTCTATAGGTTCAATTTATGTAAATGTGGGTATTTTTCTAGTTTTATGCTAGTTTTTTCTTATTGCATAGTAGTTTAATGGTATTCAATTGTAATAATCTGCTACTTTGCTCTTTATTTAAAAACATTAATGCAATAATTAAAATAGACGATTGATATAGTTGATTGACTGTATTATTTCCATTTCAATATATATATACTAATTTATAAATGATCATGTGAAAAAGTGCATTCAAATTATGAACATAAGGAAGGATATGATTATTTATATTTGAAGGATTTGAAATAGATATAATACACGAGGAATAAGATCTTTTTAAAAAGTGAAAAAATTTATCACGAGCTTTTAACAGAAGAAAATGTGAAAAAAATTAATATATATAATTAAATAAATTAAAAGCCTAAATCATCAATAATACCAAAATAATATATTTTTAAATAACATGGATTTTAAAAAAATATTATTTAGTGAATCTGTAGTTGAATTTCAAATTACACGAATCTTTTAATAAATAGATTACATCAAATATCACCCAATTAATCCGAATAAATAAACAAAACTCAGCAAAAAAAAAAAAAAAACAAATTGTAAAAACTAAGGCATTTAATCCACACCCAACTTATTACAGTAATAATAAATAAAAATAATAATCAGATTACAAAGAATAAATAGAATAAAATAAAAAGAGCAGAAAACAGAAAATAATAAATCATAAATGACATCACTACAATTCAAACAAACGGAGCCCCACCAAACTTTGTCGGGGTCAACCCGACCCTTTTGACGCGTGTCCATATTTGGCAACAGCTGGTGCTGACTTGTCAATGGTGGGCCCTCTGTTTCTTCCCGCGAACTCGTATAAAAAACAAGAGGAGAGTGGAGAGTGGAGAGTGGAGAGTGGAGACCTTCCATATTCTCACAAACTCACACACACACACACACACACACACACAATGGTGTAGGATTTTGACACTTGAATGTTTGAAGGTATTGTCACAACATTTTTACTTCTGCATTTCAATTTTGCTTTTTCGAATTTGAATTTAATTTTTTTTAAAAATTATTTTGATCCTTCTATTTTGTTGTTGGTGTATTGTGTTCGTAGTTTGTTCGTAGTTTATTTTTTGACTGAATGCTGCTTTTGGTTTTTTTCTTTGTGTAATCGAAGAAGATGAAGGGAAAAAAAGGGGGGAAAATAATGTCTTGGAAGTAGAGTTGATTTTAATATATATATATATATATATATATCTATATATATATATTGCTTGTGGTTGATGCGTAAAATTGTTGTGCGAGTTTTATTTTTTAATTTTCTCTGAGAATTTTGAGAAAATATATATTGTCCCTTTGCTTCTTTATGACTTTCTGTATTTTGTTATTTATTTTCTGTTTTCCCTATTTTTGGTTGTTTTTGACAGAGTGTATGCTTAACTGTGCTTGCATGCGCGTTAGCTAAAGTGTGGTAGAGTGAAAATGAGATTTTTGTTGGTCTGAGTATAGTTTTTAGGTCCTGATGCATAATTTGGAAAGGGTAAAAAAATTATTCTATTCAGTGTTCTTTTGTGACAAATATATGCGGGGAGGCGGTTCGCTATTTTGTTGTATTATAGGGTTTTTAACAATTTTTTTGAGGTTAATTAAAATAACATAGAGTTCTTGTGCGAATTAGGATTGACACGGGGGGTTTGGTGCTATTACAATTTTAAACCTTAAATTATGTTGAACAAAGTTAATGTTTGGATATGTGCTTGTCTGCATTGTTATGTTTGCACAAGAACAGGGCTTAATATTTTATGTTGTTATCTCTCAGCTACACGAGGTGATGGCAATGGAAGCTTTTCTAGAGTCTGTCGGCCAATTGCCTATACCTGTAATATTACCTGTTAATGGGACTGGAGGTAACGGTTTATTCGAAAACGAAGAGCATTTGGATTCTCTTCTCGGTTTGGTCCAACTGAATACGAATTCGGCTAATGATGTTATGAATTCAACAATACTGGGGGACTCATCAGCTTCAGGACCAGTTGCCAACTTGATTCTCCCTACTGGTGCTTATTTGCAGATTCACGGCGATGATGCTAATATGGAGCCTTACATCAGCCTACCCTCATCCCATAATACGTCATATCCAAGCGAAAATCCTATGCAAAAACTGAGATTTCATGTCAACCAAGAGAACATCCACCAGCAGCAACAGCAGCGAGAGATTCTTCAGGAATTATTGCTAAGGGAATTGCAAGACCGCAATCCACAAATAAAGGAAATGATCAAGCAGCACAGACAGCAAACTCAGCTGCAAAAACCAATTTTACCCTCAGCTCCACAGCTTAGGGGGTTTAACATGCAGCTGCCAAAAGAGCAAATGAGAAGTGTTTTGCAAGACCACAGTATTCAACAAGGGAATTTTTCACCTCTGCTTGATGGCGGTATTTGTTCGTGGCGGTTCAAGGAGTATCTAAATCATCTGTGCAACAACACGCATGTTAGTTACTCTTTCGTGTCTTAATGCACACACGTACACACATATATGTATATAAATGAAATTCCATGATCGTATAGCTTTAAAAAAGTAAAAGAAAATGAAGCTGTTGTTGTGTTATCAAGATCTTGATTTAACATGCTGTGGTTTTTACTACAGGACAATGGCATTGCCTATTGGAAGAAATTTGTGTCTGAATATTATGCCCCAGGTGCTAAGAAAAGGTGGTGTTTCTCTGAATATGAGAATATTGAGCTGCATGCTGCTGGTGTTTTCTACCCTAAATCTTTGGTCAGTCTCAATGAAATTTTGTATTTCTTTGGGGACTAAGTTTCAGAGTCTTAGTTGCATATGTTTTCTTGAACTTGTTTCTTTTCCCTCTTGCAGCTTTGTTCTAATGTTGTACGTTTCGCTGGCTGCATCCTATTTTCATTGAGTTCATCTATATTTTACAATTCATCTGTCTAAAAGAGAAGTAGTTGTTTGTTACAGGCGACACAGTGTTGTGACATATGTGGTTCGAGATCATGGAAGGGACTGGGTAAGCAGGGCATGTACCCTTCTATACTTAATATTCCCAAGTATACTTGCTCATACTCTGTCAATCTTTGCTTCCAGTGGTTGAACAGTTTGTGAGCCCTTATTTTTACGAACGTTTGAATTTGCCTTTTCCCATTTCAATTGTATTTCTTAATTTGATGTAGCGCTTTTCTTGGTTGTCGCTGATACATCCATTCTGGATTTCGTGCCTGAGGAAATCCTTTATATAGTTCTACACAATATTTTCAAGCAAAACTGTACCTTTGCCTTCGCATTTTTCACAGTTCTCTTCTCTGTTTGCTTAATGATTATCAAATTACGGAAATCAGCAATTGAGACATTTTTCCTGACAATAATGTCCTCCCTCTCTCTCTATCTCTCTGCACACACGCGCACATAGTCTCTCCAGGATATATATATATATATATATACATATATATTTATGTAGTTCTCGGGTCTTGTGGCCACCAAAATTGTTCGCTGGTAGCACCTGACAAATTCATCTGTACTTTTCTTCTTGTGATTTATGCAGAGGCAACCTTTGACATCTTTCCTAGGCTGTTCAAGATAAAGTTTGAGAGCGGTGTGCTGGACGAGATTTTGTTTCTGGATTCACCTCGAGCATGTAAAATTTCATCTGGACTGGTGCTGGAATACAGGAAAGCCATTCAAGAGAGCGTTTATGAAAACTTTCGTGTTGCTCATGAGGGCAAGCTTCGCGTTGTTTTCAGACATGACTTGAAGGTATCATGTTATTTCATTTCTCATAACTGATTAGTTTCATGTTATCATTGTTTTATATATTTAATCATATGATTGTATTCATTTGATGGTTTATTGCTTGACATTTCATAGATATTGTCCTGGGAATTTTGTGCACAACACCATGAGGAATTTCTGCTTCGTAGATTGGTTACTCCTCAGGTACCCAATTCTGGTTTTGGGCTAGTCATACATGAAACAACTGATAAGTTTGTTCTTTCTGTTTTACTTTCTTTCTTTTTCTTTTATCCTTTTTTTTTTAAGAAAAAACTTTATTTATTTATCTTTTGAGAAATACCTCTTATCCTTTGAAACCAATTTTAGTTTCTTTCTTGTACTGTGTTAGTCACAGCTATTACCAATGAAATTAATTTTCTCAGCAGAAAAAGTAATTTTCTAAAAGTTAATTTAGTATTATAAAATTCAATGATGTCACTTGTAGTTCGTCTAGTTGAATAATTATACTGTAAATAATTTAATTAAACAAAAATTCAAAGCTTCAATATGTTAAAACTTAATATCTTAGATATTTCGGAAATGAGGGGAATGCTGCGGAACGATGTTGCTTTTCATTTTTATTTTAAATTCTTTTTTTGCCCCTTCTTAACAATTTTTGGGATAAAATGTTGCCATGCAAAGGGAAAAACTCTTAACTAAATTTTTCAACATGAGACTTTACATGCAAAAGGTATATTAACATTAGCTTTTACACTCATCTACTTCCCACTTGTAACATCGAATCAGTCTATTACAAGACAAGGAGCTACAGAAAATTGCACTAGCAGGAAAGCTTTTTCCCCTGAGAAGTGCTATTATCTGGACGGTGTAAAGCATCTGGATTTTCCATAGCTAATAAAATAGTTAATGAAATTTTCTATACTTGCAGGTTAATCAATTGGTTCAGGCAGCTAAGATGTATCATAATTGTGCATCTTTTGGGGTCTTGCCAGAGGATTTGCAAAGACTTAACCATATGTAAGCTTTTTACTTGTTCTAAATGCCCTTTCTGCGCTGCATTATGATTTCCATTGAGGATAAAGGTGCTCATTTGGAGGTTTGCATACGCTGAGAGTTGACTGACTTCAAATAATATGTGTATGTGTATGTAATATGTATTTGTATTTTTGAGGGGGAATCCGTCTGTATGAACTAATGAACTATATTATCTGTTCTATAGTGTTTATCTTCGAAACTCTGAGAGACAAGATTACTCAATATTGAGCAAATTATCGTTGGAGATTTGGTGAATCCTCACTTTTTGTGACCAACAATAGTTTTATATACATACATACATACATATATATATATATATATATATATATATATATAAGGACCTCTCCTATTAGCATGTTTGTTGTCTTGAGCTGTAACTTAGACGGGCTAAAGGGTCATGTTTCATGTCTATGGTAAATCTATTGGGCAGGTTCGTCTCGGCCGGGAATCAACTTGCAAGAAATATAGAACTACCGCTGGTGAATGACTTGGGATATCCCAAACGATTTATAAGGTGCTTGCAGGTAAATCCTCAAAAATTTTATGCAGGTGAGATTTCCACGTCATCCATCTTTTATGGTTTAATGTTTTCAATTGCTCTGCCCGCAGATAGCTGAAGTTGTTGATAGCATGAAAGATCTCATGGCATTCAGTCATGTCACAAAAATGGGACCAATAGGTATGTGCTAATAAATTCTTTTTTTATAGCCAAATCTCAGTTGACCACTTTGTACGCTAGCTCAGCATCACTTTATCTCCCCCCCTCCTTATTTCAGATTGCATCTTTTATTTCATGAACTTTAAATATTCGACAAATTGGCATACGCCTCCCCTTACCATCAGGGTTTTTTTTTTTTTAAAGTATTATTATTATGCCCATGACCAATTTAGTATTATAAAAAAGATCAATTGTTCCATTTGGTCTATTTTAGAGTCTTTGAACGAGCACACGAGAGTTAGCAGAACTGGTGGTCAGATGGAGGAGAAACAAGGAATGGATGGATGCCATGCAAATGGCCGTTGGATGACGGGAAATGGCACAACATCCGACTCGGGAAACTCGGGTTTGGCTTTCGTCAATCTTAACAATCAATTGTCTGTGAGAAGACAAGGGCATGGCTCCTGCTCGATGGATCATTCGAACCGAGCTATGAGTTTTGCTCATCAATCTTTCAACTCCTATCCACGCAATGAGGCACCAAAATCCCAAACTTCCGAACATGGTAAAAATCCTCATCAAGCTTTAGTCGACAAGTTGCTTCATGAGATGGCTGCTGCCAGCAGGGCACAGAGTGAGAATGAGGCTTATGGAAACCTTAACCATAAAGAAGCTGCCTATCAGTCCAACCAAAAACGTGCGAACGACAATGCACTGCATTACGGCGGAAGCTCTATTGCTGCACCTAATGCATCAAAAGCTGTTAAATTGTCCAAGGCTGCCTCTCCTGGAAACTTATCAGCCACCCCTTGTGGTGCTGCTGTCAAAGCAGAACCATATTCACCAGAAGCTCACCAAAGTTCTGCAGCAGACTCATCTGGAATGAAAGATCTCGAATGTTAAGTTTGTAGCTATTTTGCTAGAAGGCAATGCGAAAACTAAGACCCTTTGGTTTTTGTTGAAGTTACTCAAAAGGACGACTTAACGATGGGTATAAAATTACTGTTTCTATACAAAAACTGCGTAGAAGCGCACATATAATTTGGAATGATGTCAAAAAACTTGGTACACGATCATATGGAAAATCAGTATGTACACAAAATACCTACTTCTGATACAACTCAATCTGGACCAATTCATTTGCTGGTCACTGAGTCTGCAAACTACTACATCCTACGGAGAGATCAGTTGCAATAAAAACCGCTCTCACCTCTCTCTAACGATATGACGTATTATTACAGAATCGACACAAAGACCACCTTTTGTGTGCGTGCAATCGATTTGTGTCATGGAGAATTTGACCTTGAATGATTTGCAAGACTTCATGACAACGAAATCCCCGGCGTGATAATGAATCCATTTCCCCGGTTCCCTTAAGTAGCACTGCTTCGTTGATTGCTGACCGTCAGAAGTCGAGATCTGAAATCTTGCAGGCTTTTTATCCCAACCGTGAACGTGCTCGGAATTACAGAGACGCCGACCAAACCTCTTATGGGCGCGTCCCAATTGCAATCTGAAGAAGAGGCTGTACGAGCCCGCTGGAAATGGGAACTCAATCTCACCAGAAACCTCAAACCACCAAATTTGCTGGAGATATGCAACTGAGTAAAACCTACGTTTAAGAATAAAACCCTAGATTAGTCGCTTCACTACAAACTAATGAAAACTAAAGAACAACGCCCTAGTCGCACACACACTATCCTACATGTAGGCGATGGCAACAGATTTTCCAGAGCAAAAGTTAACAATAAATACATCAGACTCGAAGACTATAAAATGAAGATGAATCGCAAAGAACCTTTAACTTGGAGAATATCATGGAGAAATTCTTCGAAAAGCTTGGCTTTGACCGGCAAATCTAGAAACATATGCATCACAGCACAAACAATCCACCTCGAATTCGATTCTTCAAGATACATAAACAAAAAGCATCGGCGTTCCTGAGGCCCTTACCTCGATTCTTCAGTCGGAATGCGAGTCCAGTATCGCCTATCATCCATCCCTGTTATCGTCAATCCACTTGATGATATCGACATACAAGTCTCGCCTGTGGTTTTATCCAACCAGTGTCTCTGCACATAATCAAAATTAAAGATTATACATATATTTGAAATTATCATTTCTTCTTAACACTATATTTAGTTCAAATAACGGTCATTTCTTTAGAAATTTCACCAAGCTTCGGAGGACATATTTGCTTAGTTTCCTATATATCATTTTCATTTCGTCTACCTATCAAATTCCTGAAGTGGTGTGTGCGTGGGTGCGTGTTTCAATCTCTCTCTCTCTAAAACCTCCACAAGAAAAAGAAACAGTGCTATAAATATCGAAAACAATCATAGCAGCCAAGAAATAATAACAATACATACTAAAAACACAAAACAGGGGAAGATTAAGAATTCGAATCTAACTCCTCCCCCCTATACACACACACACATATGTATATAGCTATATAGATATAGAGAGAGAGAAAGAGAAAAGATGAATGCAAAGGGGTGAAAAGATTAAAACCTTGGTGCCACCATCAAAAGAATTAGGTCTACAGAGCCTGGCATAGATATCCCTCTTACACAGACCCTTACAGAAAACATCATTTTTCCCGAATACTCTTTCGATAATGTCTTCATAGTTCGCCGGCAACTTCGATTCCCAAACAAACTCCGCAGACGAGGCCCCATTAAAAGCCCGGTTCAATATTGCTAGCCTGCATATCTGCGGCGGGTCCAGGTAAGACAGCACCGACGCCACGCAGCTCTCCGGCAAGTCCCCCAGCCCAGTCTCCGGCGAAGTTGCCGCGGCAGAGCTTTCTGTAGGACCCAAGAATGAAAATGATAAGCCCATGCCCAGAGATAGAAAGAAAAGCAAGAAGAAAAGTAGTGAATTGGGTTCTTTTCTTTTTCGGAAGATGAATTGAATATGTCCTGTTCTGTACAGCTTTGAATGTAAGGGCTATAGGTATAGATACAGATATTTGGACAGAGAGAGAGAGAGAGATACGGGGTGAGGAGAAAGAAAGAGGGCATCTGTCCGAGTTAATATATAGGTGGGAGTTGGACGCGGACCGGGAGGGACGATTAACGAAATGCAGACTATGCTTGACTATTCTGTTGATGGTTGTTGAACTCATGTTAAATGACAACTTTGTCCTCAAATTTATCGCCTTTTTCATTTTTATTTTTTTTTATTCTATGGATTTTGGCCATAATAGCAATATTCGAGATTTAACAATTCTCTTTCATTGGGAATTTGGTATATAATTCTTCTTTTTTTAAAAAAAAAACAAAAAGATAGTGAAAGAAGAATTAGGAATTATGTATTTAATGAAAAAGTAAATCCCAATGTTAATTCAGAAACTCATCTTTTGGATTTTCTGAATTAACATTGGGATTTACTTTTTCATTAAATACATCAAGAAATTAGGAAAAGTTTACAAAGCATTTGAGTTTTTCAGTTGACTAAAATATAGTACAATCTATATTAAATAGATGGCTTAATTATGTAAAATTTCTTGAGATTAGGTTCACATTCACAAAGTTCCCTATAGCAAGAAAAATTATAAACACCTTCCTAATTTTTGCTTTTGTGTTACTAATACTTCTTAAGTGTAAGTGGAATTTATAACACACCATCTAACATTTAGGCTTCGTTTAGTTGGATGGAAAATGAGAGGAATAAAACTCCAGGGAAGGAAAGTGGGAGGAAAGAAAATATTTTTTCTTGTTTCGATATGCATGAAAAAGTGAGAGGAAGAAACTAATTTATATGAGACCCACTAAATTTTTTTTTTCATTTAAAATTGGATTGAAAATAAAAGGAAAAAAAATTATAATTATATTTTGCGTTTTCTTTCCATTCAATTTTCTTATATCCAAAGAAACTCGTACAAAGGTAAAATCTACCCATTTTCTTTCATTTCCTTCCTTTCCTCTCCATTTTATTTCCTTCTTTCTTTCTTTCTTTTTTTTTTTTTTTTTGGCAAACACATTGTAAAAGATATTGTAATTTTTTTTTTTTGTGTCATGAAGGAATTTGTGAGATACGGTTTGAAATAGTGAACCTCGTCTGATTTTTCAAGACCTTTTATCATTATGAAGCCTCAAATTTTTCACAAACACTACAAGAAAACACTCATTCACTGATGAAAATTTTGTGACGGAGAGATTTCATCACAATTTAAAATATCTGTGATAGATTAATAACATAATCCAGTATAAATAGAATTAAAAAAAAATTCAACGATAAGGCATTTTGAAACAGAATTTGAATAAACTAAATTTGTCAAAAAATTTAAATTTATAGTACATTGATTTATCACTACAGGATAAGTATTATTGTAGTGAAATGAGATTTACCTTTTCCAATTTCTTTCTACCTTATCTTTGAGCTGGTGAGCAAATCTGGCCCCTAGTTTGCTTTTTATCTTGGGCAAAAGTTATCAGTCTTAGAGATTTGTCTTCGACATGGCTATGACCCATATGGTCCATATCCAGTTACTGATCAGAATAAGACTAGGGTTGGGTTCTGAGTTGTTTTAGTGATATAATATTCATGATTAATAAATCCCCAAACTAATTAAGATTACTTTATTAAGGTTGGTTATTATTATATTATATTAGAATAAGAATGGCAAAGCAGATAAGTGCAACAAACATTAGTACACTTTATTCTTGTCTTTCCAATGATATAATCGCATGTAATGTTATATAAAATATTTGTCAGAAACTTTCGGCTTAATTCCCATTTGACAAAAGTCTGAAACCAGCGGAGATGTAGCGAAAATCGTGCTTCTTGTGTTCACAATATTACTCTCTCTCTCTCTCTCTCTCTCTCTCTCCACCATATTCATTAATATTCTCAATTATTATACCAATCTTTGGTATATCCAGATCATCAATATATAATAAAAACAAAGAAGTTGCGGGTTACGCATAGAAACAGTTAGTCTTCCAACTATAGTCGTTTTTTTTTAATAATACACACACATTTAGAATATGAACTCTGGGTGCTAATCTCTCCACACTTTTATAGCGGAATATATGTTCATTAGACCAAATGTCTCAGACATAATAGTGAATTTATTTTTTATTTATACTTTGTCATTATATGAAATTTACATTTTGTTCCCATTGCCCTTTTACGATCAAAACGGTCATCTAAAAGTGATTGTTGATGGTGATGTGATAATTTTTCCCAAGGTAAAATTATATGAATTTTAAATTATTTTCGAGGCCTTCCGTTTTGGTTGGAAGACGATTCTAATGGTAGAAAGAAGTTTCATTGGAAGACAATCTGACAATTTTTATTTTTGGCCTGAAAGTGATTTTAGGATACAGTGCAAATCTCGCGTATTTTGTATGATAAAATATAACGAAAGATAGTTTGATGATCAAACCATAAAAACGGCCATAATTTAGGGATCAAATTGTTTATATCCCAAGAAATAAAATAGAGGTTTTAAAAATTTGGAGATTTCAAATTCAAGTCCTACAAAAATTAAAATGATTTCTTTTTGCTGGGGAATCCTAAATTAGTAATAATATGTAATAATTAACCACCAATAAGCAATATAATGTCAAAATATATGCAACATAATAACATAAATGTTCGTTAAATAAAATAAATGAACTAAAAGTAACATAACTATGAGGGTGAATGATATGTACACACCTTGAAATATAATGTAATTATAAATTAATCTTTGTAATTTTCAAAATCACAAATATCTCTCTAAGTATATATCAGTTTACAAAATTCATTCTTTACCTAAATAGGACATGACAACAAATTGTATTTCTGGTGAGTTTTGTGGGATTTTAGAATAGGATTTGCTTGATCTTAACAGGTGTAAGATGTACATTGTATAAATGAACTCAATTTAAAAAAAAAAAAAAACACAGTGGTGGTGGTTAATTATAGATGGTGATACGTAGCAATGGTTCTAGTGGTATAATTGAAATGAATTCATGACAGTCAGTCGAATTACAAAATTGATTGATGGATTATGCCAGACTGGACAAGACTCATCTCGTGGTGGCTAGGATGACTACTTTAATGGTGAGAAAGTTATCTTCTTGTTTTTCTCCGTTAATGTTTATAAAAAGAACCTCAATTTGAAAAGAGTGTTTGTAATTTTTGAAAATAAAAAGAATTAATTCGTAATTACATTATGTTTCAAGAGTTAAACGTATTTTACCTTAATAATAATCAATTTTGTAAACTTATTCAAATGCATAAATATGGAAACAAAGGGGCAAATTCCACTTTACCCCCTCGTGCTTTGACTTAGTCTCATTTTATCCTGTTAGACTTTCAATTGCATCACTTTATCACTTTTACTCTTATTTTTGCTTCAATTGTTATATTTCATTAAATATCCATTTATATATGTTTGTAAGAATTGTATTAACCTCTCCTAAACATTTTTTTTATAAGCAATCACCCCCAAATATTTAAAAATGGACATAACACCCCATTTCCATTAGTCTTTTTTAAAGATTTATTTTTTTAAAACAATAAAATTGCTCATGACCAATGTTTTATATTATAAAAAAGGTCAATTATTTCACAGGATTTTTTTTAATGTTTTAGAATTTTAATTTTTGTAATTTTTAATTTGATTAACAAGAATATTAAACTACATGCATATCCATGTGCATAATTAATATATAATTTATTTCATGAATATGAACCACTAATGTATGTTTTGAGTTCGAATAAGTTTAAGGTCAATAATATTGTTATTGATATTGTATATTTTCTTTTGTCTTTTTTTGCTTCATATTTATTTTTTCTTTATTCTTTTTGATACATTGTTAAAGTGATCAAACTTATTGTTCCTTGAATATTGATAAATTAGCCATAGTATTGTTTCAATGAATTTTTGATAATTTTTTTTATAAATGAATAATTAAAGATCTTTTTAGTTACGAAATATATATGTATGAAAAAGGACAATTTTATGAAAAAATTTGTTTACCAAAATCAATTCATGTATGAAAGATCAGTATCCACTTAATGTTAAACTTCAATGATGCAATAAAGACGCATTCATGAAAATAAATTACATACGTGCATGTAAATACGTGTGATGTCATTTATTGTCTGCCTATCAAATCTAAAAAATATAAATCATCAATCTTTTAGAAAATAATTAAATATATAAAATTGATAGGCCAAATTGAATAAAATCATTTTGTAATCCTAAATATTGATCATTAGTTACATAACAAGCAAAAATAATTAAATATTTTTTAAAAAAAAATTTAATGAAGATGACAATTTATATCAATATCTTTTAATATCAGGGGATGCTTTGTTGATAGAAAAAAGTTTAATTACTTGTTATTAATATAATTTTGACTAACATAAATAGATAAAGATTTAATAAAATTAACAATTGAAGTAAAAATATAAGTATGACGAGGTAAAGTGGTGTAATAAAGAGTATAAAGGGGTAGGATGAGATTGAGTTAGAGGACAATAAAATATTTGTGATAAAATTCTAATAAAACAGAATTAAAACTAAATATATATATATTTTTTTGTGTCCTTGTATTTTAATTTGATATTAAATCTCTAAAAATTTACTCACTACAAGAAAATACTATATTTTCGGCCAGATTTTCGGCAGATTTTCGGCGAAAGATTTAATTTTCGGTAGAATTTCGGCGGATCGCGTCTGCCGAAAAATCCTTCTTCGCTATATAATTTTCGGCGGAATTTTCGGCGGAAATATTTAGAGATTAAAAAATAATAATAATTATTTTCGGCGGAATTTCGGCCAAAATTCGCCGAAAATTAATATATTTTTTAAAAAAATAATAATTATTTTCTGGGGAATTTTGGCCGAAATTCCGCCAAAAATTAATAATTTTTTTTAAAAAAATAATAATTATTTTCGGCGGAATTTCGGCCGAAATTCTGCCGAAAATTAATAATTTTTTTTCAAAAAATAATAATTATTTTCGGCGGAATTTCGGCCAAAATTCCGCCGAAAATTAATAATATTTTTAAAAAAATTTATTATTTTCCGCCCCAAATTATTAATAAATCTTAATTTCAAAATAAAATATTATCTTGTCCCTAAAATTGGGGTGTTGTTGCAAATATTCAAATTAATTATATTTTTCTTCATTTTTATAAAAAATATATTTGAAATATTATAATAATAACATAATTTAATTTTTACAAGTAAATATCATATCAAATATATTAAAACCTACATATAGATTCATAAACCACATAAAATTTATCCAAATACATTGAAAAACATAATCAGTCGAATATTTTTTGCGATACATAAATTACGAAGTTAGTTTGTAGCCAAGTACATACTAATCACAGTCTTCCTCATCAGACTCGTCTTCATCATCGGCGACATGCTGAGCCGGCGGAGGGGCATAAGTCGGTTGCTGTGAGCCGCTTGCTTTGTTCTGCGAAATCATCGATATCGCCTGATGCATCATTTCCATGATTTGTGAGTTTTGTTGGGTAAGGTGATCGACTCGATTCTCTAACCGCAACACCGCGGGATCGGAGTGGCTCGACGAACTACCGGGCGAAGAAAAACTATATTGCCGAGGTGTCGATGTTGTTTGATAATTTTGCCTGTACTTTCGGCCCTTCTTGGTAGGCTCCCCAGCAGCCTGATCAAACAACTCGTTCATGCTTTCTTGAGTTGAGGGATCAGATAAGTCGGCGTCCTACATATCCGGACGATTCTGAACCAAATTCTGAAAATTATCCTGCAATTGTAAATAGGTCAATGTTAGCAATTTGAACCAAAAAATTAATTACGTTAAATAAATCTAACTTACATGAACTTGTTGTGGCGCCGGGTGAACCCATGTGCCTGCTTTTTTATCCGGTCCCTTATTTTTTTTCCTTAAGTAACAATCTTGAAGGACCTCACTTTTAAGAGCAGGCCTCTTTAACTTCCCCTCCTACAAGAAGCAGATCAAATTAAAAGAAAAAATAAACTCTTTTATTATACGTTAAATAACTAATACGAAAAGGTACCTACCAAGTCTATCCGACGCTCATATATCGACTTGGCCCCACCGCCATACAACGAACCTCCACCAACGTTTCTATTTATCCTGTTCTGCTCACTCTTTTTTTTCCATGCAGGCGTGCCCCAATACGCAATGAGCTCTTGAAATATTGGTTCGGGGAGCCACAGTGGTCGACCTTCCCCAATCGCAATCATTTTTCTAATATTGCGATACATGTCAATCATTTTTTTGGCCGCACGATTGTCAAAAGCTATCTTCATATGCCCCGTCTCCTCCGGCCTAAAACAAACATATTTCTAACAAAAATAAATAATACTTTATCACTCACATATGTTAAAAATTAATGAAATACTCAAATATAAATGGAATATACGCAGCCATCAAAATTAATGCTTATACAATATTAGTTACTTTATCTGCCATTCACCGAAGCCATCGCAATCGAACATTTTCAGGCTGGCTCTTTATGACATTCTCAATGTGCACACCACCACCTTTGCCAGGATAAAAACTACATGGGATATCAAAATTTATTGTTACACTGTTACACATGTACGACTTATTATCATTTCTATTTTTGGTACTACATATAAAAATTTAAAAATTAACTAACCGATTCGATCCAATTGGTGTCACCGTTATTTTACTATTCGGTGCAGGTGGAGGTGTAGGCATCGCGTATATGTCCTGAATTCCTTTGATCTCGGCCTGCGTAAGCTCGTCAGCCTCAGGCTGTGGTTGCTGCTGTGGTAGCGGCGAGCTAGGAATATGCGATGTAACAGGAGGACTATGCCCACTAGGTATTGAAGGAGTAGGCATAAACTGCATCGGAATGTCTGGTGGTGGACTGTGGCCGATGCGGGTGGAATGGTAAGAAGGGGAAGAGCCCGATAGGGACGCTGGGGAGGTGCCTCGATGGGATGACGAAGGACCCGGATTAGATGTCGGCATATCAGTTGATCTACCATATGAAATCTTATTTTTGCCACGCCGCATCTATATCCAAAAGAAGTTATACAAAAATAAAAAAGTATACATTTTTCGTATCAAAGATGGTAAAATACAACTTTATTCCGATATAAATAATTGACACATATAACCAATTAAAGTCAATAACGTATGTTAACTCGCTTCAGACACAATGAAACTAGTCACGCACATATATTAATGAAGTATATATAACTTTTTAATTTACCATGCAACATAATTTAAGCATCACTGGCTTCAGCTTCATCACTATCAACCTCTTCAGTATCGTCATCTTCTTCGTCAGTATGTATAACCTGATTAAGCTCCCCTTCATCAATCGGAATTAATGTCATATTTTGATCACACATTGAGCCTACAACGTCATCAGTAGTGATGTTTTGCACATTTGCGCCATCATCATTTTGGTACGCGACTTCCAACGCGTGTTCAACATCAACGCGGTGGGTCGCTTTACTTTTAATGACAGCAAGCCATCGCATTTTCTCTTTAATTTTTCCGGGATACTTAACAAAGTATACCTATCGGGCTTGTTTTGCTATTATGAAAGGATCGTATTTTTTGTACCTACCTGATTATTATACTTCAACAATTTCGCATTCTGGATGTACAATACGAGTTCCTTTTCGAGGTGTGGGATCGAACCACTCACATTTGAATAAGACAACCCTTTTTATTGGCTCGCCAGTGTATTCCAACTCCACTATTTCATTCAAAATTTCGTAGTAGTCATCCTCAATGGCAGCATCCTCATAACTGCCTTTCACCCAAACCCCGCAATTCATCGTCTTTTTTCCTTGACACCACGGTGAAGTGTGAAACTTGAAACCATTGACAAAGTATGTATGATATGTTTTCATTTTCCTATTAGGACCCCATGCCAATTGATTTAAGAAAAGATTCGTAATCCCGTGTCCTGGATTATGAACCTGTACGATAAATAATCATTTGCAATGTTTAATCGTAGGTTAAACTTCATAATTAAATATGTGAATTTGTGTACTTACGTATGCCTTAAACCACTCATCAAATTCCGATTCAAGACGGTCGCTAGCTTCAGCATCACCAATTCGAAAGTAGGATAAAAAATAACTGCAATTGATTATGTAGTTAGTTACAGAAAGTTAAAACATACTTCCTTTTTAGAACACATATTTTTCATACTTACTTAATGTAAGGTTTAACTTCTTCGCAATTTAAAAGAATGTGGTGTCTCGCAGCTCTGTATTCTGCTTCATGTTCGAAATATCGTTCTACATATTTCCCTTGTAACCGACCGACTTGATTAAAAACTGACAATGTAGGTAGAATAGATTCATCTACCCCACCGTCATCGTTCCTTGCGACCCTATTTCTTAATGTACGAACGTGTGATTTATAGTAGAACGAACAAAAATGAGCTGTTTCACGCCGTAAATAAGCCTCACATATAGAACCCTCGACTTGGGCTTTTTGCTTGAATGTTTTTTTAATTTTGCCTAGATACCTGTTTGAAAGTAAAAAATAACATCAATTTTCAAAAATTTTCATTAACTTATAATTATACAAAACGCAATGAAATTTCTTGATGTTATTCAATTACCTCTCGAATGGGTACATCCAACGAAATTGGATCGGGCCTCCATTTCTTGCTTCGTCGATCAAATGAATTGGCAAATGCTCCATCACATCGAAAAATGCAGGTGGAAAAATGCGTTCCAACTTACATATAATCACTGAAATATTTTCTTCCATCTTGTCCAAATCGGCATGCCTTAATGTGGTGGAACATAAGTCTCTAAAAAACTTACTTAGTTCAGCAAGTGGTTTCCAGACATCATCGGGTAGGTCTTTAAAGGCAATTGGCAACAATTGTTCCATAAAAATGTGACAGTCGTGACTTTTTATGCCATGCAATTTCGCTTGATGTGAGTCAACACATCGACTCAAGTTGGAGAAATAACCATCCGGCATTCGAAGTTCTTTGATCCACTCACAAATCAGCCGTTTTTGTTCAAGACTAAAGGTGTACTTTGCCTTCGATTTTTCCCATTGGCCATTAGGCTTTAAGATCAATTGTAACTCAGGTCGTCCTACACATATCTTGCATATCCAGCCTTGCATTTGCATTGTCTTTAGTCTTACCTTGTATATCCATAACAGTGTTAAAAATATTATCAAACACATTTTCTCAATATGCATTACATCTAAATTATGTCGTATCAATAGATGCTTCCAGTAAGGTAAATCCCAAAAAATACTTTTCTTTGTCCAGTTATGTTCAACGCCGTAACCAGCTGGTTTCCCCATAAATGGTTGGTCAATTATTTTCGGCAACCACTCCACATCATTCCACACCAAATCTCCAGTAGGAGGAGGATCCCTCTCGACTAAATTTTTTTTAAAGTTAATCTTGTTTCTTCTGTATTGGTGATTCATGTCTAAAAATCTTCGATGACAATCATACCATGAATTCTTTCGTCCATGCTTCAACGTAAATGCTTTGCTGTACCCCATACAATACGGACAAGCTAGCTTACCTGCTGTCATCCATCCCGACATCATTCCATAAGCCGAAAAGTCATTAATAGTCCATATTAATGCAGCACGCATAATAAAATTCTGTTTTGCATGTACATCATACGTGGATACGCCATTTTCCCACAGTACCTTCAACTCATCAATCAGTGGCTGCAAATATACATCAATTTTTACTTTCGGATTTTTTAGGACCAGGAATTATGCATGTCAGAAACATGTATGGCATTGTCATACACATTTCAGGAGGCAAATTATATGGCGTCACGATTACTGGCCAACAAGAGTACGACGCTGCAGATTGGGAATACGGCGTGAAACCATCAGCACACAAAGCAAGCCGCACATTTCTAGGATCACTTGCAAAATTGGGATATACTGCGTCAAAATTCTTCCAAGCATTCCCGTCTGCTGGATGACACATAACACCATCAGGCCGCCGATGCTGTGCATGCCATCTCATGTGAGGTGCTGAGGCCGAAGATGCATAGATGCGCTTCAATCGTGGAATAAGAGGCAAATAATGCATCCTCATTTGAGACACTTGTTTTGCACGCACACGCCCCCCGCTATCACGATATCTTGGCGCACCACAAAATATACAATTCAACGCATCTACAGTATCTTTGTAGTATAACATGCAGCTACTAATGCAACAATCTATTTTCTTACTAGTTAAACCCAACTTTTTGACTAATTTTTGTGCCTCGTAAAAGTTTGTTGGCATTTTATGCCTAGCAGGCATCACCTCTGACATCAATTGGATGATCTCGTCAAGTCCATCTTGTGCAACATTATAATCACTTTTTATACTCAACAACCTTGCAGCAATTGAAAGTGGAGAATGATCTATACAACTAGGCCACACCTCTTGGTTAAACTCATTCAAAAGGTCAAAAAAATTTTAACTTTCAAGATTAGGTTGTTCCACAAAATCATCTGGTATTTCAACCCCTACCTCTTGCCTAGCAGCGTCAAAATACATTTCAGCATATCTTTGCAATGGGTCATTCTGTGTACCACTACTTGATTCGCCAGGGAATTTTACAGAGGGTTGGACCTCACCATGATCAGTCCAATACCAATAATTTGGTTTAAAACCATTCGTTAACAAATGCACTGCGACATCATCCAATGTTAACAGAAGACATTTTCTCTCGCACTTCTTACAAGGACAACGAATTTCGCCATACTTAATATAATCCGGACAACTCTTGCTGTGTTCTATAAAGTTCATAACGCCCTCATAATAAGCTGGTAAAAGCCCTCCTCGACTAGGATAAGTCATTGTATACATCCACGTTCTGTGTTCCGGAATATCCATCTACACGCGCGTATTACTTTTATAAGTTTGGTGTTTTTAGTAATTTTATTAAAAAAATAATCGAATAACCATTTTCTTCCCTTAAATAACATGTTTAATTTAGAATTATGGTTCGGATCGTACAACCAACATCGAATAAACATTTCATATTCAACAAATAATCACGTCATCCCACAAACACAGCACGCATGATGTATATACTGAAAATCAATACACATAAAAAGTCAAAATATATTATTTATATATATATATATACATCGAATATGTACCATCCCCTTATTTCTCCACATCACACAAGCACAGAAAAACCAACAGCAAGCAATGGGAAGGCTCCACCCCTTCCCCCAATTTCCGTTCTCCATCCCCACATCACGGACTAACCTACTATCTATAAATTATCTAATTATGTACATATATACATACATATATATATGTCAAGGTTAGCCGTACTTACCTTTGTCTTCGCTTTAAATCCAAGATTCAATGTAATAAATTACCTACAACAAATACAAATTCCAAAAATTACAAAAAATATCAAATACCTAACTTATAAATATTACCAAATAATTAAACACAATATGACATAACACATTTGGATTTAATTTTTGCCAAAATAATACACAAATCTGAAAACTTACAAAAAAAATTTGACGAAACGGCGGTGTGGAGGGGGGGAGGAGGGGCAGGGGGGCTGGGGGCTGGGGAGAGGGAGGGGGGACGGGGAGGAGGAGGGGCGGGGGAGAGCTTGGGGCGGGGGAGGGGGGGGGGGGAGGGAGGCCGGGGGAGGGGGAAGGGAGGGCTGGGGGGGGGGGACGGCGGCGGGGCGGCTGGGGGACGGCGGGGACGGTGGTGGGGCGGGGGCCGACGGCGGGGGGTAAGAAGGGCGACGGGTGCCGAGGGGGTGGGGGAGGGAGGGGGGAGGGAGGAGATGCAAAATAAGGGGGAAGAAAACTAAATTTGAGCAAAATGTATATTAATTTTCGGCCGCCGAAATTCAAAATTTTTTTATTTATTTTCGGTGGAATTTCCGCCGAAAATAAATAATTTTATTTAAAATATTTTTATTTATTTTCGGCGAAATTTCGGCGGACATTCCGCCGAAAATAAATAAAAATATTTAATTTAAATATTTGTCACAGTTTAAATAAATTTAATTTAAATATTCCGCCGAAAATATTATATTAAATCTTATAATAATATATTAAATAATATATTAATTCATTAATCATTATTTTTTAGTGTTATTGTTAACTTATAATTATAAAATACGTAGTTTTAACAATATTACTCATAATCCGACGAAATGTAACCACCTTATAATCTTTGGACAAAAGTATAACTTTTAATATGTAGATTTATAAAATTGCAATTGCAATAACTTATTAATTGCAATTGTCAACTATTGTGCAATAACTAATTAATTTAAACTATATGATATGTATTATAGCCAGTGAGAACAGTTTATAATTTCCAAATATGTAAATATTATTTCCTCGTTATACATTTCAACCTTACCTATTCATTAAACAAAATATTATATGTCAATATAAGTTATTACATCTGTCGCTACGTCTCAAAACAACTAGCTTGTTCTAGTAACTCCTAATACATTTCGTATCACTATATTAATTTATTTTAATACGTCTTAGAACATATTTGTTACGTGACATCATAATAGTTAATATAATATAAATATTTGATTTGTTATGAGACTTAGCGAAATAAAGGTTATATGAAGTCATAATAAACACAATCATTGAAAAAATGCCACATATAATAAACACAAAAAATACAATACGCTTAATGTGACACATTTATTGAAAACTATTTATATGCCACATATATATGACAAAACGTACACCGATAATTGAATTCAAAAAATAAAAAAAGGCAAACACGATTACAAATAACACAATACAATTTACAATTTAATTTAAAAAATGACTTTTAAATAAAAGCAAGAATAAGTCATAATAAATACAATACACTTAATTTGACACATTTATTGAAAACTATTTATAAAATATATATAACAAAACGTATTACGAAAAATAATTTCAACAAAATAGGAACACAAACATGATCCGAGAAAAACCATAATAATTATACTAACTCTTAAAAGCGGAAAACAAAATTTAAAAATATCATTGTTTAAAAATATTATAATCTGTTTTTTATTTGGTATTTAAATTCAATTTTTTTTTAATTATATTTCGCCGAAATTTCCGCCGAAAACAAATTCATTTTTTTTTTAAAATATTTATTTTCGGCGGAATTTCGGCCAAAATTCCGCCGAAAATAAATAATTTTATTTAAAATATTTTTATTTATTTTCAGCGGAATTTTGGCCGAAATTCCGCCGAAAATAAATATTTTTTAAAATATATTATAATATTATTAAATTTTTTTTATTTTAAAATATATTATAATATTATTAAAATTTTATTTTTTTCTTTATTTTCGACGGAAATTTCCGCCAAAAATCCGCCGAAATTTTAAATTAATAAAATTTTATTTTTTTATTATTTTCGGCGAAATTTCCGCCAAAAATCCGCCGAAAATTTGAATAATTAAATTTTTTTTTAAAATGTTTCGGCGGAAATTTCCGCCGAAAATTATTAACCGTAATTTTTTTTATTTATTAATTAATTTTTCAGAGGAATTTCCGCTGAAATTCAGCTGAAAATTTCAAAAAAATTTTAATTAATATTTTTTTAAATTTCCGCCGAAAATCCGCCGAAAATTTTCGGGGGAAAATTCCGCCGAAAACATCCGCCGAAAATTGTACTATAGGCACGTCACTCATTGCGATTTTTCTTAAGCACAAGACAACGTATTTTGAAGGGCACGTACTAACTTTCAACTAATTATGATGCGGAGGAAAGAATTAAATGTACAACATTTTCATTAAGCAAAGCTCAATTTTGGTTGAGTTAATCGGTGGTTGGCGTGCGGATAGGATTCTCTATTTTAAAATAATAATTTATTTTTTATTTCTTAATTTATATTTATTTTATGTGTATAAAATTATTTTTTTAATTATGTACTCGATATATATTTATAAATTAAAATAAAAAATAAAAAATAATTTAAAATAAGAAATCTCGTGTGGTTGGCGTGTTACACATATGAACCGTAAAATAAATAATGGAGCCACAATTATATGGCGAGTTTGATAAGTGGACCAGCTTTATCAGTTCTTATCCATCAGTGCTTTGGGATATATAATAGGTGGGACATTGATATCTTCCAATATTATAACATAAATATGTAGTCCTCTTTAATTATCACGAAAGAGCCGTCCAACTGACAATCATTAAGATTGGAAAAATATGATACCAAATAAGTTAATTTGATTCGCCACATTATTGATTTTTTCGAAGAGCTATAAATAGATCAAGTACGCGAGTCAACAACAGAATGATTGAGTTTAATTAATTTAAATTTTTTTTAAGGGATTTAAACTTTTATTATGTAGTGTTTTATTTCTAAATAGGCGTACCTTTTTGAAGTGTATAAATGAATCGAGTAACAAATGAATTTCCAATTTAAGACTCTATTTTCCATTTGGGCTGCCTAGTTTATTATTATTATTATTATTATTATTATTATTATTATTATTATTATTATTATTATTATTATTATCTACTTGTATGCTAGCTTCTCTTTGTAAATATTTTATTTTTTCTTTTTTGACATTTTTGTCGCTATATATTTTTCAAGATTCAAATTTATATAACTAGTCCTAATATATTTATTTAAGAAGAACGAAGAAACAAGACACCAAATTATTAGTAACTTAATTAAGTTGTAGGTGCGTAGATTATATTTCTCTAAATTAAGGGATAATTACTTCCATCGCTCTTGAATTTAGGCCAAATTACAAATAACACCCCCTTGTATCGGTAATTACCGATACTCCCGAGTTTTGTTTCCGTCTTTCAATTTTCATCTTCTTTTAGGTTGACTAACGGTCAACGTTCGTAAATTCAATTGAACTTTCAAAATTGCCATTTTGAATACGGAAATGATATTTGGCCAATTATGAATTGAATCTTTTACCCTTATGGCTAATTTTATATTTTATATTGAATAAATAAGAAAATATATTTGAATATTTTTTATTTATAATGTCTATATATACATATTTGCACATAATAAATATTTATACATAATATAAATATTGTAATGTAATAAAAAAAAATATTTGCACATTTTTAAAATTTATATACATAATATAAATATGTATAAATATAATATACAAAATATTTATAAACATATACATACATAAATATAATATAAAAATTATTTACAAATATATCTATACACATACTGCCTGCCGCCGCTCGCCTCACGCTGCTGGCGCAGCCGTCCGATCTAGAGAGAGAGAGAGAGATACGGCTGAGGGAGATGTAAGAGAGAGAGACACACACATAGTTGGGGGGGGGGGGGGAAGGGTGGGAGAAACCCTCCTCCACTGCTGTGTCCGCCGCCGGCACCCACCGTCCGATCTAGAGTGAGAGGAGAAAGAGATAGAGATACAAATAAGGGAGAGGAGATCGAGAGGGGGAGAGGGGCAGAGAGGGGGAGACGGGGGGAGAGAAATCCTCCTTCACCGCCATTTGCGCCTGCCATCCTCCGCCGCCGGCCATCTCCACCCGCCATTGCTATAGAGAGAGAGAGAGAGAGAGAGAGAGAGAGAGAGAGATCTCAAATCTATATCTGAGAAAAAAGAAAAGAGAGAACAAAAAAAGAAAGAGGAAGAGGCGGTGGTGGTGTGAGTGACGGAGTGAGGGCAGCGTTGGTGGTGCAAGTGACACAGTGAGGCGGCGGCGATGGCGGAGTGAAGGGTGCCGGCGGTTGGGTGATAGGGGTGGGAGTTAAGGTTTTGTTTGATGAAAATGGTATTTTTTTTTTCAAAAATATTAATGAAGGGTATTTTGATCAATTTAATCATATATCTATTTTTTTTATTTTTTTAAAATAAAAAATATTTCAAATATTCAAAAGGCAATATGGACATTATATAGTTTTCGTCTATTTTTCCAATGAGTCCATAAAACTCAGGGGGTATCGGTAATCATTGATACAAGGGGGTGTTATTTGTAATTTGGCCTAAATTTAGGAGTGGTGGAAGTAATTATCCCCTAAATTAATGATAGGTGTAAACATTATCTTGTACTCTCGATAGTACATAAATTTTTGTTAGACATGATCAAAATTGCTCATTTAAATCCATATTCATGGGTTTTTTTTTTTTCCAAGCACATGGCTTAGCTGTTCTTATACTTGATTGTAAGTCTAAATCAAGATTAAGATGGGTGGTCGCGATAAGAGCTCTTAATGAAGACAACTGTAATTTGTGCCAAACTCATAAAGTTGTTTCGTATAAAATTAGCTAAGTAATTATGAGGTAGCAAATGAATAATTTGGATCGGATTTGGATTGAGTCGAAAATATGTTGAGTTTTAAATGAGCTCTAAAAAATAAATGGTAAATGGGTTGGTATTGGAATTTGACTTGAGTTGATACGGATTATTAACGGATTTAATATAAAAAATTATTTATTTAACATAATTTTATACATTTTTCAACTATTTTCTTGTTGATTAACATATTGTTTAAGTTGCATAACAACTTTATAGTTGTGAGTTATAATCAAATTACATATTTTTTTTAATAATTTAGAATCTGCATAAACCAATTTGAAACCTGCTTGGACGTAAATCATTTTAAAACTGATCAAAGTTTAACCCACTTCAATCTATTTGTTAGAAAAAGGGCTTGTTAAGGTTTTTTTGACAAGGGGATTAATTTAGGATTAAACCATTTCTAATGAAAACCCATAGATAAAGCCTAATGTAATGTTGTTTAAACATGTTTAAAGCTGTGTAAAATATCCCACATCGAATATATTTGCCTTGACAATGCTAGTATTTATGTGGTTAAGTATTGTTATAGTATAAACTAAACAACTAAGTACTACATATGGGCAGCCCCATATGCGCGCGCCACCCATCCGCCTGACTTGACTCCGACTTTGGCTCCGAACACGAGCCACGGACTAGGTCCAGGTCCAGGGCGGTTGGCTGAATTGTCTCGGTCAGGTCTAAGTCTAGGGCTCAGGTGTTTGGGTGAATTGTCTTGATCTCGGGCTTATTTTTACTGAATTGCCCTTGGAACGGACCTTTGACTATCTTATTCTGGAAGGAGTATCGCAAGCCCATCGCATCGGTTAGTGGGGCGAATATTTTTTTAAGGCAAACCGGCTCAACTCAATGATTCAATTGTACTATTGCAAATAAATACTGATAAGTCTATTGTACTTTCTTGTTTATTTATTTGTTTGCAGAATTGTTTAATTTGCTTTTGGCCATAATATTTTTGCTGTAAAAATTGTCACCCACGAGAATATCAAAGTTTAGATATTCTGTTCTATTGTTTTCCAACACTATTAATAAAAATTTTAACCCAAAATTAATTAGATTGAGTTTGAACTATTAAGTTTAAAACCATTTTATCATGTCTGTTGTGTATTAATATTTTGTTCAATTTCTCATTTTATGTTATTTAGTTCAAGTCCCATCCCGATAACCTTCGCCTATCTATATTAAAATGGTATAATGAATCATAAAATAACACCACCAATAGTATTAATATCTATTTGTTAATGAATCAATAAATAAAAACACCAGTATTAAATAGATTACTTTACTTATGTGTATGATTTAAATATCTCATACACATCATCTTTAATTTCGATGCTATAAGTCATGTCTCAATATTTATCACAACAAATTGTGGGAAATTTCAAATAGGTGCAATACACTATGTTATTAGTTGGTGGGGCCTGGGTTTAACTCCCGCTTCGTATTTGTCTATTTGTATACACTTTTTTATAATGTACTAGAACTGTTTAATAATCGCTCTGTGTTTTTTGTGTCAACGAACTCTTTAGTGTTTTAATGTCTTTAATGTGGCATCTATAATCTCATCTCACTTTTCTTTTCTCCCTTTTTTTAATGTGTTTTAAATTTCTCTATTTATTCTCTCTCCTCTCTCATTTTATTTATGTTTTTAATAATATAATTTAATCTTATTTTAATTTAACTTTTCACTTATCATAAATTTATTGAATATATTAAAAAATCAAATATATATTTCATATAGAAAAAAATTTAATAAATATTTAATTTCACACTATTATTTTTATTTTTATTTGCACACGCATCTAACATAAGCAGTTCATTAATACTATTAATAAAGCGCCAATGGTCTAATTAGTAACTACCTTGATGCCTTTGTTGTCTTTTGTAATCCCTTGTTTTTTTGTCTCTCATTTCTTACGTTATTTTGAATTTTTTTTCACTCTCTCTCTCTCTCTCTCTCTCTCTTTATTCAATATTGTTTTCTTTTTATTTTTATTTTCTGTGTTTGTTTTTTCAATCATATAATTTGAGGTGTGCTGCTCGGGCCATGTGCGTCGCACGGCACATTTGTTAGCTAAATTTGACTGTGATGAGTAACATATGGATTAACAAAATTCCCGGGCCGCTTAGCCCGACGCTTATATTTTTATTATTTCTATACCTAAAAGTGAAGCTTTCACCCAAATGATTTAAATATAATTTTATTCACGAGAATCAATTTTAATAAATTTCAATTTTGAAACTTTTTGATAGCGGAAAAACAATTGTGTATTAAAAAAAAAAAAAAACCAAACAGGGTCCGTAATCTTTTAACCATAATAATAATAATAATAATAATAATAACAACAATAGTAATCTATACTTACTATTATATTAAGTGAGAACCCCTTGACTTTTTTTAGTATTGATGAGTCAGGTGCCACCTCACCGTGCCACGTCGGTAAATGCCTTCATACGAGAAGACGGCCTAAGGGAGGAGTTGACGCTCTCGATATGATGATGATTCTCGAAAGAGCTCACAAGCTAGCCGCTCTCGAAAGCACCTCAAGGCACAAGAATGCTGTCCTAGGGACCCTTGAGGCGACCCACAACCCTCGAAGGCATCTTGCCTTTTTCCTAAGGAACGGGGAGTTTATTGGCATAAGGGGGCCCTCCAACGCGCCCGTATCGAGGACAGGATCCCACACTTAGCCGTTGCACGGCTTAACATCCAACAGGGATGAATCCAGCTGGCGATCACTGGCAGGTCCAAGCTACCGCCACCTAACGCGCCCAAGTGGCACATAGGTCCATCCCATCAGTCTCTAGCGCATTAAATGTCAAGTCATAAATACAATCATTGATCATAAATGCCCAAAATACACATTGACTGCCAACAAGGCCCCGTATTAATAAGAAGTGAGAGCAGACGCCAATGAGAATTATGGAGGGGACAAAAGACACCTGCCAGTACGGCTCTTGTCATGAAAATGACCAATCCCCACCAACCATGTCACATCCGGGCTCCTCACTCTCATATAAAAACCCCACCGGCTCTCCACCCAAGGGTAAGGAAATCATAAGATTCTCACATTCTTAATAAGCAAGAGGGCTTTTCACATACTATTCATCATCTTCTCCAAATACTGACTTGAGCGTCGGAGAGCCTACGCCGAGGCAAATCAGC
>CM047880.1:15717263-15890558 GCA_026212405.1 Petrea volubilis
TGGCATCTATAATCTCATCTCACTTTTCTTTTCTCCCTTTTTTTAATGTGTTTTAAATTTCTCTATTTATTCTCTCTCCTCTCTCATTTTATTTATGTTTTTAATAATATAATTTAATCTTATTTTAATTTAACTTTTCACTTATCATAAATTTATTGAATATATTAAAAAATCAAATATATATTTCATATAGAAAAAAATTTAATAAATATTTAATTTCACACTATTATTTTTATTTTTATTTGCACACGCATCTAACATAAGCAGTTCATTAATACTATTAATAAAGCGCCAATGGTCTAATTAGTAACTACCTTGATGCCTTTGTTGTCTTTTGTAATCCCTTGTTTTTTGTCTCTCATTTCTTACGTTATTTTGAATTTTTTTTCACTCTCTCTCTCTCTCTCTCTCTCTCTCTCGTTATTCAATATTGTTTTCTTTTTATTTTTATTTTCTGTGTTTGTTTTTTCAATCATATAATTTGAGGTGTGCTGCTCGGGCCATGTGCGTCGCACGGCACATTTGTTAGCTAAATTTGACTGTGATGAGTAACATATGGATTAACAAAATTCCCGGGCCGCTTAGCCCGACGCTTATATTTTTATTATTTCTATACCTAAAAGTGAAGCTTTCACCCAAATGATTTAAATATAATTTTATTCACGAGAATCAATTTTAATAAATTTCAATTTTGAAACTTTTTGATAGCGGAAAAACAATTGTGTATTAAAAAAAAAAAAAAACCAAACAGGGTCCGTAATCTTTTAACCATAATAATAATAATAATAATAATAACAACAATAGTAATCTATACTTACTATTATATTAAGTGAGAACCCCTTGACTTTTTTTAGTATTGATGAGTCAGGTGCCACCTCACCGTGCCACGTCGGTAAATGCCTTCATACGAGAAGACGGCCTAAGGGAGGAGTTGACGCTCTCGATATGATGATGATTCTCGAAAGAGCTCACAAGCTAGCCGCTCTCGAAAGCACCTCAAGGCACAAGAATGCTGTCCTAGGGACCCTTGAGGCGACCCACAACCCTCGAAGGCATCTTGCCTTTTTCCTAAGGAACGGGGAGTTTATTGGCATAAGGGGGCCCTCCAACGCGCCCGTATCGAGGACAGGATCCCACACTTAGCCGTTGCACGGCTTAACATCCAACAGGGATGAATCCAGCTGGCGATCACTGGCAGGTCCAAGCTACCGCCACCTAACGCGCCCAAGTGGCACATAGGTCCATCCCATCAGTCTCTAGCGCATTAAATGCCAAGTCATAAATACAATCATTGATCATAAATGCCCAAAATACACATTGACTGCCAACAAGGCCCCGTATTAATAAGAAGTGAGAGCAGACGCCAATGAGAATTATGGAGGGGACAAAAGACACCTGCCAGTACGGCTCTTGTCATGAAAATGACCAATCCCCACCAACCATGTCACATCCGGGCTCCTCACTCTCATATAAAAACCCCACCGGCTCTCCACCCAAGGGTAAGGAAATCATAAGATTCTCACATTCTTAATAAGCAAGAGGGCTTTTCACATACTATTCATCATCTTCTCCAAATACTGACTTGAGCGTCGGAGAGCCTACGCCGAGGCAAAATCAGCTAGTCTCACATGCGTTCCTCCCTCTTTGATAGGTGGGCCACCAGCAAGATCATCCCAGAGTTCATCATATCCCGACACGTGGTTGAACTAAAAACCGACCGCATCAAGTATGTTTAGTTTTGAACCCTCTAATGTATCTTTACTAGAACAACTATAAGTATAAAATTTTCAGGTATTATTTTTTTTTTCTTTTATCTCTCTAAGAAATTTGTAATTTTCCTTTTCTATTCTCCCTCATCTCTCACATCCCTTTTTCTAAAATTTTCTTTGACTTCATTTTCTATTTATTTTTTTAATTATAAAATTTAATCTTATTTTCATTTTAATTATTCACTTATCATAAATTTAGTCAATATATTAAACATAATTAAGAAGGTAGTATAAATAATAAAAATAGTTAATATATATGCACACATTCATAAAGAAAATTTAATAAAAACTTTATTTTAAATTTAATCATTTCATTAAATTATATTTGACTTTTATTTTGCACAAATATTGACACTAATAATAATAATAATAATAATAATAATAATAATAATAATGAAAAGACCAATTACTTTTATTCATGGCCGTGGACAAAGTTTCATTTACAGAAATAATATTAGCCTATTTTGATCGACCATTGTGCAATTGCCCTTGTTAGAACTATGTTTATTATGCAAAAAGCCAAACTAACACGATGAATATACAGCTCATTCTGATACCGTCACATCACCACAAATTCACATAGTATATTTTTCCACTTCAAATGTTACAACTATCAATATTCATATGTATGGATATGAAAATATGTGAATTATGTCCTCTCAAGAAAATATAAATTCATATTTTTTTAACTATTCAATTTTGATTTATTGACTAATTAATTTGGATTGGGTATTGCAAAGGTCATTATGGAGGTGATCCTTCTAACCCAATTACTCCATTTATAACTCCAGAAATTCAAACTTTATACCCTACTTAAGGGATCTAGTAATTCTCTCGATTTGATGTCTCTAGTTATGATATCCATAATTTTCTTTTTTCTTTCTTAATAAGTAATTCTCTACCGGAAAAAAATATTAATAACAAAATATGAAGTGGTAATATAAAATTTGTCACAAATAATAATATTAAGTGATCACATTTTCTATTTTATTACTAATTCAGTTTCTTCAGTAACAACAATTTTTATATTGTCACAATATCATTATTGATAGCAAAAATTACTGTTTTAGTTCTCACTATAATTTTGTGAGGAGATGTCATTGTGTTTAAATTGTTACCATATATGGATTACTAATTATTAATATTGTCATCTTCGACAGTATGTAGTCACTCTTGACATTGTGTAAATTGCTCTCTTGACGAAATAAATTTTTTTGTACCTAAATACATATAATTGATGATAATTTTTTTGTTATCACTTATTATATTTTCATAAATTTACTCGTTTATTATCATACAAAATATGCACTGTCATCTTTCTTCCATTTTACCATATAAAAAGATCATAACTGAGATTAAATTTATAAATCTGCACAGCTTCTCCCTAAACATTGAAAAAGAATAATTTCATTTTCTTTTTCAGATCGACTTTAATATTTAAGGAGGTTATCGCTATCTTAGCATGCAATTTAAAATTTGCATCTAACTAATGATATGTAGTTAATATTGTCCCTAATAAACAGAAATGTCTTAATAGGAACTGAGAAATATCTTTCATCAACTTTGGTTGGTTTATAGCAATCAAATTTCTTGCGGCTGAAATTAATTAATGGCAGTGCTATGATGTTTCACGTAAGTGAACCATGAAAAGTTTTTGGCATTTGTTTTATCTTTGTCCATGGTGGTATCATATCATGTTGTACTATAGTAAGTCTTTCTGTAATTATGAAAATTAAGACAAATAACCAAAAATATCTTTGGGTTATTGTTCATTTTATTTTATCTTCTCAATTTTCATTTTAGAGTAGACATGCAATTAAATTCAAGAAAATATCCCCACTAATGAAAATTTTATAATGGAAAGATTCTGTCACAGATTTAAAACATTTGTGATGAATTAGTGACAAAATTCAATATGTATACAACTAAATAAACAATCAGTGACAAGACATTTAGTGAATGATTCGTTATAGATAAAATTTGTTGCAAAAACTAAATGTATAGCGAATTGGTTTGTTACTAAAAAGTGCGCATTTTTTTAGTGATTGCATAATTTTAGGCAAATGAAGATAACATAGAACTTAATTTCATGATCTCCCTCTTGCTTTAGCATTTTTTTTTTTCTTTTCAGGTTCTCTTTGTTATCTTGTGCGCAAAATTACAATTATTACACACAGAGGGTGGGGGTAAAAAGAAAAAGTAACATATATCTTACATACACCACGATAATTATGACATTTCAAGTTAGAATCATTTTGGTAATAATATAGTTTGGAGGAGAGTATGGTGCCTAGAAGTGGTTAGGGTTTTGCTTTACCCTAATCCTAACTCAATAAATACTCAAGAAAAAAAAATTTATATTCTACCCTACCCTATCTTATTTAAATATATATCCATTGAGTTTATATATTGGGTTTATCTTGTTTTAAGGGTCTGGGTCCGATGATTTTTCTCTTTTTATCCTTCTATGTGTGACTTTGTGTATGTGTGTGTGCATGTTTTTTTTTTAAACCCATTTGAGACCACATACACAGTTCACACAGTTACGCACACTCACAGTTCACACACACACACACATAGAGTTACACACATTGCACACACACGCAAAGTCAACACTGCACACACAGTTACACACACACGCACGCACAAAGTCAACACACTGCATGCACACACACACACTCACTGCATACACATAATTATACACACTACGCGCACGCGCGCGCACACACACACTCAGAGTTCACACACACACGCACACACTGCATGTGCACAGTTACACACACTGCACACAATTACACACACGTGCACACACAATTACACACACACACACTGAAATTTCACACATATGCAACTATTGAAATTTCACATGGCACACACAATATACACGCCCAAAAATCTTTAAATTGGGTTATTTGGACAAAAAAAATTTACAAATATATATATATATATATATATTATTTAAATTGGTTTTTTTTTTCATATTTATGTGGAGCTCAGGATTCGAAGAGTTTGTGAAGGCATGTATAGTATATTATTATTTGATAGTTAATTTTAGTCTATATATATATATGTATATGTTGTTATTAAATGTTGTACCATTGTGAAAATTATAATGTTATTATTTATTGTTCTTAAAAATTTGGTATGTGAAAGTTTTAATGTGTATTTATAGTTGAGTTGAGGTTGAATGTTTTGTTTGTAGTCTAAAAGTATGTTTTTGTAGGTTGTGGTTGAAATTTTTTTTGATAGTTATGTTGTGAAGAATATCTGTGTTAGTTTTGAAGAATGCATTGTATGTTGGTGTTTTTGAATATTATGTTATGAATAAGTTTTTCTTAAATTGTAGAAAGAAACGTATGTGGTAAAGAAAATTTTATGAATTTTAGAAATCGTATTGTGGGAAAATTATAGATAGAGAAAGGGGAAAAACAATCTGATTTCCAGAAGTCGCCAACACTGTTGACGACTTTGTTTTTTTTTTGGGGGGGGGGGGGGGGTTGGTGGGTTCACCAACAGTGTTGGCGACTAATACATAATAAAGTCGCCAACACTAGTGGAGACTTTACTATTTTTTTTATTTTTTTTGTTGCATTTTTTTTATTTTAATTGTGTAATTTTTTTACTAATTTTTTTTTTTGTATTATTTGTAGAATGGATTTGGAACGATTGAAGTATTATTATGGACCCAAGGATAGTAGTGTTTTAACTGAACAAGAGAATCATATTTTTGAAAAATTATTTGATGGTCGTGCCGATCCTGACCAAATAATTAGATTCAGACATTAGGGTAAAGAAATATTTGATCGGGATGGGTTGCAACTTCACGACAAAGTAAAAGAACAGATAAATTGAATGGGTTTCTATGGTGTGTATCGTTGTGGATATGTTGATATAGATCAACATTTAACTACTGCATTGATAGAGAGGTGACATCCAAAGACCCACACTTTTCATTTAAGGGTAGGTGAGGCTACCGTTATGTTTGAAGACGTAGCGGTCATATGGGAATTACCAGTTGACGGGCATACGATAATAGGAGTAGATGAATGTTCGGACAAGGAGCAAGGGTGGGGAACATACTGTGACTAACTCCTCGGCTTTACTCTTTCTTTGACAGATTTAAAAAGGTCGTGGTTGAAGTTAGCTGCATTGAGTGACCATGCATTTGGCTGGACAAGTATATTTGGAGCCTGTTAACTTCAACCATGGAATTTGCAAGAATCTTTGGAGCTGTGTTCAAATAGAATGGTAGAATTTCATGAAGATGCGGCGTCGTTGCTCTAAAAGGCATTGTTGGCTTGGCTTGTATCTCCTGAACAAGAATTGTTGGGGGTGGTGGAGATGATTTATGTTCCAAATTTTCGTTGGCTAACTTAGTTATAGCTTCAATCTTGTCGTTTTCCTCATTAATTTCGTCATCACTATCCAAATCAGAGTCCGATAATTCTTCATTGAGGAAGCTATCTGCATAATGGTCTGGAACGGAATCATTTTCCAGTGGCGGAAGCACGCTCAGATGGCCCACATTAGTTCGACAGACCTTCATCGGGATACACCAATGTTCCGGTATAATTTGCTCTGTCGTGTTGGATGTTAAATGTTGGAACCCCGAACCCGGCATAATCTATTGGAAACTCATTTAACTTGAAGTTTCGAAGGCTTTCTGTGACAAGTGGCATATAATTCCCAGTTGATTGTTGTCATTGCATGTCAATCATAGGAGCCTGAATAATTGCTTATGTTTCAACAAACAAATGCAAAACTTCAAATTTCAACTACGGATTGGTAAAGAAATACAATGTCGAATCATCATTGATCGTCAAAATATTTTCCATATGAGGATCCCTACAAAGAAAATATGCACCAAATACTTTGATCGCGAAATTATTCCGATCTACACCTATTGTGTTGTAGACTTCGTCCAGAAGATCAGCAAATGTTGACGATCGACTAATCCAAGTTACTCTAATCGATGGGGATCATACGAAATGAAGTAATTTCAATGACTCATTGGGCCTCTATGATGTATAGCAACATTGATATATTCCATTTTATTTATAACAAATCGAAAGAAAACTATACCAGAGAGGAAGAGACAGATAGGAATATTGAGAGGAAGAGAGAGAGAGAGAGAGAGAGAGAGAGGAATATTTCGAGGAAGAAAGATCAATATTTAGAGTGGAATCGAGATAGAGTGAGAGAGAAATGTTGAGAGGAAGATGAATTAAATTGAGACGTATGCATAGCTATTTATAAATCCCACATTGCACCTTAACGGTAAAGTTTTCGGCCGTTGTGGTCCATAACTCACCAGCACGTTGGCAAGTTCACTGAAGTATTCCAAAAAAAAAAATCCCAAAATTTAAAGGTGTCGCTATTGGTGAAAGCGACATTAAAGTCGCCAACACCAATGGAGATTTTTATGTATTTTTCTTTTTTTCTGGAAGAATATTTTATTAGAAGTTGCCAACACTAGTTAGCGACTTTTAATAAAATATTATTAAAAAATTTTTCCTTGAAAATATATTAAATTTATATAAATTTTATTAATATTTTAATAAACTCGCCAAAAGCGATGACAAGTTAGGTTAAATTTATAAGCAAATTTTTTTTTTATGTCAAAAAATTAAACAAAACACCTTTGGGGTTAAATTTAAAAAAAAAATCCTACAATACATGTACAAATTGTATTTAATGGGCCTCAACACTCTCTTGGGCCAAAATTATAAACACAAACAGGGGCAAGACCAGCTAATTAAGTGGCCCATCAAAAAAAAAAGAAAAAACAAAAACAAAAGCAGTAATGTTGTGTTTTAGTCAGTTTTTAAAAAAAAATTTAATCACTGTGTTTTACTTTTTCTTTTCAAATACCACCCACTTTATTATTTTATTTTTCCTCCAATTTTTTCTGCAAATTTAACTTCTCTAAAAATAGAAGTGTTTACAGACTCTCCCTAAAAATGGGTAGTGTTTGGAAGATAAAGTGAAAAGTAATGGTTGCATGTTAAAACGATAACTAGAAGTTGGAAAAAAAATAAGAAAAAAAAACTTCAAATGTATTTTAATTTTTTTCCAACGGAATCAGTAATATAAAATAATCACTATCTGCTTTGTTAAAACTAAAGTAATAGAAGTACCGTTTTTTTTTTAATTGAATAAATCTGCCCATCAATTAGTCTGATTATTTTTCCGACGATTTCTTAAATGCCTTATATATATATATATATATATATATATATGCTATATGCATGTGGGCCTAAGAATTCATATATTAATAATCAATATCGGCGAGATCTTTTTTTTTTTTTTTTTTTTACGACAATATTGGTGATATCAGAAGGCAAAATTCACCGGTGAAAGTAATTGAAGTGGGCAAAAGTGTTCTTTTCTGATTTTTTGAGAAGTATGTGCCAAAATTAAAAATTTTCAGGGGGGTGAAGTGCAATTTTTCATTTAAAAAATAATACAAACAAATGAAATATTTTATTCACTGAAGATTTAGATAGTGACTTCACTCAATAAATAAACCCTCTCAATTACTTCTTTTTGTTCAGACTCTTGAGACAAAATTATAAATGATGTATTAATCATATTGTATCAAGCATGAGTAAATTTTTAGCTACAATAGTAACTAATTTAATCTGTGAGGTACGCAGTGACGTGGTTTTCGTTGGGGACACCTCACAAAATTAAAATATATTTGTTATAGGTAAAATTATTTTTTTATTCGATGTTTCTACACTACTCAATGTGTGTGTGTGTGTGTATATATATATATAGGGTTAATTATATTTATTATCCTTCTAAAATTATAAAATTAGAATTGATCCCCTAAATTTTTAATATTATCAATTCATATCTTAAAGAATTTCAAAATTACAAATACCCCTTGGTCAACTGGTTCCTGATAATAGTTTTTTGAATTTTTGGTTTAATCTCTATATTTTTCAATTTAAAACTTTTTTTGACAGGAAATGACAAGGGAATTTTTGGAATTTCATAAAAAATTTGATTATATCAGTAAAATATGATCGAAAACTAGCTGATCTCGGGGCGGGGAGGGGGGGGAGGCGCGGTATTTGTAATTTTGAAATTTCTCAAAGTATGGGTTGGTAATATTAGAAATTTTTGAAGATCAACTATAGTTTCGTATTTTTAGAGAGGTAATAGATGTAATTAACACTATACACACACACACACACTATTTTTTTGTACACTCATTCACACACTCAACTATACGTGCTTTATGGGACTTGAGAGTCGAGACCGGTCAGTTTTGGGGTTGTCAAAGAATAAATTGAAAATTTCGTACATGATCAAGACCTCATGCCTATACCTGTAAAAAATGGCTCATATCGTACTATATTGTATGTATTAAAATGCTAATGTATCTGTGGATGGGGATAGCTTAGAAATGAAGTGTGCTAGATGTGACAGATGTTTGATTAAATAAAATCACGTCTACTAACTCCTTGACTTTATAAAATCAAATACAATCTTTCTTACCCAACAAAACTAAGATTGGCTGTCACAAGTTAATAGTGAGTAAATCTTGCAGGTATGGTGGTAGTATAGCGGAAGCAATACCAAAGGGAGCCAAATAATAGTAATCTAACATAAGAATATATAAAAAGAAAAGAAATTATGATTATTTCGCTTCCCCAAGAGGCAATGTTCTAAAAGATCGGATTGAGTATAAAACTAACTGTTTTATTGATTACTGATTTGACTGATTCGATCGGTTCAACCACCTAACAAACTAATGTAGTGTCATAATAAATGTTAAATATATTTAATTGTATACACATAAATATAATGTTATAAATATTAACAAATCAACTACAAAAAATTCAACATTATTTTCCAATATATCGAACTCCCAGCTCACTAATTTTCACCACAAACTACACCACAACACAAACACACACACGCACTCACACACCAATCCGCAAGAAAAATGCTGAACCAAAACAAGGATTTTCCACTGATCGAGGGGTGTAAGGGCCAAAAAAGCCACTCATTGGTTCGAATAGTCGAACTGGCACTGGTTAAACTAGTCATTGACAGGTTCAAACCAATTCTAACTGGGTCAATTGAGAGACAATTTTTTAAGATCACTGGGACCAAATAGGCCTAGGGTTTTTGGTTGAAAAAATCGGCCCAATCCGAGTTTTAAAATATTACCGAGAGGAGATGTGCTGGAAAATTCTTTTATGGATTGAGTATTTGGGTCATACTCATGCACTAAAAGGTCTAAATTCAACTACATTTTACATGTATTTATTATATATATACATACATATATATATATAATATGATTAAATTTGAATTGTTTGATGCATATATGAAATCCGCACTTAGTCTGTGAAGAATTTTCAAGACATGCTCTGATTTTAACAACCTTTAGAGATACTTTATCTCCTGTACATTATTATTACTGATATGGATAGTACATTTAATGCGCGTGCAAAATAACAATAAAAATAAAAAAACTTAATTTTATATTGAATTTTGATAAATTGATCATAAACATTTTCTATATAAGTAATTTATTTAGTATTTATTAAATTTAAAATAAGTGTAAGTAAAGCAACTTAATATAAAATGAAATTATGACATAGTTAAATAAGAGAGTTAAAAATACTTAGTAGTATGACGAAAGAGAAACTACAAAAGTGAAAAGATAACGTGTAGTTGGGTTGGGAAGTATTGGGGGTTGGGGGGTGGTTGAGGAAAGAGTAGAGTGAAATAATAATATAGATGAGACAAAATTCATACTTCCTATATACTAGTCTCTCTCTCTCTCCCTCTCTCTCTCTCTCTGTTTTTTCTCTTTTTTAGTCCTTTTAAATTTTATGATTGTATTAAAAATGATGCCTTTCTGTATTTGTAACAATATGCTATAACTTAGATCGTGATCAAAACGAGAGACATGTTATTAGTATATTTTCTAGAAGAGCGCCATAATTGTGATAGCTAAGTTAAAAATATTCGAATTGGTGGTGTTGGTAGTAAAGCATATGATGATGAATAGGATGAAAGCTACTCTGCATTTTTGGAATTTTAATTTTATTTACATGGACAAATTTACTTTTTTAGTAAAAATTGAAAATCTACGTGAAAATATATTTACCATTGGATGAAATCTCTCACGGCATGATGCTATCTAAGCGTGTATTGGAGGAATTGGAAACGATCTATAATAAGAGAGAATTTATAATCATTTCACTCGCATTAAGTCACAAAGGGTGTAAATGGATATTAAAAGAAACGAATATGCAATATTTGAATTTGAATTTGTATTTAATTAAATTTTTCAATATTTGTATTTAAATCCGACGGATATTCAAAATCTCATATCCGAATTCGAATCCGACATATTTTGTGAATTATGATATATCCGAATCCGTTTAGCATTTTCTGAAAATCTGACAAAATTATGGATATTCGAATATCTATTTCCGCTTACACTTATCCAAAATATTCAATTGAATATCCGAATTTACTTATTCGAATATCCGAATCTATTTATATAAATAAATAAATAAATAAATAAAATTTATTTAACTTATCTAATTGAAATTTTTGTATATATATAAGTATAGTATATGCTAATTAATATATGTAAAGTTACTATATTTACTTATATTTTTATTTCATTTTTAATTATGAAAATATGAATCAATTAATTTTTTTCTATCTATTTAGATATAAGAAGACATTAGAATATATACACACATACACACACACACCACCACCACCACCACCACCACTACTACTAGCTACTGCTGTTGCTGCTAACACTCCTACTAGCTGCTAACTACTACTACTACTACCACTAACTACTACTACTACTAGCTACTAACTACTAGCTGCTGCTGCTACTACTCCTAACACTACTACTACTAACTACTAGATGCTAACTACTAGTTGCTGTTGCTACTACTCCTAACACTACTACTACTACTAGCTGCTAACTACTAGTTGTTTTGCTACTACTAATAACACTACTACAACTACTATTACTATTAATAATAATAATATTTTTTTTTCTAATGTTATTTATCGAATATAAATAATGGATATAATTAAACGAATATATTCGTCGGATACAAATTCGGAGCGGATATGTAATTACCATATCCGTATCCATTTATTAGTCGAATATTTGTAATTGAATACAGATAATATCCACTTTATACGAATACGAATAATAGACCCTCTAAAAGGATACAAATACGAACGGTAAATGGATTTTCGATTATCCATTTGCAGCCGTAGAAGTCACTTATTTCATTTTTCTATTCCACTACATTGAATTGATAATATATATATATATATATATGTATATATCCACTATATGTTTTATTTTATATACGTATCACACATTTCGACAATGAAATGCAAAATAAAATAAAAATAATTGATCAGCTACTAAGTAAAAGTATGTTTAAGGGAAGCAATTGCTTTTAAAATACTAGCATTCCTCGTACTCGGTTCTCATACGCATATAAATTTAAGTATATATTCTTTATAATAAGTTATTAAGTAATTATAACGTGATATTTTTTATTTTTTTATTTTAATCATATAACTATATTATTTGATTTTTTTTTCACATATTATAAAATTGCAAAAATTTAAGTAACTCTAACTTGAAGGTTTAAGTTTTTGCCGCACATAAACTTTCTAGCTTAATTAAACCCTCCTTTTGTTTTATATATATACATACATATATATATATATATATAGAGAGAGAGAGAGAGAGAGAGAGATGAAATTTGTTATCCCATCGATTAAATTAAAATAGGTGGACTTTTTTTGCAGTGCAAAATACCAAAACAATTATAGTATTTTTATTACTAATTTTACTTTTAAGTAAAATGCCTTCAATAGATAAATAAAATAATTTTTACTTTTAGACTTCTAGTTTGTTATCAATTGTATAATAGTTTCAGTCCCAAGATGTGGGTTTCCTCAAAATGTGGATTTAGTTTAGTGTAGTGTATTATGTTTTTAACTTTACTTCATATATATTGTGGAAGATATCGAAGGATAATTTTTGGAATTATAAAAATTGATATCCAAATTGATGATAATATGTTCGGAATGTTCAATTTTGACCATCGTATTATAATTATGTTGTGATTTTACTAAATATTAAATGACTAAAATTGTAAAATACAAGAAATACCTACCATTTTAGAAATAGCATTTTAAGATCTTAAATTAAATATAAATTTCATAATTTTATTTATTTTAATATTTATTGATATGATCGTATTCAAAATTAACGATTTAAACATCAATTTTCCATGAAAAAAATGTCGTATCAAAAAATAAATATTGCATCGTGACTTTCTTGCCTAAATCCAAACACGCATCTCAAAATTGCACGTCAATTTCACTAAAAAACACAAAAAGAAAATTTGCCATCTTTTCACTTAAAAAATGAGAAAATCAATCATCCGCACTCTCTCCCATCATCAATCTCCCCTTAGGCTAAAAAAGTTTCTATCTAACAACAAAAATTCATGGCTCAACAACACTTTGATTCTCAAGAAATTCAAATGATAATAATCCCTCTATTTCTCACTCTACCACTGTTATATTTCATCTTCAAGAAATTCAAATCCCCTACTCCCCCACTCCCACCAGGCCCAACCCCATGGCCAATCATAGGTACCCTTCGTCTCCTCAAACCCACCACCCCCGTGACTCTAGCCCACCTCGCCCAATCCCACGGCCCCCTAATGCGCCTCAAGCTCGGCATCCAAAACGTCGTCGTTGCATCATCCCCCGCCGCGGCCCTCGAGATCCTCAAAACCCACGACCGCGTTTTATCCGCACGCGCCGTCCCTCACGCCGTTCCCTTAACCGCCCCCGAGATCGACAAAATGTCCTTCTGGGCCGACACAATAACCGATTACTGGAAAACCATCCGAACAATCTGTCGATCGGAGCTCTTCTCGAGCAAAGCCCTGGAAGCCCAGGCGCGGGTGAGGGCGGAGAAAGTGGTGGAGATGGTGGAGAGGCTGAGGGCGGCGGAAAGGACGGCGGCGGAGGTGGATGTCGGCCGGGTGGTTTATGCCACTGTGTTCAACATGTTTAGCAATTTCTTCTTCTCGAGGGATTTGATCGGGGATGATTGCGATGAGGTGAGGGGGCGTTTGAGAGGGATCATCGAGGCGTTGTCTGCGCCGAATTTGTCGGATTTTTATCCATGGTTGATGGGGAGATTTGATCTTCAGGGTTTGAGGAAAAAGCACAGGGAGATGTCGATGAGGATGTGGGGTTTGTGGGAGGCCATTTTTTTTTTTTTTTTTTTTTTTTTTTTTTTTTAAAAAAAAAACCGGCAGAAAGCCGTGGGGTTAAGAGGGCCCCCCCTCATTTATTGCGAAGTATGCAAAAAGCAAAGGAAACAGAGCAAGAAGCTCAACAAGCAAAAAACACAACCAATCAAAATGCTAAACATTACGAAATGTAGGTAAACCTATTCTATCAATTCGGAGAATGCCCTGGAGAAGTTTCGGTAAAGCTGTTGGATTTAAAACTGCCGAGTCCTTCGTATGACAAGCCATATTTGCCAAGAAGTCCGCTGCCATATTCCCCTCCCGATAAATATGAGAGCATTGAAAATTAACCGATCTAGAAATTTGCCGAATTCGAGTAACCAAATGACAAATTGACCATGCGACAGTCTTATTGCCTCGAATAATATCTAACATAGCCCGAGCATCCATCTCAAGCCATATGTGCTGAAATCCTCTTTCCACCGCGCGGTGAAGTCCTTCCCAAGCCGCATAAAGTTCCGCAAAGGAGTTTGTTACGTCTCCCAAGAAGGCATAGTAAGCAAAAATGACATTCCCGTGATGATCCCGTGCAACACCTCCCGCCCCCGACACAGCCAGGGCACGCTTAGCAGCGCCGTCTGTATTCAACTTCAGCCATGGAATGTCAGGCTTCATCCACTGGACGATTATCGGCTTGGGCACCCTCGGTTGCGATAAGCGAGTAAAGAAAAAAGGGGCAGCAAAGGTAACACCCCTCCACTGATTATCTGAAAACCTACCAAGTTGTCCCAAGAGATAGACGTACCTCCACACCTTGTGTACGATAACGGAAGCTACGATTCGTTGGTTCCTATACTTACAATTGTTCCTTGCTTCCCACAAATGCCATAGAATAAGAATCGGTACAATGAGTAAGAGGTGTCCATTGTTACGATTCTGACGCCACGCTTGGATCCATAAGGGCACTTGGGTTGTATCCGGGAGCCTAACTCCAAAAAGGCGCGCAAAGAACTCCCATACGCGCTGAGCCTTGAAGCTTGAGAAGAAAACATGTGATATAGTTTCCTCCTGAGCACAGCAATAACATTTGGAGACAAGCTGAATCCCCTTGCGTTGCATACGGGTATCCACTGGAATCCAACCCTTTAGAAGCCTCCACATGAAGATAGAGATATTTGGAATAAGTTCTCGGCACCATAAAACGTCAAGAAGGGGAATGTTCGCACTAGCTGGGCGAACTAACTCCCAGGCCTGCTTAGTGGAGAAAGTCCCATGCTTTCCTCGAACCCAAACTAACCGATCACAAGTTGACGTGTCTAACGGGACAAGGAGAACCTGCTCAACGATCTCCCGGGGTAATAATAACCGAAGCTTATCAACATCCCAAGCACCTTGGAGCACAAAATCAGAAACGAGGGCCATAGGATAGTGTGTCTGGTCCACAATATCTTTCAATATCCCCCCTGGAAGCCAATTATCATACCAAAACAAAACGGAGCCAGTCCCCAAGGACCATACGAGATCCGGTTCAATCAAGTGGCGAATACGACACATACGCTTCCACACTGCCGAGGCATTTTGTGTCTCTTGGACATACATTGGATGGCCATTTTTAACGTATTTTGCATGAAGAAACCTTGCCCATAACGACTCTTTTTTTCGGAACCGCCACCAAAGTTTACAAGAAAAGCTGTCAATAACTTCACTTAGACCCCGAACTCCTAAACCGCCCTCACCCACCGGATAACAAAGGTCCCTCCAAGCACACCAATGTGTTCGTCGCTGTCCACCGTAAGAACCCCAGAAGAACCGGTTAAATAGTTTGTCGATCTTGTCAATAACACCCCTTGGAGGTTGAAGCACTTGTATTAGGTGAAGAGGCATAGAGGATAAGACACTTTTTATAAGGATAAGCCTACCCCCATGGTTGAGGGCCACCTTTTCCCAGCCAAAAATCCGGGCGCGCATGCTTTCAATCAATAAAGTAAACAAACTGATTTTCTTTCGTCCAACATGAAGTGGGGCGCCAAGGTACCTTAAGGGAAACGTTGTCTTGGTATATCCTGTGATTCGCTGAATACGTCTAACTTTCCCAAGAGAACACCGGCTTGAGAGAACAAAGGTGCTTTTGTGCTTGCTGATGAGCTGGCCCGAGACTGCCTCATATTGATGTAAGAAAGTCATAAGTCGTCGTAGACCTGCAGGTCGGGCACTAGCAAATATAATCATATCATCCGCATATGCCAGGTGCGAAATGACCACCGGATTATGTTTGACAAAGCGCATGCGCGTGTGTTCGTGAAAAAGTCGGTCCAAACCCCGTGAGAGCCATTCAGCTGCCAAGATAAACAAAGCTGGGGATAATGGATCCCCCTGCCGAAGTCCCCTTGTAGAAGGAAAAAATCCAGCCGTTTGCCCGTTGATGAGAACTGAAAACCAACAATTTTCAATACAATGGCGAATTAACACAATCCAATGCTCCGAGAAACCCAAGTGACGTAGCATATTATATAGAAAGGGCCAATGAACTCTGTCATAAGCCTTTGCCATATCCAATTTCAAGACTACCCGGTCGCCCTTAATTTTTCTATTGATTGAGGAGACAAGTTCTTGTGCCAATAGTATATTATCCGAAATTGCCCGGCCGGCCAGAAATCCAGATTGTGCCGAAGAAATAAGAGATGGAAGAAGACCAGCTAATCGATCATATAATAATTTCGTCATTATTTTATTCGAAACATTGCATAAACTAATAGGCCTGAAGTCCGCCCATGTAGTTGGTACATCTTTCTTCGGGATAAGTACAATGGTAGTACTTGTGAATGCCTTTGGCATGGGAGTTCCTGCAAAGAAGTCCCGAACAGCATCATAAACATCCTCTTTAATGAAATCCCAACAAGCTTGATAAAAACCTGATGAGAAACCATCAGGTCCAGCAGCCGATTCCGAAGAGATGGCAAAAACAGCTTGGCGGACCTCCTCCCTGGATGGTAAAGAGCATAAAGCGGCGGAGTCTGCCTCTGAAACCAGCAGTGGTATGTGAGTGAAGTCAACATCTGTTAAGACGGTTTCCTCCTTCGTTAGAAGTTGCTGGAAATAGGCAGCAGCAGAGGCCTTAATAGCCTCAGGCTGATCCACTTCCCGACCGTCGACTTGAATGGAGAAAATCCGATTCCGAATCCGACGTTGCTTGACAATATTATGGAAATACTGAGTATTACGCTCCCCATCCTGTACCCAACGAGCTGAGGACTTTTGACGCCAAAAATCCTCTTCCATAACCAAGACCCGATTAAGAGTCGCTGAAGCCCGATTCATCTCCAAAAGGTTAGCATCAGAAGGATCCGCATCATAACATTTCTCCCTCTCTTGAACACCTGTAAGTGCTTCCTTCACTTTGTCAAACACATTGCCAAAAATATCCCGATTCCACTGTTTGAGAAATTGTTTAAGGCGCACAAGTTTATGCTGTAATTTTATCATACCAAAAGCATCAATCGGGGTCGCCCAATTAGCTCTAGCAGCTTCATGAAAACCATGATGTCGGACCCACATAGTTTGAAATCGGAAAGATGATGGCCCCTGTAAACCGGGAGGTCTGAAAGCAACAAGAAGAGGTGCATGATCAGACTCATGTCGGGATAGATGTTCAATCCGAAGGTCCGGAAACAGATCCATCCAGCCCGATGAAACTAACACTCTATCCAGCCGCTCCCAACGTCTACCGCGATTCCAAGTAAGATGGGCCCCCACAAAGGCGGGCTCAATTAAACCACAACTATCAATACAATCTGCAAAATCTTCAATAGAGCCAAGTTGTGCCGGAGAACAACCTATCCGTTCATCCACAGAACGAACAACATTGAAATCACCCCCGACTAACCATGGATCAGGCGTAGCAATAGACTGTAAAGCCTCCCACAGCTGTTTACGCTCAACCCGGGTGTGGCGCCCATACACGAAAGAGCAAAGAAGAGGTTTTGCCAAGAATGGAGAAGTTACTTTAACGTGCATGAGTTGCGCCTCATTCAGTAGAACGTCCACCCCAAGATTGTCAGCATAAAATAACCAAATGTGATTCGTGGGGTTCACAAACACCCCTCCAAATCCCAACTTTTTAAGCATATATCTTTCCTCCAAGTGAATTTTTGGTTCAATGATCACTAATATCACCAGCTTGTTCCTTCGCTTTAAATCCAATAAGTACCTGTGTTTCGCAGGGCTGCGAATTCCCCTAGCATTCCAAATAAGGCAACTAATCATTAAGAGTTAGGGAGGAATCATTTACCTTAGCTTTTCTCCGTTTGAGACGTGAAGTAACATGAAGATTCGATTTTTTCGATGACTTTTTTGGTGGAAGTTTATCTAGCAGTGGATCAAATTGCGTCTCTGGCACACTGTGCAAAGGCTCCAATTCATGGTGTGACGTATGTAAAACCACCCTTTCATGGGAGGCCACGTCCTGTGAAGCGATGATAGCAGTTTCCTTATCAAGGAGATCATCCCTGTCATGCTGGGAATTATCAACCCAAACCTGGTCTGCAGTTTCCACGATAACATCATCAATAGCATCATCATCGTGTTCGATACAATGGGGAATAGTTTCCTCTGGGACTGAGATATTTGGAACCGAGTCTGATAGCGGGGAGTGCGGCCGTGTTTCCCCAACCTCTTCCTCCCCATCCTCCGTAAAGTCCTCCAGCCGTTTTTCTCCAACCTCTTCCTCTCCATTATCTGCAAACTCCTCCGCAACTAAGGAACAAAATTTGTTATTGAGCAATCTTGTAGCCTTCGCTTGATCAGCATCCAAATCCAATTCCGTCAGTACTATCTTACCCGTATCTTTCCGTGACCTGGAGTTTACCACTGTCCAGACTTTCTTAGACTCTGGGGGGGCACCATGAGAATGATCCCGGCTGTAACCACCTTGTTGGTGTCGCTGGTTCGGACCAGGCAGATCACGAGGAGCATCTTCAATAGTCACTAGCGGGGTTGGGTTCCGTATTTCTGGGGCTTGACAGTTAGTCATGATGTCTCCAGTATGTTTATCCACCAGGTTAGGGTTTGTGTCCCTAGCCTCTGCTTGGCAGCCTTCTGCAGGATGAAAGCAGTCCTGAACCATGTGTCCTCGTCGCTGGCACCGTCGACAATATTGTGGTACCCCTTCACACTCAATCGGTTGTTGGTAGATCTTATCTCCATCTTTCACCCAAATAGTCCGCTTGATCGGTTTTGTGACGTCGATCTCCACGCAAACTCTAGCCACCCGCGGACGAATACAATCTGCTGTAGCCTCATCAACACGTACAGGTGTGCCAATACACTTGGCGATGGTGAATAAACCATCCACTGGAGTAAGATGCAGCGGAAGATGATGAATCTTAAACCACACGGGGCAAATCGGCGATTCGATAGTAGGATCGAAATCCGGATCCCACTTGAAGATCCGCATTGGGTATCCATTGAAGTGCCAGGTTTCCCTCATGAACAGGCGGGCATAATCGTCATGATCATACAAGTGGATTCCCAGATGCGTGTTGTCAAAAAAGAAAAGCCTGAAACTGCGTTTAAGTTTCATACGCCCGAAAATAAAACGCAGCGCATTGAGAGAGGGATGTCCGTGAGAGAATTTGCCAACCAAAACATATTTGAATGGCTGGCACAGTTTCTGTCGGTCAAAATGTGAGAAAACCGCCGCCGGTTCTCCATTAAAGTCTGTGATCGTGCCCACAGGCGAGAAAGTAGCAAGATCAAAGTTCTTTTTTCTTTCCCGAGCATCCGGCAGAAAGGGGTCCATCGGAGATTGGCCAACAGCCGCAGCATAGGACCGACCAAGTGAAGGCCGGCCAGACATGGCAACACCACCGTCCGGTGGCTGGGGTTCGCCCATGAGGGTAACGGATGGCAAAGGTAAGGGAAAAAGAGAGCTTCAAACCATGACAACTGCAGCGGTGGTGCTTGGAAGATGAAAAAGCTTCAGTGTCGGGAGATCGCGTGGTTGGAGGAGGAATAAAGCAGTTGCAGCGAAGGTGTAGCTGATGGACGGCTGGAGGTCTGGATCGGAGTGGGAGCAGCTGGAGTCACGGCTGTAGGATGAACAGCGGCGTTGGTGGAACAGATCTGGAGCTTGGTTCTGCAGATCAACGGCAGCAGCGCTGGTTAACTCCGAAAAAGACAACTGTCCGAGATTTTTTGGATACGCTGATTTGCAGAGGGTTTACGGATGATCAGATCAACAAATTGTTTGAGGTTTGATTCAAAAAAAAACCCATAGAAGCATTCATTGGAAGCATCAAGCATGCATATAACTGCTATTATATTACCCCTCCATTTTTGTTATGATTGACGTTTCACCAAAAAATGAAAAATACATATATCCATCGTTTTTCAAACTTTGAAAATGCATGTATTAAATTTTTATCCCTTAATTTTTCTTTTACTCGCTTTTGTAAATTAGAATAAGAGAGTTTGTAGAATATAATTAAAATCCTACTTTATGTGATTTACTACAAGGTATAATTATAAGTCGGGATATGCACAGTTTGGTAAATCAGCCGAATCATATCGATATCGAAATCGAAATTTTGGTACAAATTGAATACTGAGTTTTAGTTCGGTATTTAATAATTTTGTTTTTAAATTTTGGGTATTTGGTTCGATTTTGACTTTTAGGTTTGGTGTGCCTTAATCAAATACCGAATTTATAGATATATTTTTTATTTTTTATTTTTGTCAAATATATGTATACTTTTTTATATATAATTTTTTGCAAATATCTTTACTATTTATATTAAAAAGGAGCATCCTTTATAACTAATTTTAACCTAATAATATTTTTGGTCAGTCAATTTTTGTCTTTTCATTTTCACTTTCTCTCTCCTCTATCTTTCCTTTTTTACTTTCTCTTCCTTTTTTTTTTTTTTTTTTTTTATCTCTCCTCCCTCTATCCTCTCCGGTCTCCATCTTCTTTCATCTCAAGGCACTCTTCAATATCATTTTCTTATTACTTCATTCATAATTATTTTCTTTCTTATTAAAAATTATTTTATTTTTACTTATAACTAATTTTATAAATTTATTAAAATTAGTTAAAAATATTTTGATGGTATAGATCCTATCAAAATTTCATTGTATTATTAAATTATATGATTTTTTTTATTATCTACATCGAGTGTGCAAATATTACTAATATAAGATAATTGTTGATGCCCAAAACACATTTTCTTCCATGAATTAATATATATTTTTTATCAATTAATAACTGTTTTTTAATTTCTTTATTATTTTTTATTTTTTAATTAAATTTCAATTACTCGACACGAAATCAAATCGTTACCAAATCGCACCAAAAATTTTGCTTCAGTATTCAGTATGCATTTTTGGTATACAAAAACTTCGGTATCGACACGTACCGAACCGATTGATATTAGCTTACCCCTAATTTTTTATTAGCTTACGTAAACTTATGGATATTAATCGTATTTTTTAGAGCAAACCCCATAAATGATTCCTAAAATTTATGTTTAGAATTAATTGAGTCCTTAATGTCTAACAAGAAACATTTTAATCCTTAACATTTAGATTTAATTTCGAAATGGTCTCTCACTTAATTTTCTGGCATGTTTTGGCCAAAAATGAAGGGCAAAACTATCAAAATAATATTTCAAGTTGCACTTTAATACCTCAAAATAATTTTTAGGACTTAGTTATCAATTGAAGTATATCTATCTCCACTTTGGTCCTTAAATATCAATTTTTAACTATAAAAGGCAATATAAAAACTTCTCTTCAATTTAAGGCCTTAAAAACATTATTTTGAGGGACTAAACTGCAACTTGAAACATTAATTTGACAATTTTCTCTTCAATTCCGGCCAAAATATGATGGAAAATTAAGGGAAGGACTACATTGAAACTAAATTTAAACATAAGATATTAAAATGCTTCTTTTAAAATATTAAGCATTAAAGTGTCATTAAGCCTAAACTTTGTAAGCCATTTATGAGATTTGCCCTATTTTTTAACTTGCTTCTGTAAGAGTCTTAAATGTTAATTATAAGGAAATAAAGGGCGTATTTATGATGACCGAAATAAAAAAACTTTTACTGTATGTGACAAAAGTAAATTATTGGAAAATATAAAAGGGGTTTTTATTATTTTCAAGAGAAAAAAATTTATTTTAACAAATTACACATAAAATATAATTTTGGAAAATTCTCAAGTTGTCAACCCGGAGGTCATTCTATGCGGGGAATTTTTAAGATTTTATTTTCTTATCTAAACCATTCATCAACATACGTGGCGTGTATTGGTGAATAAAGGAGAAAATATAGTACTATTTTGTTGCAGAGGATCCGAATTGTTGTAGTTGATGTATATTTTAGGAATAGTAAGTAGTTACATGAGAAATGTTATGGCACTTACGAAAATTTTTAACTCAAATTAAATTGAGAATCAATCATGTAGTTGTTATACTTACTATGTAATTAGTCACTTTCCTTGAAAATATAGGCCAATCACCAATCGAACCCAATCTGGACTATAATCTTTGCCATGTGATTCAAATTATCGCAACACTTATTCTATAATTTGTTACATGTGGTCAATTGTGATACGGATACAAAATTTCTCTTTTATTTTATATAAGCCTGAGTAAGGATGACTATACTATGGACCTTTTTATCACGAATTTTTCTTAACTAAAAGTACTATATGATATGGCAGGAGTTGTTTTCAGCCGGCATAGACACTACTACATCCACAATCAACAGAACCATAGCAGAGCTCTTAGCCACTCCACAATGCATCACAAAACTACAACACGAGCTTGATCAGACTCCATTCACACTCACTAACTCACATTTTGAACAACCACCTAACTATCTCGAGGCCTGCGTCAAAGAAACATTGCGGCTGCACCCTCCAGCCCCACTCTTACTTTCCCACTGCGCTCGCGAGACATGCCAAGTCATGAGCTACACCATCCCCAAGAATGCTCGTGTCCTCGTCAATGTGTGGGCCATCGGGCGAGATCCAACTGTATGGGAAGAGCCATTGGAGTACCGACCGGAGCGCTTTCTCGACTCAAAATGTGACTTTAGAGGGAATGATTTCGAATTCCTGCCCTTTGGTGCTGGACGAAGGATCTGCCCCGGCATGCCCATGGCCACTAAGATTGTTCCTCTGCTTGTTGGTACATTGATGTATCATTTCGATTGGTCTCGTCCCGATGGAACTGTAAACGACCCGACCCTGCGCGCGACGTCGCGGATGGTACAGCCACTGATGCTCATCCCTAAGGCTAGAAAATAGTGTTGCCTTCAGATGAGAAATCTGAATATTGAGTGAATTTCATTAATCTCTTGAGTTTCTTTGCGCTCTTTATCCCCGTATCTTTGTGGAAGTTGACTTGCTTATATTGAGATAGCTTCCTAATAACACGCAAAAATTCTCAACAGTACCCCACTTTATATCAAGTTGCCTTTCAAATGAGTTTGTAAATAGCTGATCTGCTCTTAGTAATCGTGAGAAGCATGGCTAGCACCCCCAAAGGCAAAGATAGGAGAAAGATCTTGCTTTGAGGCTCATTCTAGATCGGATGGTTCTATGGGGCCTATATGGGTCTAGTGATGGGAGCCTCCAGGGCAGGAAGGTTTCTTCGTAGCTTCCTTTGCATGGCAGGAATAGGAAAGAGATTGCTTCGACCACTATTGCTAGGAAGGGCTTTCGCCGGCCTTGAGCACTCCCGTTTGAAGCCAAGTTTCATAAACTTTGAATTAGGGTGGTAAAATAGTTTTCAACCCATGGATTCAACCCAATCAAAGGTCCAACATATTTTAAAACATGTTAGGTTAAGTTAAATATGATGTGACTAAAGTTGATATTAAGTTTTAAATAGGTTGATATTAGGCCCTAAATAAATTACTTCACAAATAAAAAAATATAATTTTTTATTTGATGGCAATTCATTTTATTATTTTTGATCCATCTAAAGGCCCATTTAGATGAACTTCAAAAAAGTACTTATCGAATAATATTTTTTATAATAGAACACTTTTTTTTAAGTCAAAACAATTTTGTGTTTGGATACAGTAATTAAAAGTATTTACAAGGTATTTTTATTTAAAATTATTTTTGGATAGCTTCTAAAAAAGTCATTTTTGGATTTTTTATGACCTTTGCTTTTTTAAAAAGCACATCCAAACATAATTTTGTGGCCTAAAGTGTTTTTTTTTTCTCTTTCAAAAATAAGTACTTCTTGTGCCAAAAAAAATCCATCCAAACAGACTCTAAATTATGTATGAACTAACCGTGCATCAAACCTATTAAAAATCATATTCAACCCATATACAACAAATTTCAACTCATTCTTTAAAAACTCATCTCCAACGCAACCCAACCCAATATAATCAACTCAAACCCAACAGCCCAATTGCCAACCTACTTTAAATCTGTAATTCACAATCCTCGGAAAAAAAATTGGAAAAGACAAGGGCGAGGCAATAATCAAACTCTTAACTATCCCCCGTGGATCAAGTTTGGGCTGTCAATGTAGAGGTTTTAATCCGAATCCGCTTTGAGTTTGTTCCAAATTTTAGCATATTTAATCGATTAAAATATGCAACCAGTCATCTGATTATAAATATCAATAATTCAAAATAAATGAACAAAATATAAAATCAAACATGATAATCCAAACATTAATGATACTTTTTGTTACATTAATAATAACCTTCTATATATAATATCAATAAGAAAACTCAAATAAAATACAATATACATAAACATAATAATTACTAATGCACTATTTTTGTTTTTCCAAATTTAACTTTCTACTATTGCCTTAATTTTTGTTTTTTGTGGAGGGATAAATTTGAAAACACTGCATTTACTATTGCGTTTTTTTTAAATGATAAATATTTTAAAATAAAAAATATATCAAAACGAAATATAATATTAAACGAAGGTATAATGTTTCAAATATCCATCATTCTTAAATCTGGATGATGCATTTATTACTACGTACTCAACTAGCGAAGACCGAAATAGGCATCCTACTCAAAACTAACCTAAAATTATGATTAAAGCTAGGAGGCCTATCCTCGAGCAATCACGATAGGATCCACGGGAATTCATCTCCGAAATACTAATTAAATGTATTGATATCAAAAATAAATATTGATGCCTACCGAGTACTTGTACTAAGATCGGTAAGTGACAACGAGTATTTCTTCATTATTGAAGATTACAAAACACGGCATTTCGGGTTGTTGGTCAGTCAACTTCACATCATTTGAAATCCATTAGCCAGAGCAAAAACCATAATCAAACTTACTGCGAAATGCCCTTCAAACGCGCGGTAACATGTACTAACCGAAATCGACTATGAGTGGCGCTGTCCGTTTTAATCGCAGAAGTTACCATATGTGTGCGGGACTACGGTGCAAAATAGCAGTAACGAGTTGTAGCGCAGATCCTGCACTCGCAAATAGAATTTTCGCTATTTTGTTCGCAATTCCAGCATTAACAAATTGTACGGAACACAATTTACAAGCAACGAATCTAGGAAACCTTTTCCAGGTTCAATTTCCAGTCGATTTCAAGGTATACCAATCATATGTAAGCCGACATAGCTCCATGTATATATGTAAGGTTAAACAAATCCATGCTCAAGAGTCATCAGATGCCTCTACTGACAATGTCATGGTTTTTTTCCCAACCAAAAGCGACAAACCAACCAACAGTAGTGCGATTATCTTCACTTATAAAATCAAGGTATTTAACAACGGAAGTTTAACCAGCAGCCTCACAAGAGCTTTACCGAGTAAACATAAGTTATATCGACTCCAGATACAATGCTTCTTGTTTGCTGGTCAGGCCCAATTCATTCAGAGTCGAGGTACTCTCTCCATCACTGAAAGCACGCCGAGGATATGGCCTCACCTAAACATAAAATACATCAAAACAATCAAAACCAAGTTTGTCGGAGTGCTCCTGTTATTTTAGAAGTATATTTCTTGCAAAAGTAGGAATCTCTAATAGAGCAGGCGAAAACAGAATCTCTAATGGAGCAGGCGAAAACAGATCATTATTTTTTAGATGGTTGGGAAGAAGAACGACCGACAGAAATAACAATTGATTTTACCAATCTGTAACTGCCAGGTTTGACCCCTCGGCCGACATCAATGAAGTCAAAAAGATACTGTAAAACAATTCAGAAAATCAAGTCAGCTCACAGAAACAAGATACCAACAAGGACATCAACAAATGGCATTTTCAAGAAATTATGACTCGAGACTCAAACAAGTTATCATCCATAGAGCACATTGAATGTACAAAAATGGCTACAACAAAGTTTCTCTTACTCGTATTAACAGCTACTCTAGGAAGAATGTTTTCATGCAGTGCTAACAATTTAATAATGATCTAACGATCTTTGTGGGCCCAGAATGTTTCAGGTTATGCTCCTACCTATTATCTGGATATACCTAGACAGATGTATGGGTCACAAAATAAAGTAGTAGCTCAACAGCTACAAGGAAAAATGAGCATCTATGGGTTTGCAAAGTCCAATATTGAACAGAAGCATAAATAGTTCACATAACAAAGCAAAGAGCACATAATTTTCCTATTTTCTTCTTTCAACCCAGAATTTACATTATAAATGTCCAATTAATTGGTTCTAATATCACCCTTTGATCTGAAATCAATTTTTTAGTGTCCTTACTATGTCCGACTGGATGTGGTCATATCATATTACCAAATTATTATGATGTCTTAAATTCGAAAAACAATTATACACTTGGCAAGCCTGTCTCCATCCAAAAGGGATAGTTAAGCCCCACACAAGATTCCACTCAACCGCATATTACCTGTAGCTTGTCCGACTTAAGAAATCGCCGACCTCTTCTACTTCCATCAGGCATTCGCACAAGTAGTGTGACAGCATTTTCATCATCTGGTGTTGGTTCTTGTGGCAGGGAAGATTCTTTGGCTGCCAGTTGTCTCTCAATTTCCTGGCCAACAGTTCAAAATAATGTATATGAATTATGACATACAGCATTTATAAATACCAAATTGTCTTCTAATTGAGCAAACAGAGGGAAACTGCACCTGGAATCAGTGAGGTACCAAAATATCATTTTAAAAATAAAAATAAAAACTAAACCACAATACTGACACTGTATATTTAGTATATGAGCTGGAAAGCTACAATTTGGCTATTAATCATTTCTAAATTGCAGAACTTCAATACAATCCCGATGTATATCCTGACCCAAAAAAACTCACTTATCTCAGTTCCTGAGAACTTCCAACACAAGGGTTATTGCCGGGCAAGACTAGTGCCATTACAGGAGAAAGGCAACCTAAAGAGGCATATGTCAGATTTCGGAGAAAGATAAAATTCCAACAAACAGCTGATTGTAGGTGGAATTGATTTCCGAATAGATAGAGAACCATTACTACCAAATAAGGAAAGTGAACCCAAGGAGGTGGAAACAGTGTTTTATTAAGTATTTAATACTAATAGCTCTGAAATATTCTGATCAAGATCCAAGCCAGTATACTAGGGAAAAATCAAGAAACAAGTAATGGTGTATGTGAGATCAATCCAACATTCCCTAAGTGTATCATCTGAAACCAAACAATTGACAAAGAAAAGACAATGGTATAACAAAACTCTGAGGATGATATCACCCAATAGAGAGGCAGACGTTGTTTTAGACCATAAATATATCAAGAAGTACTAGCATTCAGACCAGAACCCATTGATATCTATTTTTAGCATCATAAATTCAAGAAGCACAAGTTTATTTGGAAAGTCAATACCAGACGATCCAATTGAGTAACGGTTTGAAGACCTCAAGCCTGGTGACTGAGAAGTAAATATCCAACTGATACTTTGCTGAACTGAGCTTGACTGGTTATATGAATATGAATAACAGCAATATCACTAAGAGATGCAATTCAATATATATGGCACAAGGATAACATCATATACACATTGGACTCTTAATCAAATACTAAGCTGTCAATAAATTCCGAGATCAATTTATTGACAAAACACAATTCAATCGAAGGGAAGTACAATTATGTGGAAATGCTTTGACCATACACCAAAATCTTCAATACAAGGTACCTGTTCTTCTTGAAGTTTTCTGCGGATTTCCTCCTCCTTGCGTCTCTCTTCGGCAAGAGCAGCTTCAGCTTCTTCCTTGGCCTTCATTTCCTTCTCTCTGTCAGCTTGTAAAGAAGCAAGGTATTCATCATCCTGCATGAGAAGTTATAGATTGATAATCAAGGACCAGCTGGAAATCTGACCACCACTAAAACTCACAAGCAAACCTGTTGCTCTCGTATCAGTCGCTGAGCCGTAAGAGAGGGTGACGGGGGACGAGGTACACGCCTGGGGTAAGGAACATGAGCTCCATCTATACCATTCTGCATGAGCTGTGGAGGTGCATAAGGAAAATGATATCCGCTTCCTTCAGGGATGCCACCAAACATTGCAGCCTCAAGCATTACAGCTTCATCATGTTCCTCAGATGAGATGCCACCCCACTGTAAATAGATAGAATACAAAAGCAAAAGTTCCAATGTGCTCATTCATAAAATGGGAAACTTTATCACATTCTGGATAACTTGTATAGATCTGAACAAAATCAATAAGAAAAGAACTTACCTCATCAGTAGGGAAATCACTTCCATTGTGCCGTGAAGGATGTACATTGTCACTCTGTTGAGGACTTGAAGGGGGGCTAACCTCAACTCGTCCAATATCTTTAGACTCATCAGCAGAACTTGAACTCACACGTCTTCTCCTGTGCCTAACCAGTTGCAGCTCTTCTTCCTCTTCAGCTTCATCTTGGATGGATGAGCTTCCAACCTCCAGTTGAGTTTGTCTACAGATACCAAATGATCATGTATTCCACTGTATTGAATCCTTCCGCAGATACATTTTCAATAACATGGATATTCAATATATAATTTTTATTTTTATTTTTTTGTTTTAGTACACTGAGGACATGGTATCAATGTGCTAGAAATGTAGGACAGGCCTCATGAAGCACTGAATGAAGGAAACCGTTTTGAGTTCCAAATATAATTTCAAAAAAACAACTCACGAGGTTTTCAATGCATTTTTCAAAAACATTTAGGTTTACGCAGCATGCCCCTTGTGCATTAGTGCTTTGAGAATGATCGAGTCAAAACTGGCATTTTGTAATATATATGTCTAAAGCATAAAAGAATTGTGTGGTGTGGACCACATAATGAAGGAATGGGTCCATCAAAGTATTAATGACACAGAAAGAACCTACCTTCCATTTGAAGATATTAATTTTCCCGTTTCATCTGATGAAGCTGGCTTCTGAGCCTCTATTTCTGAAGTAACAACTTTCCCTTCTTGTTTCCTAAGTGCTTGTTCTTTCTCCGCAGTCTGGATTTGCCTCATGTTAACCAAAAGAATAATGGCAATTCAAAATGTTGCATCCAAAGGAAGATCCTACCTGCAATGAGAGGGAAACTGCATGCGCAAGCTCAGGATCTTCAAGGTGAGACTGCACAGGCCGAGGAGTCGGATCCCCGAGATTCTGTATCAGATTGATGTCAGTAACTTCAATGATAAATAACAACTTTCAAGGATGATTGCAACTCCCACTTTATAAATATATCACATACAAGACGGTCATCTTGTTGATTTGATGTTGCAACATCCTGCTTTGAAGCCTCAATGGCAGCTCGTATCATTTCTTCTTCTATGTCATTGCTATAGTCAGGCACATCCACGACTGTGGGAGCACTTGGCGCAGATTGCACAGAGCTTCCTTGATTCCCATGCCCATCAACATGTGCAGTTGGAGCAATTGGATTATTTTTGTCTTCATCATCATCATCTAATATGACGGTCCCCTGTACCTCTGGGCCATGATCATGTGCAGTTTCAGTGACATCTTCAATGACAGGATTACTGCCAGGCCGACCTGAAGCTCCAGTTTCATCTTTAACCTCAATTGGGACCTCCCTTACCTCTCTTGGGTGTGAGACAAAAGGCGGCCGAGATGCAATACCAGTACCGCTATCAATTATACTTCTAGTGAAGTTGGGATCAAGAAAAGAGAAAGGATTCAAATTTCTAGCAGAAGGCAGAAGGGAAGAAGGTGGTCTGCGGGGTTCGATTGGATCATCAATATCCATAACATCATCATGAGGAGCAGCAAAAGATGCCTCTTGAGCTCTGCACACAGAAACAAAAAATGTCAAACGATGATGGAAATAATTGTACAAAAACTAATGACTTATTATGAGCAAAGAAGGAAGAAACATTAAAAATGCCAAAGAAAAACACTAACATGTTTCTATCTCCTTCATTGAAATGTGCATTAACAGCTTCATTCAGGCTGCCTTGATGCTCCTGCTCAAACCAAAATCAAATGAAGAAGGGGCGGAGTAACGAAAAAGCTTTAGAAAGAACAACAGCATTCCTGAACAACATTGCTAACTTTATAACATTTATGGAGGACAACTTTTTCACATATGTCTAACCTTATGCATTAATTTTAAGACTAAAGACATGCATCACCATTCATCAGCTAGTAACAGCAAAGAAATATATCACCAACTATTTTTAGCCATCACTGCAATTTATTCTCTTGACAGATTCCATCAATCAATACTTTCAAAACTGTAATGAGATAAACAAAGGTGAAGGATTGATGGGCGACGCCGATTTCACCTGTTTGAAATGCCAATGCAATGACTTCCCTTAACACAAAAGTAAAGCAAACAACACAATCACAACAGACATCAATAAAAAGCCCAATTCACCAAATCCATCAATGATACTGCACACAACAAGACTTTCATTCAGTTCAATCAGGAGTTAACTAGTTTCAACAAAAAATAATAACACATTTCAGCTATGAACTCCAATCTCAACCAAACCAGCTCACCGAATTGAACAAATCAGCACCTAAAAGCCACTAAAACTAAGATACAGGAATTTAGCCAATTACACAAACAAGGAACACAAGAAAAAACCCTAATTTCTCAAGGACTAAAAATACTGCTTACTCTGCACTCGTACAGTGAAACAACATAGCAAATTACAAATACCAAACTCAAACCTATCAAAGAAAACCATCAAAACGAAAATTTCCCCAAAAAATGATCAATTTCGCAAATGACAAAAAGCATCAAAATACACAGTAATAACAAAAAACAGTGAATCAAAAGCACTAAACCCAAAATATATATATACAAAAAAAAAAAAAAAAAAAACCACTACCTCCAATTTCTGAATAGCGACGGCTTCAGAAACGCCGGTGATGCTCATGAAAGTCTCGATAGCTTCTTGATCGGGTCTCACCATTTTTTTTCTTTTTTTTTTTCCAAAATTTAAACAATCAACGGTTTATTTTTCCTGAAATTTAGAAGCAGTTTTTATTATTTAATTTTGTGCTGTTGTGAAATTGTGAGAGAAAAACTTGGATTAGGTATATATAAGGGTGAGGAGTGAAGTGTCATTTTGCTGCCGAGGAGGGGTATTTTGGTCTTAAAAAAACGTTGGGGGACCCTTCTGCAATGTTCTAAACTTGTACGCCTTGCCCTTTTTTTTTTTATCTTTTGTGGGCTTTAGAATATAAGATATCTTGGGCCATAAGTCATGCTTTCAAGAATATAATTGTCCTTTTACTTAATTACAATATTGCTAATATTAATGTTAATATTAATTTTTATGAATTTGATTCATTATATGGATGCACATTAAAAAAATAATGAAAAATTAATATATTATAAGTGTATTTTTCAAATTAGGTAATAATGAATTGAACTACAATCGATGTGAATCTAATTTTTTTTTAATAGAAAAAATAGTACCATTTTAGTCATATATCTTAACCCTTTTATCTTACAATCATGAATCATCCCATTTGAGAATTTTTATAGGAAAGTAACCATTTTGGTCCCTTTTATCTTACAACTTTGATATCTTTGAGCTAACAACATCGAAACCAATTTTAGGTTCGATGCTCTACAATTGACCTTTTAAAAGATACTCTGTTTAACTTCAGTGCAGGAATAGCAATGAGTATGAGTACAACTTGGCTTCGATCTCCAGTTCCACTTTGGTGGTTTTTTAGGGTGCTAAACAAATTTGGGTTAGGTCCCGTGTTTTGATTTTAAAATTCATATTCGTTCTAAACCCGATCCATTAATAATTTAAATTGTGCATATAACTTCACAAGTGTATATATTTAAATGATGTATATGCACTTTATAAAAAAATATATGTGTATATTACAGGTATAATTCTATACAAATACAAATATGATATTCTTGTATATGAAAATAATCAGACTACATTAATAGAATAAGTTATGCTTTCAATATGAATAAAAAAAATATACATATTCAGAAATTTCACTCGTCAAGAATTAGAATGTGTTTGTATAAATTATAAATAATTAATTATTGAATGTTACTATTATTTTTCATCTATGAAAAGCTATTATGAACTTTTTGCTAAAATATTACTATTAAATACGAGTTTATTATTAATTTTATATCTCACAATTTAGAGAATATTACTTCACAATAATTTGTTCGTATCTCTTGTTTTGATTCTTATTCTTGGTTATGACTGAAGCATTAGAGGTGTCCCATTATTTTGTGGAAATCAAGGCGAGAATCGCAATATGATTGATGTGTGGGATTAAGATATGTTTCAAACTTTTAGATACAATATTTTAAAACGACTTTTTTAGAATAAATTTTTGTATGCTTTTATATTCTTATCTTTGAAAGTAATAGTTAAAATTTTGTTGTTGTTTAATGAAATTGACTAGCATAAAGAATTACTTATGGTATGGCAGTATTTCCTTGGCACCACGTGTCCACTAATGAAGCTTGACCCTTGAAGCCTAAACATTATATTTGTTTATTCTTCTTGAAATCCCCTTATTGATTGAAAGTGTTGGTGAATTTTCATCGAAAATAATTCCGACAAACTCATGTGTTCTCATTGCTTGATAGGTTAAGGACCTGTAAAATTTGATCAGCTTCTACTTGAAAAATATTGCTTGAACAAGATCCCTATATCATCAACTTAACCCCCCCCCCCCCCCACCCCCCTAAAGAAAAAAAAGGAAAAAACTAGAAGGAAAAATTGAAATCATAATTAAACAAACCAAAAAATTTATATGGGCATTAAAACAAGAATTTTAACAATTTGTGTTTTTACAAAAAAAATAATAGAGACGTAAAATAAAAGGGACGGCTTATTAAGAATTTGGACCAAAAAATTGGGTTTAAATTGGAATTTATGACCCAATGAGGATGAGCAGTATTGAGCCATTATGCCTTAGGAAATTGAATAATGAATGTGTATATATATATATATATATATATATATCAAAAATTGGGTTTGAGCTTCGTATGTTAATATTTTCAAATTACTCCTTTCTAAATTTACTTAGTCCATCTAAAGTGTTATTTTGGAATTTTGGAAAATGTTTGTTGGAATCTCTTATCAAGAATCCCTTAGTTTGAAAGAAAAAAAAAATGTAAGCTATTTGTTAGACCATAACGCTTGTGGGGCGCAAACTAGGTCACACAAAAGCAAAAAAACAAAAACAAAAATAAAAAATAAAAACCACAACAAAAAAAAAAAACTAGGTTACATAAAGTGAGAGCATGTGTGGGTACGTGATAGAGTAAAAATAAAAATAAATTAAGTGCGAAAGCATTTTAAAGAATCTAATAAAATATTATTTTATATATAATCTTAAATTATATATATTCAATACAAAATAGATTTGAAAAGTGATTATAAGCAAATTAATTTTATTAGACGCTAAACTTGAATTAATATTGATAATATAATACAGTTGGCTAAATTTGTCAATTCTTCTACCACCTATTATTATTTTTTTTAAAATATGAATGCATAATTTATACACGAAAAGTTAGTCACATGAATTTAATACACTTAAAACGCCTAATTTGTTGTCCTCGTATATATTTACTCACTATCTAGCAATTAGAATTATGAGATACTTATTAATCAGTAAAAGTTTATTTACACAGTATTTAATTAGGATATACATTAATTTTTATCATGGGGTTAAATCAAAAAAGTAGTTGGAATAATTTTATTTATCTACTGAATATCAAACCTTTAGTATTTTTAATAATATTATGTTTGAAATATAAGTGCATGACTAATAAAATTTAATGCAAAAATTAGAAAATCTTAGGCCGTCTTAAAGCGAGAATTAATAAATCAAATCATCAATTCGAACACTAAGCGCGAGATCGATGAGGGTGGTAGAAGAACTAAGTAACCTAGGGTGCAACCAATTACACAACTCAGTCAATGATGGTGCATTGGATCCTTTAAGAAACATTTATAGTTCGAATCTTGAAGTTATGAATAAAATGAGTGAGTTGGGAGACCGTCATCATAATGGCCTCTACAATATATGACCCGAACTAGTCAATTAGTAAATGAAAGTTGAGTGAATGGAGTAAATGGGTTGAAAGATTATGGGGGACTCTGCATCATTCATCCGAATTAATCGGCAAGTGAATCGAAACCACTGGGTGGCTTCCAGCTTCTACTATTTAAATATATATAGATTTTTTTTACGTATTTTGGTTGTTGAGCAGTTAATCATGAAGCACAAACGAAACGACCACTGATGAAGCACAAGCATACTCTTGAACATGCAAACACAAAGATTTGAAAATAAGGATGATTTATATATAGATATATATGTATAAACATCTGATATATATAGTTACCCTTACAAAGTGTATCATATATCTTTTCTTTTCTGTTTTCTCTTGACCTATCACGAATCTACATTTCATAACCAAAATTTCATTACATTCATACCAAAAATTTCATCACATTGGTTAATCGGGGGGACAGAGAGCTGAATTTTATACGTCCCTCTTGCAGTTGGGCAGAGTCTGATTCTTCAGAAATCTCTGGCATTATGGTTTTCATGCATGCTTTTTAGCCATCCAAAAATGACTTGCCTGTGTGTATAATCTTGATTTCACACTTATTTATCCTTTTCAGAGATGTGAATGTGAAACCCATTTGGGAATTGTAGACCAGGTGTTCGAAGAATTTCCCCTCCCTTGATCGCTTTCCACCTGGCCCAGAATATGGGAACAAATAAGTCAGCAATCTATCTCTGTGCTCTTCATGCAGTTTTCTGGGTAAAAAAACAATGGAGATATATTACGTGATGGTGTGTTTTTAATCTTACTTGTACTCGGTTACCAAACAGTGGAGAAATACAGCCATTTGCACCTTTGTGAAATCTGTTCCAACACAAAACCTCATGCCGCCTCCAAAGGCCATGAAGTTTCTTGATGCCCCATTTGTGTCTATACCCTGTAGGCATCATGCATCAGTGTGTTTCCATGATTGACAAACAGGATAAAAAATTTTGCTTGGAGTTCAAAATTTCAAAATTTTAGATTTTAATAAAAATATGTATAAAGTATAAGCTTTATATGTGATTTATGGGGGGTGACTGCCCCTATCAGTCTCTCGGCTGCACGCTCGCCATGATTAAGAGGGCATATCATGGAAGTAGATGAGAATATAGTCTGATATAAGTTGGAAAAATACACTTACCGCCCATCTCCATGGATTGAATTCGAGGGGGTCTTTGTATCGGGTTGGGTTTAAGTGCACAGCAGGGGGACATACCATGATGGCCCAACCAGCTGGAATAGTATATTCTGCACCACGAAAGGAAAAAAAGAATGTCATGGTTTGCTCCTTGAAGAAAAGAAACTGATTTTCATGTTGATCAATCCATACCTTTAAATTTGATTTCTCTAAGTGCTTTTCTGAATATTCCAGGTACTATATTTGCCAGTCTGACTGTTTCATTGATAAACTGCAATTTGATTTCCATTAGTGAACAAAATATTGATGCAAATAAGTCAGTCTTAAAAGTTCTAGGAAAAAAAGATAACATTGACAGACTCACCTGAAATGTGAATTTCATTGATTTGTACTCACTCCACGTTAGTCCAGAATCTGGATTTTCCCTCCTTTTGATAATTGCCTCATGCTCATCCTAAGACATATTCAGACAGCATGTTAAATTTGAATGAGATCATGAAAATCTATCTACTTGTCGGATTTGGGGTATTTATAATCTTCACTCACCGTGAGTTCTTTCAAAACCAGTGGATGATCCACAAGAAATTTAGTTGCTAAAGTCAGTGCTAAGGAGGTCGTCTCGAAGCTGGCAAAGAGTAGCACAAACATCAAATCCAGAGCAATAGCCTCGGTGAGAACTGTATCCTCTCGTTGAAGTTCTTCCAAGACATAATCAAAGAAATCACTTTGAATTTTTCTTGGTTTTTCACGTCTATCTTGCAGCATGTTTTTCAGCATCTTCATTGCCCTCTTTCTTCCCTGATCAAACTACTTTGTTAGCAAACCATGAATCTTGTCATCTTTTGATTTTCTTTTCATGAATCATGATGCCATTGTATTGTATTAATTGCATTAGCACCTGTAAGCATTTGTGGTAGGATGTTCCCGGAATGTCAAGAGGAAATGAGATTAATCCTTGTATGAAAGCCACGAAATTTTCCCTGAGATTCTCAGGGGATTTTTCAGAATCATAACTTATTAGCTTTTTAGCAGTCAGGTCAAAAATCATCTGCAGGACAAACATAAACAGAGTATATTAGTCAAATTGTGAGGAGTATTTAGACATTCGTGCTATGTTTTATTCCTTGATTTTAATGAGGAAAAGTCAAGGGAAAATGAGAATGCTCGAAAAATAAAGCATAGAGTGCAATCATTTGTAGCGGGTTTCCTCTTTGTTTCCTTACTGAAATTCAAGTGCCAAATCGTCTACTAATTACCTTCGCAGTTGCATCCTTCACTTCAATGATACCCTGGCTCGACCATCTCTCTAAGCTCCTCTTCGATCCCTGCTCGACTTCTGGAAGCATCTTTTTAAGACTTTCTGGACCGAAAAGATTGAGCACCATGTTTTTAAGGTACTTGTACATAAAACCATGCAGAGAACCTACATTTTGCCTCCCAAATATTTCAGTGAAGGTATCTGGATACCAGCTCTGAAATAATTGTCCCTCTTGTTGAAAGATGTAGTAATTAAGATCTGCATCTGTTGATACAATTACAGGGCGTCCCACCAAACTAGTCTTGAATATAGGTCCATATCTGGAATAATAGATAGCCAAAGACATCAATAAATATGATTGGGAAGATTAAGACAATAATCTTGACAGACTATTTGAACATCTTTGGTGTTGACATTACCTTTGCATCCTGTCCTTTACAAAAGGAGGGATATCAGAAGTCGAGCTCGGAGCAAAGAAATGAAAAGTTTCTCCGAGGAGTGGCCAACCCATCGAACCAGGTGGGAGGACTCCATTGCACCTTGGATTCCTCCAATTGTAAATCCAGGTCGTAATGGCGATGATTAGCAAAGCTCCAATGTAGAGAGCTATTGGCAACATTGTTGATGGAGGTTCGGAAAAGTGAAAAATTTACGGAATATTGTTATAGCAGATGTGAATTTCTTAGGAGAAGGGAAGAATTGCTAGAGAAATGGGAATTTGAGGGAGAATAATGAGGAAGGTGGAGAGTGGAGACGAGATGGGAATAGAAGTTGCTACGTATCTGATATCCAGGCGGAGAAGTGCTTTAAATAGGCAGGCAAAGAATCTGCAACTGGTTAAAATAAGGTATTTTAAAAGTTAGCTCACTTTGTGTTTCTTTGGAGTTGGTTTCTCCCAAAAGCTGTACATAATGTTGTAAAAATGACAAATAGAATAACCAGTATAATTTTGTCTACCCCCAATCCTTCGTCAACACATGTATAAAATATGTCTAGAAAGCCTAGCATGACGATGAACCTTGCAGGATACTTCCTCAACACCCCCACCCCCTCATGCCTTCATTTTTATTAGATTTTAGACTTGTGACATTAAAATGTGGATATATTATATATATATTTGCTGTTCTTTATCTTATTTGAGAATATTTAGCAGAAACTGGATGTGTCATCCTTAGATTTGAGAAAATATTGGTTCTAACTATAGATACTTCTGACCCACTAAAAACATGAAATCACTAGAATCTGAAGGATGTCAACTTATTTGCATATCTTGTGCATATCTCTGCTAAATACTTTTGTCATCCAAGAGTTGTTAAATCCCACAAATACCAGTTCATCGCTTGCTTCGCTTAGTCTTTCTATATATATTTCTTTTTTTTTTGTTGAGAATTAGATCTCATCCTAGATCCTCCTTAGCTGTACATTGTCTCATTTACATCAGCATTGTTATTAAAATGATGTCTTCTTGATTTCCATACAACCACCATTGATCAACCACATAGAGCACCACCCCGCCTTTGAGCCACGGGCTTAAACTCGTTCAAAGACTAATAATTATTATAGCTAGGTTACTGTGTATAATGGTGTACATATATGACCAGGCCATTATTAGCAGTAACTACAGATTTCCACCACAATATGGGATCAAGATTAATTCATGGGGTTTATTTTTGCACTAATTAAGGCCTTGAGTTACTTGTGCACACCGACCAAGAAACTTTGTCTGGTATTTTTTTGTATCAATCCCCCTTAACACTCGTGTGCACGTTGGGGCCTTTACAGTCAAATCGAGGAGACATGATAATTTGAACTGTAAAGAGCATTTTCAACTATTTCTAGATTTTCATTTTGTCTTATATAATATATACATATGTGTGTGTGTGTGTGTGTGTATTATTGCTTAATTAATCTGGCCTTGTGTTGTACCACATTCTTTATCTAATCACAATATGTTCTTGCTTATCCCTTTCGGTGATTCAATTTAAGCTTTCCTATCTTGAAAAGTTGCTTCATTTAAGAGGATTGGTGATATATATATATATATATTAATGGATTGCTTAACTGCAGGGCCTCAAGCTTGGAAAGGTCTTCTTAAGGGGGATAGCAGAATAATGACAGCTCAATATGTGCTTGATTTGAGACTTTGTTACAATAAAGAATGGTGAGTGTTAAAATAAAAAAGGGTGTTGTTGAAGTCAAATTCTCTGAACCTCAGAGGTGCGTATATTATTGGTTTTACATTTTTTTTTTATAATATTGTTTTTAAGGTCTGGTTGAAGAGCCAATATGTCCCACTTGTTGAGAAGGTATGATGCAGAGATCCACTGGTCTAGACCTACCTGTAAAGGACGATGATGTGTGTGACTGTGTGTGTGTATATATAGAGATACCTATGTACGCATGTATATATGTATTTTTATATATATACAGGTGCTTACATGTTATTGTTTCTCGAGAAAAGGGCAAGGCTTTGGAAACATTAGCACACAAAAGTTTAGAATTGTTTACGGGTATTAGTGGTGTGTAATAAATTTTGTACATGTGTAGTTCTGTTACTTGTGTACGTACATTACTGCGGTGTGTATATAATCAGCAAAATTCTTCTATGGACTGGGTGTTTAAATCCCACCCATGCATCTAATGATCCAAATTCAACCCTATATTACATGTATTTTATAAAATATATATATATATATATATATATAATATGATTAAATTTGGATCGTTAGGTGTATAAAATCGATCTATTGAAGAATTTTCCATATATCCAATTCAATTACTCCCTCCGTCCCATAATAATTGTCATTTTAAGCTCATGCACAAGAATTAATGAAATAGATTAAAAGCATTAAACATAAATTATTTTAACTAAAATACCTTTTTAATAAACTAAACTATTAATTTTCTCTCATTAGCTATTAATCTTTCTCCTAAGGATATATTAGGAAAAAAATTAATAAATTCCTTCTTAATATATGAGAACGACATATATTATGGGACAAAAAAAAATTCTTAAAGCGATAGTTATTATGGGACGAAGGGAGTATAAATTATTAGATCATATATGATAATATCAGCTTTTACTTTTGGGGAACAAAAGAATGCTCGATCCCCCTGAATTATGGCCGCTAAATTTTACACTTTGACCACTAAATTTTTTTCTCATCACGCTCTTTCATACAAAGTATACGAGATTTGCACTTTACTCCTTAAATTCATTTTTCTGGCTAAATTAATTGTCAGAAAGTGATTGTGGCTGCGATCTGGTGATGTTAAAAGCAAAATTGAACGACGAGGAGTTGTAAAGTTTTCAAATTGTTTCAGGACTTTTGCTCAGTATTATAAGACGAATCTATCAGTGCAGTGAAAAAGTTTGTTTGGCGGCTGCAACTTATCCGCCCTGTGGCTTTATTCGTTATGGATTCAGGGGGTAAAGTGTAATAAAAAGAAGTTTAGTGATCAAAGTTTAAAAAATATCATAATTTCGAGGTTAAGTGTTTTTTTTCGCCTTTATTTTATTACATTACATTACCGTATTCACATCTATTGTTCCATAATACCGTTGAGTGTATATCCACTCATATTATATTGCCTTGTTGGGTATGTGTTTTAACTCCTATATTTGGGATGATTCTTAGTGGGCCATCATTCTAAGCAGTAATTATTATTGCCAAATAAGACAATCTTAATGTTTTTCACAGAATATGAAATGAAAATAAAAAAGCCCTTTGTAGTTTAAATGAGTTTCCAGTGCTTGAGTTATCTATTCCGAAAAGCATTCTATAGTAATTGTTTTGGTGTTTCTGTTTTCCTCCTCTTTCATTTCTATTCTTTCACTACTCAACGTTCACTTTTTTATTTTTTTTTTTCCTCTTTAACTTTCTCGATCTCTCTCCTCTCCCCTTTTGCTTCTTTCTAATGTCACATTACTTAATATTTTTAACTCTCTTATTTAATTATTCCTCGTAATTCTGTAATTTCATTTTATTTTAAATTATTCTATTTTTCACTTATCATAAATTTAATAAATACTAAAAAGATTAAATCTGATAATGTTTGAATCCGTTGTCAAATATGGAGGGCCCCGCTCAATAAAATATTATCCTCAAATGCTTAAAAGTAGTAGAATTTTGGTCCTAAAAAGGCACACCCCCCCCCCCCCCCCACAAGAAAATGGAGGAAATACAGATGATATGTTGAGTAAGTCTAAAGTCCTTGATGTGTTAATCAAAGATGGATTAAAAGTTTGGGATTTTCGACAAATTTAGGGGTGAGGTTGTACATGTCTAGCATACATAAAGAATTCAAAAAAGTTTAGATGATTATATTGGAAATTCTTTCATAGATCGGGTGTATGTGTCTGACAGTTCAGGTTCAACCACGTGTTATATATCATTTGTTTATAAAATACATATAATACGTAGTTGAATTTGAACTATTGAATTCATAATTGCATGATGGCATGCCTGTGGTAATAATTGCATCAATATAGGCAATAATATTGCTGAAAATATAAAAATATATAGGTCACAATAATAACAAGATGAGCACGGTTTTTGTAGAATTTAGTTGGAATAGAAGGGAGAATTGAGGATGAAAACTAGTGGGAGAAATGGTTTTTGTTGGAAAATTTCAGACAATGGTCCTGGTCAATAGGCGAAACACGCACCATTCTTGTGTGCTTTTCCACTTGTCAAAAAACACTTACTCCCCTTTAGCCCAAAAATATGGAGAAAACCAATGATGCCAAATAATTTTGGAACTTTGGTCCACAATTTGAGATTGACCTTGCACAGTCATAACTCAAATTGTCTACACTTTTAATAACATTGAAATTGAAACAAGTTGATCATGTCTAATTTAATTGTCGAAATTAAGACTTCAAGACTTTAAGGTTTCAGCTTCGATTTCCATGCACCAATATATATATATATATATGTGTGTGTGTGTGTGTGTGTGGATCTTTCACGTTTATTTTAACGGTAGTTTATTGCTTTATTTTGATAATAGTTTGATTTTTTTATCTATGACAAAGGGTTCGGTTTGTAAATAATTTAATTTAAGATATGATTCAATAGTTTAATTTGTATTTCAAGAGTTATTGGTGTAAGTAATTGATATATACTCTAAAAAAAAAAGAAATTGAAACAAAAAAGGCGTGTTAAAACTACATACATAAAAATCAAACTTGTGACCTTTTTTAATTATGAGAGACCTCTTTCTTACCATTCGACAAAAGAATTCTTGGCGAATACTATCTCAGATGGACATTATTAGCCGTTCAATATTATTTCATACAGTCTAAGAAGAATTTAATAATATATTGTACCGGCCCAATTTACCCCCTATTAATGTCTTAAATCTGTCCAAAGAATCTAAGTTGTATAACAATTAGGAGGCTATGAGTAGCATTATTGTGAGGGTAGTTTTGAAAAAAAAAATGCATCAAGTATTATTTTATTTTCATAAAATGTTAGATATTTTAAAACAAAAATAAAATGTTAAGACAAGTAATAATATATATGGAGGTTGTTTGCAATTTAACTGCATAAAAAGAAAATATTTCGAAATGAGATTCAAATTTGCTCTACAAATTTTTTTCCCTTAAAATGATCAAATTTCTCAACACACAACTTTCCCGAACCGGCATTTCCTCAATAGAATTTTCCAATTCGTTTAGTACTTTAGTGGCTTGTTTGTGCGATTTTTTAATACTAGTGAATTAGTGATCTTATAAGAACTATTATCGAAATTACTAATATAACAACACAAATTACTCGGATCAAATCAAAAGAATCAGTTCAAAAGAATTTTATAATTTTAGAAATTTTTTAAGACATGACAAGATTTTGTAGAATATGTTTCATGAACCAAACGAGTCTAAAAGTTTATTTGCAACATGAATCTAGTGCATATAATTATTGTTTATTTCCCAAAAATGCTTCTTTTGTCTAACGAGTTCGGGAGACCCGATGGGGCTTCTCCAACTAAGGGAATCTTACCGCTACGAAATATTCCTTTCACCAAAGCTCGCTGAGACTAAGTTCAACTTAGTCATTGCTGCCCCGCCAATACATTAGGGAATTAAGCACTACTCCTCATCGAATCAGGCATTTATAGTCGGCCACCGTCAGCCCATAATATCTTTAAATAATTGATAAACTCGATGTCTTTATTGAGGTTCGAATTTGAGATTCAAGATATGAGACTAGTGGAGCTTAACCACTAGATTACCATGTCGGTGGAATAAACTATTGTTTATAGTTTCTATATCTTGATGGCCATTGATGAATTCCACCTATATGGCACAGAGTGTTTGATTATTCTTAAAAATAATTTCCAGACAAGGAAAAACGATAATAACCAAACATTTTAATACATACGGTCTTAACATTTTAATTTTTTGTCTGGTTAAAACTTTCAACCTTTTAATTTAACATAAGAAAACTCGCCACTTTCATGAAATGGAAATATTTCTATACCTCCCTTTGGAGTATCCAAAACTGACAATAGTATCTTTTCTATTACACACACACACACACACACGCACACACACACATATATATATATATACTGTAATAAAATATTCAGACACTATGTGTAAGTTATGTAACACAACCTTTACAACTAGGAATTTAGAAAAGACAAGCCAATTTAGGTTTAATTATTGTTGTAGGAAGTGTTAATATTCAATTTGCTTACCAATAAGTACCCTATAAGTTAAGGTTTTAGTGATTGTTTCTTCGACAAGATTCAATGTCTCAATGGCCTGGTTGTTAGAGTTTGTTATTACTAAGGAAACATTTTTTTTTTAATCTACACCTTTTTTCTTCCCTTTTTGGTGAACAAACAATATATTATTATATTAGATATAAATAAATAAATAAGGCCATGTTTGTGTTTAAAGTTAATGATGGTTTGGTTATCTAAACCATCATAAGATGTGTTTTGCAGCCCGTTTTTGAGTTCCATGAGTGTGGTTCTTGAGTTTTGCTGAATAACATTTTATGATTTATTGTATAGTAATTTTTTTTATATTTAATATTTTATAATTATTGATTTAATGGTCTGTTTATAATTTCGGAGTATTGTTATAAATAATTCATATGTAATAAATTGTTTTTTTTTAAAAAAAAATTAAATAAAAAAACCTCAAAATTTTGATGGTATTTTTCATGTCCTGTGAATGAAGGGATTTTTTTTTTTTTCCCTGCAAACTGCAATTAGATCAACTAATTAAACAGTAGACACCAGAAAAAAGCTTTTGAACAATTTAAACCCATTTAAATCTCATAAGGAAATATTCTTGAAAAATCTAAACCCCAAACATTCAAATTAATTATTCACAAGTGTGATACTAACGCTATGTTTGGAATAAAGATTTTGGTAAGGAAAAAGTAGAAGGAAAATAAAAATGATCAAAAATATAAGCACAGAATACTATCATTTGAAGCGAAAAAAAATTTTTCCATCCTACTTTCCTTACCAAAATCCAAAAACCAAACAGAGGGTAAGACTATGTTTGGAACAAGGATTTTGGTGAGGAAAAGTAGAAGAAAAATGAAAATGATCAAAAATGAAAGCAATGAATACTACCATTTGAAACAAAGAAAAAAAATTTCTTCCTATTTTTGTTACCAAAATTCAAGAACCAAACGGAGGTTAAACGTTAAAAAAATGCTAGGCACATTGTACATGTATTTCTTTTTTTCAATACACTCCATACAAAACACCCTATAAATATCAAATCAAAACGCCACATACACACATACATACACAAAAGAGAAAGAAAAAGGAAAAGAGAATCTGAAACCCAAAACCTCAATGGTACGTGGGTACCAATTTTAAATCTCCATCACTAAACTACAATTCAGGTGGCCTATATTGTACATGCAAAGTTTGAATATATTTGCCATTTATGACCATAAGATGAGATTAATTATGAATAATTTAAAAATATGTAAAATAAACCTAGCCCTAGAGCCCTACGCCTTATACCACCAACTACTATGTTCATACCAAGAACATTCACTATTTAATTTGCTGACTTCTTCAATTTTTCTTTTTCTTAAAAAAAAAATCACATGGTATTAGTGTGTAATTAATTGAAATTTCAACCATAATCCCATTAATTTGGAAGTGTTGCACTTAACTAGCTAGTCAACTCGTTAATCTTGGCAAGTATTTTATATTATCTCACTTTTCCAAATATTCTACATTGATATAATTATAAATTTTCTTGTTTAACTTCAGTCAGGTTGTCAATGTGTCGATTTAATTTAATTAATGGTGTAAATTCCCAAAACAAATATATATATATTTATACTTGGATATAAGAAATAATTACAGATGTCTAGCTTATGCCGGTGTCTCCCACAAAATTAGGGTTGACCTTTTTACTGCTAAGCACGTTATTCATTACACATAAAGCTAAAAGAATAGGTGAACTAAGTTAAATTAAATTAATAAAATTCTAATGGAGATTGCTGCCACGTTTACAAAATTTCGGCTATTTAAATTTGCAAAAAATAATTTTTTGGCTGCTCAGATGAGTACTAACAAAAGGAAATTAATCATCCAATTATCATTTGATAATTAAGGTCTTAATATAAGACCGAAAATACGGGTATCTAATAAGTACTTTGTAAGGCGAGCACATTCGATTTGTATACAAAATAAAGAAATATATTTATATATATAGTTTTAATTATATATTTAAATTTTGATAAATTAGCTTATAAATATTTATTAATTTTTATATGGATAATTTTTTTTAGTATTTATAAAATTTAAGATAAGTGAAAACTACAAAAAAAGATAAAAATATGTCAACAAAAAAAAACTGAAAAACTAATTATATAAAAGACTTAAAAGGTTATTTAATAGTATAACATGAGAGAAAAGGGCGAGATTTAAAAAGTAAAAGCGAAGGAATCGTGCAGTCGGAATGTAGTGAGAGAGAGAGAGAGAGAGAGCTAATTGACTAAAAATGATAGATCAAAAAGTTTGAGAGAGTAAACGAATAACTTTTTTGACATTACTTTTATTTTTATTCTGTTTGTATTTATTTTTAAATTATTCAAATAATCTTATATGTATCGTTATATAATTTTTGTAATGTGTATGTATTTCGAAGCGTATAGTTTTATTATTTTTTTTTCGGTGATTTAAAGTTTATAGTTTTATGATTTATATAGTTGAAGTGGTATTTCTATAACATTCTCGTTATCAAAGTTTATCCTAAAATCATTTGAAATAAAACTGTCATTATATCATATGAAATTGCAATTGAAATAATTTAAAAAAAGGCCCGACTTCATAAAACTGTAAATCAAAGTGGCATCACAATTTTTTTTTCCTTTTTTTTTTTGTTTCAATCGAAGAGAGGTCTTGGATTTAGATTCCCGCTCTCCAATTCAGCTTTATTAACATATAAGTTTTCGATTTTATAAATACTTATCACGAATTTGAATAGTGAATAATAATAATTTGGAATGCTTTCTCTCATCCATCTCCTGCAGTCTTGCTTCCTCTGCCTCATATGTATTGTTTGAAAACAATGGTTTTGAAAATCAATTAAACAAGATATTCACAGGTGCAGTTTATTTAAAAAAATATAAATACAATTATAATAATAGTTTACAATATAAACACAATAGCCAAAAATAATCAAACAATGCCGAATATAAATAAAATAACAAGAAAGTTTGGTAAACTCATTGGTTTTTTTAATTGTATTGCAACGACTGAATCATCGAGATGAACCGATTAACCTTAAAAAAATATTTACCCCAGTAACTAGTGTGATGGGCCAACGTTACTCCTTCTAGGATATGATAATCCCGAGATTCGTTCCAAGTCGTACTGCTATTTCGAATCTCACTTCGAAAGCTAATCAACTCAAAATTATTTGTATGCACACATGATAATTTTTTGGTCTCACAAGACCAGTGGTGCACTGCATTGATCCACTAAAAGAGAGAAAATTCTTATCAAACTTGTAATTATGGATTATGTTGTGTGTTGTGTCCTGCAACGGAACAGGAAGCTGCTATTTATAGGGGCACGAAGACAACCAGCATAAATGCTGGTCATTAACACCTGCTGAAACCACTTTTGCTAGCAATGGTCGACGCATCTGGACACAAAAGCACCACCCAACTGTTTCTCAAATGTTTTAATGACTTCATAATGTTTTAATTTAAAATATGAATTTAAATTATAATCGTTACTGTAGGGATATTTCAATAAAAGATAAGTCCAAGACAATTCGCCCGAACGCCTGAGCCCGAGCCCATGGCTCGTGGTCGAAGCCAGAGTTGGAGCCGCGTTGGGTGGGTAGGTGGGGCAGCTCACACGAGCTGCCCATATGGCGGTCCTTTGTGAATTAATTTATACTAACTTCACACTTAACTATATATTATACTTGAATTGTCAAGACTAAATATCAGATGTGGGATATTTACACTTAACCTTTTAACAAACAGACAATACTCTCTAAGCTTTATTTATGAATTTTCATTACAAATGGTTTAATCATAGATTAGTCCTTGCAAATGTCATCATTAACAAGTCCATTTCTAACAAGTATCAATACCAGAAATTCTTCCATGAATTCTTTTTGGATCTTATACAACAAACGGTCCTCTTAAATTACACCACATCATCATTAATTGATTTATAAAAAAATATCAATATACAAAATTTAAAATAATTTGATCAACCATTTGGTTAATATGTGGACCTCAAATATCAAGGTTATACAAGAATTTTCCTACCATCACCTTTTTCTTTCTATCATTGCCCCATTTTTTGGGAAAAATTCCTATATATACTGTGGGTGTTGGATTCCACTCATATATTGTACCCAAAAGTTAAGAGATGCAATATTTTAATTTATTTAACAAAAAATATTTACATATAAAATGTAGTATAATTTGCACGCTTTGATATATAAATGGAACCTAACCAAGTTCACGTTGAAATTTGAGATATATACAGTGAAGAGAGAAGAAAATGAGACAAAAAAAATTACGTGATTCGGCCATTTCAAAATTCAACCAACATCCACAAAATAAATAAAAATTATACTCTCTCTTATTCTCCCTTAATTTTATAAATATTCTAACAAATCATCTTGATTTCCAACAGGTCACGCTAGAATTTTCCACACTGCTACCCTTTATCTTCCGCACTGGCCACTCTCGAAACAAAAAGAAAAATGGCAATTGAATGAAGAATGAAAAAATAGAAGAAAAAATAGAAAATCAAATAATAATGATAGGAAAAGAAACTTTGGTGTACTTTCCTATATACTTTTGAACTATTCTATCAACAAAAAAAAAATACCAAAAAAAAAAAAACAAGTGTACTTCGTCCTTTAACTTAAACTCGTCACGTTGGATCTAGGAATCTGTTGAATGCGATAATTGCGTTCAAACCATAGAGCAGACCTTGAGAGTTGGCTACAAATAACTCGTCAAAAAAGAATATCTAGTCTAGCCTAAACTTATAATGTGACCATTTTTCGATTTGTAGTTGATGTGAAATACGAGGGTATTACAATTAATCATTCTTCAAAATGTGACATTTGGTCGTGGTTCGACACATTGTATGATTAATCATCTAATATTAAAATTTTAGAGAAGGTTCCTGCAAACTTAAAAAATTACTTTTGCACACATAATATTTTACTCTCGTAAGCGCAACACTTTACCCCGTATATCTATTACACAAATTTTTATTGAGATTGAGATTCAAGTTTTCAACTCATTGACATCCCTACCAATATAATTATTAAACTAAAACTGTTGGGCAGAAAATGATTTAACAAAAAAAAAAAAAAAAAAGGCAGCCCCAAGTAAACGCTGACCCCATGTTCAATTGTTCATACTTGTACATTTGCTAATTCCAAGGATATATAAGCTACTTGCCCATCTAGTCCACTGACACCTACACTATTTTGCAAATAAATTGAACAAATTGTGCTACCACCACTCATTTAAAGGTATTTTGGATCAATTTAACTTTGATATATGTGTATTTATATGTAGCCCTCGCACAAACTTATACTGATTTTCGCAAACACGTAGAAACTTGTATCAACCACCCAAGGCTTAAGATCAAAGCAAATATAAGTTACTTAAGTTTCAATTATTTATTGTTTTATATAATAAAAGTTGGAGAAGGATTAACAACGTACTATTCTCACTACGTTATATTCTAACTCTGTTCAATTGAAAGTTGATGAAACATGAATTTGATTATAATATCTCTCCCTAATAAAAATGAAATAATGTCGTTTCAATTAAAAGGCGACAGTATATGTGAATAATATTTCTGTTAGTATAATACCATCAAATATTGATAGCCCACAGAATCCACATTATCCCCTCAAAAGCAAAGAAATGCAAACAAATGATATATATATATATATATATATATATATGTTATTTTTCTTCATATAAATTATAAATGTGATACAATCTGAGTCACTGGACAAGCATACGAGACTCGAAAATGGGTGTATATAAGAATTTGCCGCTTGTGGTAGCTTTTGTCATCCATGACAACAACTATATGTCATATATGTAAATCATAAATAAGGTCTAGCTAGGAACTTGAACCTCAGTTGCTTTTGCTTAAATCCAAACTTTGAGAAATAAATGGAGTGCCCTCGTGTAACTAACTTCATATACACTGAAATGTCGTTTCAACAATTCTACAGTCAGATAAATTGGGCAAATTCATAAAGAATGAAGATACCAAGATCACCACTCATTATGTCATAACAAATTAAACCATTGCCTTCATGGTTAATTTTATGGCTAAAAGTCTTTATTCTCTTTAATTTTATGCCCGATTGAGGAACATTCATACTACCCCTTCTCATTGTTGTTAAATCTTTTCTTGTTTAGAGATTGACAATTTGTATCAAATAAGAAAGTACAGATGATTAATGCCTTCTATTCATATTTAGGGCCCATTTGAATGGGCTTAAAAAGAAAAGTGTTTCTCGAATGGTATTTTTTATGGTAGAGTTTTTTTTTTTAAGTCAAGCAGTTTTGCATTTGGATACAGTAGTTAAAAGTGCTTTAAAACGTGTTTTTATTTAAAGCTACTTTGGGATAGCTTCTAAAAAAAAGTCCCTTTTTAGCTTTTTTTTTTCTGACTTCTGCTTTTTTAAAAAACCCATCCAAACAAGATCTTTTTTGTTTGAAGTGCTTTTTTTTCAAAAAATAAGTGTTTTTTCTCTAAAAAAGGCTCATCCAAATAGGCTATTAATGTACGAGTGTAACGATAATACCTAATTTTGAGATTTTATGACTTTTTGTACACTTTCAAGTTTTAGAGCCTATTTGAATGGGTTTTTTTTCCCCAAAAGAAACATTACTTTTGAAAGAAAAAAAAAGTGAAAAATCACTTCAATGAATAAGATTAGTGCTTGCCCTGTTTGGTTGAGTTTTTTTAATAAAGCAGAAATCATGAAAAAAAAATTCAAATACGATTTTTTTATAAACTTATACAAAGTAGCTTCCAAAAAAAAGTATCTTTTAAAACACTTGTAAATCAATACAACCAAACGCAAAATTGCTAAGCTTTAAAAACATAAAAACATAAAAAAATAAAATCCTATTTTAAGAAGCATTGCTCGACAATCACTCTTTTTGCCCTATCCAAACGGGCACTTAGACAAGTGACCACGTTTTTGTTTTTTTTTTTTTTTGTTTTTTTGTTTTGGATAAATACTTAGATGAGTGACCACAATTATCAAATCCATTGCACAATTGTCATTCTACTGCCCCCTTTTTTTTTTTTAACTCATTTTGAGGCAGACTCTCTCAAGGAAAAAAATAAATGTTTCTTCAAATTTTTGAGGGTCGAACTACCTTTATAAGGTGGTTTTCGGTTACTTTTAGAATTTGTAAATTAAAAAATATGCTGGTTTTAAATGCCCTAAGGTGGTTTTCTAGTACCACGATCGATGTTTATACATAGAGAAGAAAAAAGATAACATGATCAATGTTTATACATAAAAAAGAGAAAAGAGAGCAACGAAATTGCAGAACTTCAAACATTCATTCAAAAACTAGTGGTTTATGTGGGTTCGGTATATTGATATAATGAAAAATATTTCAATTCTAATTCAATCCATGACTTATTAAACTTACGAAACCTCAATTTTTGCCCAACTTGATTGGGTTTGTACGTCAATCTAAGTCGACATGACTTAAATCAAATTAACACGTTGATTTAGTAACCCATAACCCAACTTATTTTGATTACTTGAATTTTTATTTTTTTTAATTTGACTTCACAAAATTGTTTCTATACTAAATTCTTTATCAAATGCCTTAATAATTGCAAAATATTAGAGACCTTATATAATTTGGCAATAATAAAAAACTAACACCATGTATCTATACTATTATAAAAAAAAAAAAGCTATTTTGTCTCACAAATGGCAGTTATTTATGTGATTTTACAAAATTTGCCCTTTAATTTTATGTGGAATAAATAGAGATATGTAAAATTGTGGCTAAAATTAAAAATTCACATTAAATCAATTCAATTCGGATACTAATTTTTGATGTTCCAATTTTACTATTTTAATTAGTAAACACATGCAACAAATAAGCAAATAAAGAGGTCAATATTGTAATATTACATCCAATTTAAAAAACACATGTTCTCAACCCACAAACCACTTTCTCTTATTACAATTACTTGATTTTTTTTTCTTTTTGTGTTTATTCTTTATCATGCAATTTTATTTCATATAATTATTTTATTTTTAAATTATTATAATTTAATAAATTATTTCAAATAATTCTTAAAATAATATTTTATAAAACAAATTTAATAATATATTTATATTTTGATCTTAAAAAAATTTAAGCACTAAAGAAAAATATATATTTTTTATAATTGGCACACGCGTAGAGTGTGCAGTGTTGCTAGTAATTAAGAAAAGCAATTTACATGAAATAATTTAACTTAATTTCGAATTTAAAGCGAGAATTTATACTCTTGATTCTTTAGCTTATGAAGTTTAAATTAAAATTCAATTCCATCAATAATTGAATAAATTTGGAACTAATTTGCATGAAATGAGTGTGTCATAATTTTTGACTCATATCTCAAAGTTAAATGAATTTTAGCCTCTCATTAAAATGAATAAAAATTTCAATTAGTGAAAAGATTGAAAAAATTACAATTCATTTTTTTAAAGTTCATTTCTCATAAATTTTTTTTTTGCAATTATATTATAGGTATTTATTTTGTATGGTCGGGTATGTACAACCTACATGTTTAAATTTATATTAAAAGTATTGAATTATTTGCTTTCTCTAATTTATCTAAATTTATTTATAAGCCTACACCAAAAAATAAAAATAAAAATAAAAAAGGGCAAAATGCATCTATCCCACGTGTGGTTTGGCTAATCAACACTCTAGACCTGGTATTTTTTATAATTTTAAAAATCAAGTTTGATAGATCTTCCTGACCACTCGTGCAATCACTATGCATTTTGTGCCAATTGATCTTCATTTTTAGAGGTAAAATGATGTTTTTGCCCTTTATTTATTTAAATTATTACAAAAGTTTTTCTTTTTTTTTCTCTAAAAATAATGACATATTCTCTTTTTTTCTTCTAAAATTATATTTTCGGGGGGGGGGGGGGGGGGTAAAGAAAAAAAATGAAAAAAAGAAAGTAATTACATCCATTTAATCAAAAATATTGATAATTTTGGCAGAGGATGCTGTGAGCAAAATTTTAAAATCATATAATTTTTTTTATGTTAATTAAGAAAACATAAAGTTTAGTTTTAGTTTGCTAATTAGACGAAGCACAGGATGCATTTTACCCCAAAACCCAATGTTATCATGAATTTCATTTTATGGTAACGTAAATCTAAACAAAACTTCAACGATTGCAAATTAAATAATCAAACTTTTTTCGTTGGAGGAAAAGATGGTGCACAACTAATACATTGAAATTGACCTTTCACTCATTTTACAATCTTTTCCCCTTAAATATCTCATAACGTTTTGTATCTTCAATCATTTAAAAGATTCCTAGTAATGTTCCCTACTTATAGCGTTAATGCTTAACTATTAAGTTTAAATTCTTCAAAATGTTATAATTTATAATTTTATATATATAAAACAGTAAACATTCAGTTTTCTTAATATACACACACAAATGTGATTCATATCAGGTTTGATCTGGTTGTGAAAAAATTCAAATTGTTTGGACAACCCACGAATTAATCCAACCTATGAGTGGCAATTGAGCGGATTAGGTTGGATCGAAGATGGATTGGGTTGAAAATGAATTCCAAAAAATGGGTTGAAGATGGATTGAATTGTAAATGGATTGAAAGTGAATTGTAGATGGGTTTGAAATGATTCCTAATAGGTTCAATGAGTCATTCTTGTATGTTTAATCAAAATCAAAAAAAGATAAATTAAAATTACCAATTCCTATACTATTTAAATGGTTATAGAATACTAAAATGAATTATTATTAAATAAAAAATAAATATTATTTTGTTTATGAGATAACCCGTTTAGGACCCAACATAAACCCATTACCAATCCATCATCAACCCAACTAAGACTTAATATCAACACCAACCACATCAAACTCAAACCCAATCCAACCCATTTTAAAATATATTGGACCCAATCCAACCCAAAATCATGTAAGTTGGATTCAACCCGGGAGTTGAAAACCATTTAGCCACCCCTTATCAAACCCAATCCATTTTTGTTGGATTGCTTGAGTTGGACCCATTCTTAACCCAACCCTTAAACCCCAAACCCTAATCCGGGTTGAGAATCATTTATCCACCCCTAATCCAACCCAATCCATTTTTGTTGGATTACTTGAGTTGGACCCATATTAACACCCATATTAACCCTACCCTTAAATCCCAAACCCTGTCCACTATTTTCGTGTTAGATTCATTTCTTGGATCACTTCTTTCGTGTTGGATTCATTTCGAATTATATTATCGTGATTGCCACCTCTAAATCTATACCTTGTCTTTGCTAATTATATAGACAATAGTACTAGAAAAAATGCATGTTGCAAAACATTGTCCAGCAGCTGAAACAAATAGAAAATTGCAATAAATGGAGAAGAGAATTTTCGCCAAAAAAGACATTGGCGGACTGTAAGAAATAAAACAGAAATTGGCCGGAGTACAGCGAACCAAAAAATCCAACCTGCAGAACATGTACATCTCACACCAAACCACATTTGAAATCAATTTTAGGAGGCATCAACCTCTCAAAGTCGATCTTAAACACCACTCCACTCTACGCGGGGGGGTTGGTGGGTTGGGGGGGGGGGGGGGGGGAGGGGGAGGAGGGAGGGAGGGAGAGCACTCACAAAGTAGCTGTCAGAAGTAGTTCCTTTAATCTTTGAATAAAGATGCCCAATAAAAACAGGGGTGTGGTTTCATGTACAACATATAGCTGCACAGGATTCTGTTATGAAGAAATATAACTCTAAATCACAGTTCAAAGAACAAGGCAGACAAGATAACAATTACGCCTACGGCGGAGGTAGTGTGGGCCTTTTCTCGACCATTTCATATTGCAGGACAAAGTTATCCTGCATCACAACAGATAAAGGATAAGTATCACACCATTTTGCTATTCCAGAAGAGCCATCAACCTAATCAAACATATAATTGCAAAAGATATTGCAAAAAGTCGTGTACTGCAAACCTTTCTTGCTGTCTGCCAGTTATTGGGATCGAAACAGAAGTAGCAACCTCTTTCATAAGTGTTTGTCTTGACAAGGGGTTCCATATTCTTTACCCTGGTGAACCAGATGCGGAGCTCTCTGTGGTAGAACCAGCCTCTATTATAACTACAATCAGATGCATAACAAAATGAGTGGATTCCTAAGGGTTTCAATTTACATGTATATCAGCTGTAACTCTGCACTAATATTACATACAAAGGAACCTGAACTGAGTTACAAACAAGTATTAGTAAGTATATGCTTGCACTTATTATCCACCCAAAAGGAACCACTACTAAAATAGATGATCATCGTAGCTTTTATCTTGATATTATCTGTTATCAATTAAGATTCTTTTGGTTCTTGTATTTCAAAAAACTTCCAAAATGTCAAAAAACGTGCTTTAGTTTATGAAAACAAATTTCCACCAGTCTAGCCAACTGTAACCTGGAAATGGGGTTCATTCAACTAATCATTACATCCTGTCACCTGGAGTTACCCAAATTCTGGTGCTATATTGAATCTCAAGAAATTAATTTTTTGTGACTTGCAAATTACTCAACAACCAAATCAAATTTCCTCTTCATAGCCTTATCATGGGTTGCAAGCTCACAATCTAATAACACGGACACTGTTTCTTTTCTTTTCTTTGTTTTTTTGTTTTTGTTTCCATTAACGTAAGCAAGTAGGTAAAGCCACTATACTCGTATGAGGTTTCTGAATCCACATACATCTATTGCATAACCCTCATGATTTTCAGCGGTCATGTACAGGTACCAGAGCATGCATCTTTGACCTAAAATATTATTGCTCCTAAGTTCTGCAAGTAAGGAAAAAGTATTTTCCCCTTAAATCCAGAGTCCAACTATGGTGTTTCCTCGAGTCTCTAAGCAAACTGTCTATTCAGGACAATGTCTCGTACTACTTGCAATCATAGAACACAGGAAATTCTTCTCTTTAACATTTTCTCCCTCCTACTGCAGTGTCATCTAGTACATGTAAACTTCTAACCAGCTAAGTGTACAAGGTAACCAAACCATTGTACAATCATCTAACCTCCCGGGAAAGGGAGAGAAAAATGAGTAAGAAAGAGACTTACAGTTCGTTCGCTGCAAAGAGTTGTGCCTCATCTTTTGGCATGCTAAACAAGGACAAAAATCACACAATTAGTACCATCAAGACTAAATTTTAGATTGTGGAATAGTCCGGAAACTTTACCTATAAAAGATATAAAACAGCGTTTCTGGCCGGAATCTGGCAAAGTGACTTTGCTGCATAAATAAAGAATTCATTAATCAAGTGAATGCGGTATGAAACAATATCCATGCTACCATAACAAGCACTGTAAAACTCACCTTCAATGGAGGAGTTTGTTTAGCATAATAACACTCAGGAACATTATACTCTGGCTCTCCTCTGACAGGTTCGTCAGACCAGGGAGATGCAAACTTCTTGTGAAGGGTCTCGGGTGAGTTTAAATTCAGTCCAAGAGTAGTCAGATCTATTCCCAGAGCAAGAGAAGTCAAAGCTGGATTGACCATTTTTATGATGCTTAATAAACCAAGCATCCCATATTGATCAGGTACACCTTGTGACCCCTGCGTGGATTTCATCTCTTTATCTCTAAATGGATTGATGAAACGCGATTGAGACTGCTGGAATTGCTGATACTGCTGCATACGATGATCATAAGATCCCAAGCAATTAGAAGTCAGAAACCAATAATTGCAAGCACTATGATTTGAGCCTTTGTAAAATCATGTTATCAAAACCTAAGGAACCCTCAATCTTAATAAAAGAGGGCAGATAAAAGATCTACAATTAGAAAGTTCCAAAAAGTTAATACTTGAAAAAATTCTTGAGTCATAAAATGTAAAAATAATAGCAATCTAGGCTGTGCGATACCTCAGGACCATGAAAATGAAGATCTTGATTGCTTGATGTTAGATAGGAAACCCCAGTGCCATTTATTGATGAAGCACGATGTTGCTGAGGATGATGTGATGAATATGAGCCCCCAAAGTTAAAACCAGAAGATCTTCCCATCTAGAAAACAAATGCATTTAATCATTAGGTGACACAAAGTTCCATGTGAACCACACCTTCAATTACAGTAACTCACGGATAATTGCTGAGACTGCATTAAATTTGCCATACTGTCATGGATCTGTTCCTTTTGGTGTGCATTTACAGTATATTCAGCATTAGCTCCAACATTAAGACCACCTGCACAGCACAAAAACAGAAAGGATATAAAAACACTTATGTCGTATTCAAAAAAGGGTAATGTTCCTTCTCAATCAAGGATACTAGAGCAAAGATGGGATAAATTTTAGGAGGACATACTGCTCAGTTTTGTGGCAGCTGAATCTCATTTTCTTTGACAAAACCCCTCAAAATTGCACAGACATAGGTCCAAACCAAAATTATTCCGAAAAAAATTATTTCTCTAACCAAAGTACTTCACAAATTTCAACATAACTATTCATATATGTAATTTATTGGATACTTTCTGTGCATTGCCTATTTAATGTCCTAATTACATCATGATTGACAAACTAGCATACTTTCTCAAGCATAGATTCAACATATTCTTGCGAAGCTCAACCTATTAAGAAGTATGGCAATCTTAAATAATGCATTTGTCCCCAGAGGCAAATGTATCTCCCTCTGAAAAGTAGCAAAACTGTTGGCAAAGAACACAATTTTTTACTAAATATTAGGAAAAGCCAAAATACAAGACAGTGATTCAATTATATCCTAAATGTGTTTTGCTGAAGGAAAGTTCCAACCATCCCAACCAAAAAGAGAAATTAGAGGGAAGAAAAGGGAAGAAATGAGTTGGCGGAGGAAGTATGATTACATTTTATGACTTGACATGAAGATAGAAAGTTTCTACACAATCGTGTTTAAGTTACTGTAGGAAGATATGACTTTGACATGATAAAAGACACATGATAATCTAAATGGAAGTGATAGTCTGGCTGAGAATCTGTTTTTTAAGGAAAGTGGGCATTATGCCCTACCCCATAGAGTTCCTGTGAAGGACTCCAAACATACACGAATCATTGAGAAATGTAAGCACCTTTATACCCCGGCAAAGCAGGAAAATCTTCATTCTGGATGCTGAATTCTTGGTTCTGTTGGCCAAAACCGATGTTATGCTTTTGCATCAAACCTTCATATGAGAAAGAGTAGATTATTGTTACACTTACGCTACAAAAACATTACATACAAAAGCAATTTGATTTGCTATTTTATTGCATTACCTATTTGACCGTGAGAGCCACCAGCAGAAGGAGGACGTCCAGATAGCTGAGGGAAGTCATTTACATCAAAAGTAGCATTATCATGGGCATTAGAGTCATTTAGTAGAGCCATAAAACTAAAATTATTATTCCCAGCTTGAAATTGATTTTGAGATAGCGGCACACCAGCACCAGAATAAGAATTGCCTAGCATGGACACCACCTGAGGAGCTGAAAAATCTAGCGTCACTTAAATATCATTAAAGGTCAATAAAAGAAATTGATGCAGATATGTTGCACATTTGGTTTAACTTTGAGTTCTTCATCCATAAATTCAACAAAAATTCGTTTCAAGCATGATACCAACGTAAATATTTATACAAAGCTCCAGGGAAACTGAAAATTCAACAATTGCATATGGAGAAATGCCAACATGAACCCAAGCACACATAAGATTACACCACTAAATTCCTAATGCTATAGAACTTGAAAAAACTAATTTAATCATCCGGTAAACTGATGTACAAGCAAACCACAGTAACAGTTAACTTTCTGGATAAAATTTGTTGCGTCACAATGCATGTTTTGGTCGCCTTCTTATTTTGTGTTATACTCGAGTGTAATTGCAAGACACTGCTGTCAAGGCTTACATCCAACAACTTTGTGGTACCACTGATAAAACAAGAAATTGTGATTATATACCAGTCAAGTTCAAGCGAGAAGCAAGGCCAGGGATGTTTGCCACCCCAGCAGAGCTTCCACCCCTTGAAGTGTTTCCCCCTCCCACAAGCCCACCTATAGAATTTGTAATTCGCCCTGTATTTCCCATATTTGGAAGCACACCTGGGCCTGAAAGCACACAATTGCAGCAATCAGAGACCACAAAACCCAGAGCATGAAATGCGGTTATGCAAACAACATCAACAGATTATCAAACAGTCATACCCCCAGTATTTGTAACACCTGAATGTCCATGTGAACTTCCAAGAGATAGCTGCTTCAAAATTTTGACAGCATAAGAAATTTTTTCCCCAATAAGTAGAGTGTGAAAATATTGTTATGACCAAGCAGATAAGATTCTTATGGGTGTGTGGGGGTGGGGGTGTGTGTGTGTGTATGTGTGTGAACATATTTGAAGAAATGATCTTGCACCACATCTAGATAAATAGTTATACCTGAGAAAGTGCATTCGGAAGACTATTAATTGCATATCTCCCATTAGATACGCTTCCTGGAGCTTGTTGGACACCATTTGGAAGACCACCAAGATTCCCTGAATTTCTTGATGCATAAGGCCCGGGAATGTTTGGCATGTTGAAGCTACCATGGATGTTGTGAAGCCCTTGAATATTACCTGATGATAAGAGAATTAATTCATTACATAAATCTGTAGTAGAAAAAAATCTTAACTCAAGTAACTTCTAGTATATACCACCAGACTGATTTAAAACAGCACCGGAGGAACCAGACTGAGCAGAAAAGGAAGTCGCAAAAGCTCTTCCAGAGTTATCCGGAAGGTTTGAATTTGATCCATTCAATCCCGACTGCATCCACGTTTTCAAAGTAGATTTAGTGACAAGATAATCCAAACGAAATACAAACCTAATAAGCTATTCTGGTGCTGACAACTATTGACTTAAATAAGAAGTTATCTTAATTTGGAAAACAAGGAATAATTTTTTCCTTTTTTAAAAATTTTTTCAAACCATGAGTTAAACATACATTGGCAAATTATCAGGCCCATTTAAAACAAAAACAAAAACTGAAAACAAAAAACAAGTGTACAGCAAGAAGAGCACACTTACACTGAGTATCCCTGACATTTTGATTTCTCAAAGCAAAAGGCAAAAGGTCATTCTTCTTCCTGTAAGAGTTCTTATCAACTTCAATAGCAACTTTTAGCCAAGCTGATGATGAAAGGAATGAAAAATAAAGTCCAAAAATGAAAAAAAATTAGCTCACTAAATGATTGATCCAATCAAATTTTATAAAAAGTCATGGGAGCATCAATCACATGAATGTGACCTTGAAGCAAGGGAACATTTGTGAAATATAACCTCAAAAACCAGAACAGCTCAGGCTGAAACATAATTGTTAGGAGCACAAAGCGCACTGTAGCACAAAGGTCTCTTGGGGCTATAGCATAACACACACCCTTTATCCAAATAAAAAGCACTATGTGAAAATATATCCACATTTTTCACTATATAGCAATATATCAAGAGATTCACAAGGGTTTATAAACTTCAACAATTATAAAGCATGTAAACAGTGTTGAGACAGTGTAGAGAGTGATGGACAGTAGAGAGCAAATAATTTAATACATTGTTTGTTTGCCGACACTGTCCTATTTGAGAAACCCTAGTCCTTTCACAAAGCGTGCAACGCGCCTCACTCAGAGCTTCAAGGCTATAGCCCGAAAGGCACATCTAGCAGGCGCTTCTCGGAAACTCCACACACAGGGCGCTGCGAGGTGCAAGGTGTGTGGCTCGCTTCAAGGCACGCTCTGGGTTTTTAATAACTATGGGCTGAAAGCAGACTGAACCAGGTTCCCCACACGTGATAATAACCTATACCTCAAGCCTTACTTGTATGAACTGTACTTGCTGCAAATGAAACATCATTAACAGATTTGCTAAGAAAAAATGAGGAAGGAGAACCAAGGACTATGTGGTGAAATCACTTTACGTGCCTGAATCATCTATCACGGCTAATGGTATTTCCTCTAAGCCTGACAAGGAAAGGCACAGAATTTGGTCCCAAAAGCATAGAAGGCATGATAGGTAACTTCCGCATTAACTGCTGAAATTTTTCTGATTGTAGCAAATTCTCGTGGTATCAATTCACGGGCACTAGGATAAACTAATTACGCATGGAATATTTTGTTTACAACTAACTTAACTTGCTGCAGTACTTGACAGTTGGACTCCATACACCTTATCATCTTAAGTTAATGCCCTAGAAGTAATTCAATACCATTTTGCCAACTGTTTCCTCTCAGCATATGGATTGCAATAATTATGAATTTCTGCAATCTGATTGAACAATGTCAAAAAGGAAAAAGAACAGATATATGAGTTTATTACATATATGAGTTTTTCAAAACACTCTTAACACCACTCGTATTAATGAATCCCCTCCGTTAGCCTTGAGGCTAGCAGCAACATCTGATTGCGTGAGTTTTGCAACCTTCACGTAATCAGGCAAATATAACCACTACCATTAGGCATCCAAAAGCGAAAAAAGGGGGCATAAACAGAAACACTTCTTTTAGTAACAAAACGAGGCCTATAATAATTACATATTTTGGAAGTAGAGAAAACTTTCAAACATTTCTTTCCCTTACCATTGAGTTAGGAGAAGGGTTTTCTTTCTTTTTTTAAAGCAAATATTGGGCTTTATTTCTAAAACCTCCGAATTTGGGAAAAAAATTACTCTTTGTTTCTAGATCAAGAATCACTTAGATTTTCCCTTTTCATAAACCTTTGCTCGTACAGAAAAATTGATTACTATCCAAGCCAGAGAGCTTTATTCAATTATTCTAACCATGACAAATCCAGAAATCATTCCTCCAATTCACACAAATCCCAGAACCTCAAATACAAGTAGAATGCAAATCTCTTTATATATCTTTTACCCCCTCAATCTATGCAATTAAAGAAATCAAGAAACCATCCAAGTAAAACTGAAGTCGTTGAAACTCCAGTTCTGCGCATGCAATTCAAAACCACAAAATGCAATAAAACACAAACCCATAAAACTAAATCGAAAGTCAATCTCAAAAACACAATCAAATGCATGCATGTTCACATCTGAATACCTAAAACCCTAAAACACAAACTCCATCGGCGAAACTCCAAATTCGATCAGCCAATACGGAAGAAAAAAAAAAGTAATAAAAACACAATCGAACAAATCGTATTTACCTTCAGAAAAATCAACAAGAACACCAGTGTCAATGTATATCTTTATATATCTTGATTGATTTTTATTAAATTGATGAGCAATTTTGTCAAAAAATATTTGGAGAGAGAGAGAGAGAGAGAGAGAGAGAGAGAGAGAGAGAGAGAGTGATACGAGGCGCTCCGAGGGGGCGTGGTGTTTTTTGATAGTAACCTGCTTGAGTTGATGTCCAACACTACATTTATATAGGTGTCCGCCTCGCATTTCTCTACGGTGCGGGGGTTGTACAATTCTCGCAATTCTCACCTAGCTAGCATATATTAACATTTTTTTTTCCATAAAAAAAGGAAATTAATTTATTATTTATTCTTTGTTCTTTTTTGAAATAATTTTTTTCTGTTTAAATCATACGTAATGACTTCTTTTGTAACTTAATGAAAAACTAAAACCTAGCAAATATTTGCTTTGAAATAAATAAGATGGGTGTTGCTTGAAGGTAAACAAAAAAAATTATTTTGAAATATTTATATTTTCGCCGATATTATTTATTTGTATAATAAAATAGTGGGAAAATTATTTTGAATTATTGCATGAAATTCTTTATTTCTTTCACTTTAGGGTTTTAAAAGACACATTACCTCGTATCATGAATAATGAAATGAGAATCAATAATTTCTTATATTAAAATTGTCGAGTGTGGTTTCAAAAGTTCAAATTTCGTAAAGCACCACATGCAAACTAGTACGTACGCGATATTATGCACGTTTGTACAAATTTTTTTGTGATAAACCAATACTTTTTGTGATTCCTTTGGATATATACGTATATTCATTTCTTTTTTCTCTCTTTTTGCAGAGAATTTTTTTTTCGATGTTTCAATTATTTTTAGACGTGAATTTGTGATCGATTTATTCGCATTGATTCTTTTGAATTTTGAAATAATTATTTCCTCATAGCCATGGTAAAAAATGGACGGGTTGTGTTGAGCTCGGTACCGTAAACATTTATACTAATTAATGTTATTAGTTACAGGTCTTTCGATCAGAATGGCATTACATCTTTTTTTACTGTAATCAATTAAAAAAAACATATATTTTTCCTAATCTTATATATACGATTCTAGTTCGATTTTCTTTGAAGATTCAAACATTATGAATGGAATACATAATAGTGTTCGATTTTCATGTAAGCTAAAATATTGGAATAAATACTGACTTGCGGTGAGTTTATATTGATGTCTTTTTACAATGATAGTAACTTTGCTAAACTCAAATGACAGTTCTAAATTATATATATATATATATATATATATATATATAGAGAGAGAGAGAGAGAGGCACTGCAAATTTCATTTAGTGCATTTTGGATTACGGAGAGATCAAGAAGTTCGGCTCTTGACTTCTTCACGTTGGTTTCAACTTCTTGAAAGCTATCTATTTGTATTAGAGATCTTTTCGTATATTTTCGTATAACATTCTTTTTTTTTTATATATATTTATCAATATGCGAAGATGGACGACTAATAAAATTAAAACAAGAGAAAAAAAATTATGATAAGGAACAATTATCTTTCATAATTTCAACCGAAACAAAATATTATACAAGATTCGTACTGATATTTTTGACCTATTGTCGTATCAAAATTGCTACACGATAAATGTGCACTATAGTTATGGTCCTTTTACTAATAAGTCTGAATACATTTTTTTAAATCTATTTTTAAAGGTGAAAGTGATGATTTTTGTTCTTTCGTTTTCCTCCTTCTAGGCCAATTTTTTGTTCTTTCGTTTAACAAATGTTAACATACATCATCTATACATATACATTATTATGATTCGAATCCATGATGATATATATTCCCATACTTTTAAAGACGAAGTACATGTCTATTAGGTCAAATGCTTGCCAAACAGCAATATTAAAATGACACTAGAACTATTAGCCAATTGAGAACAGGTAAATTAAGTAAAGGCTTCAAAATTATAAAGTATTGATTCACAAACTCATCACAATCTAAACGTTTTGCTCATACTTATCCGTAGTTTTGGGTAAGTCATTAATTTTATTGATATTATAGTTTTCAATATTTGGTTTTTAATTGTAACAGATCCCTTTGCATATATAAAAGAAGAAGAAAATAATAGAAAAGAAACATTACAAGAGAAAAGATAGTGACAACATTATAATTGACAATGTAAAATAGCTTTTAATTATATATGCTTGGTGACGAAATTTTGATCTTGTGACAACATAAGCGTTATAATCTCAATAGTAAAAGAATTGTATTTAGGTTCTCGTCTTCCATAACTAGTGTCAGTCCTAGAATCAACCTTAGTAACAGAGAAGATTTTCTTATAGGATCATGGTGACAATTTTTAAGTCATCAAACTGTCACAAATGCCAATGTTTGTGCATATATATATATATATATATATATATATATCATTACATTATATCATGACAAAAATAGAAGATATCATCATTTAATACATATTATTGGTGATAATTTTTCTTTTAGCATTTTATTTTTTGTCATTAATTTTATGTTTTTTTTCTTGTAGTGTAGTTTTGATTCTTTTCGATCAAATAGATTCGATTGATTCTTTTATTTTATTTTCTTTTTCTTTTTTTCTGTGAGTTGGACTTTTTACACTAGTGGAGGAAATATCGCATCTCATAATGTGCGATATACATAGTGTTATTTTCAGGATATACATGAATCTCTCTCTCTCTCTCTCTCTCTCTCTCTCTCTCTCTATATATATATATATATAGATAGATAGATAGATAGATAGATAGATTTACATATATCTTTTAAAGTTGCGAGGATGCTCTTATAAACAATTAAATACATTTTTATTTCATTGATAGGCAAAACACAAATGGCTCATACACACACGATACACGCAAACACCCACCCACCTAACCTACCCCCAACCCTATATAATTGTGTGTGTATATATAATTATGTTTGTTGCACGATATATTTGATTATATTTTATATTGTATTTGCATCCTTTAAAATTATTTTATAAATATATTTTATTTAATATTAGATTTTTTATGAGCCGTACGAGTCGTGTGGCTTGAAATTTGGTTTGAATTTCAAATTTCATAACGTAATCTATAACAATCTCATTCGCCAGGTGAATTTCGTAAATTTCAATTAATAGAACATTTATTCAAAAACAAGCACACTTATCAAATGTTTAAAATATGAGATCCATCAACATAAAAAATTTAGTATTTTATATTTCTAATACAATATCAAATATGCTCTAATCTATTGTGTCCATATACACACACATCTACATCATATGTGCAAGAAAGTATATATGTAGAGAGAGAGAGAGAGAGAGAGAAAGCGCACAAATGAGAACCGAGAGCTCGTTTGGATAGTCTTCCTTTAAAAAAGAATAACTTATTTTTTGAAAAAAAAAAATCATTTCAAAGTTATAAAAAAAAAATTATATTTGGAGGGAAAAAAAGTCAGCAAAAAGTAAACAATGACTTCTTTTAAAAAAAAAATACTCAAAATACCTTTAAATAAAAATATATTTTAAAGTACTTGTAATAACTATATCTAAATGTCAAACTAATTGGCTTTAAAAAAAAAACTATACTGTAAAAAAAAAATATATAGCTTGAAAGCACTTTTTTTTAAAATCTATCCAAGTGAGCTCTGAATTTAAATATAGCCATTAAGATGAAGCACTTCTTCACTAATAGAAAATTTGCTATGGAGAAATTATATCATTAGTTTAAGTTGCTTGTGATGAATTAATTACAAATTAAATGTAAACATAACTAAAAACATAATCAGTGACAATATATTTACTAATATATTTATTATATATGAAATTCATCAATTTAATTTAATTATAATGAATTGATTTGTCACTTAAGAGTATGCATTCTTATAGTGAGTTGTCAATAAATTTATGCCTCAATAGTGAAGTGCAAGCCCATAAATATGAGTATTATTTTAATTTGAAAATGATTTCTTTCTATTATACGGTAGTGTGTGTGCGTGTATTTTATTTTTTTTTTGGTTTTTCGTATCGGATTTGATGCCATTGTAATTCTTTTCATCTTGTTTCTCTTCATTTTTTTTTAAGTTCAAGTATCTTTTTGACAATGATACCGGCCCCAATAACTTCTAACTAGACATTTTAAGGTAGGAAAAGCTATTTATATATATATATACACACAAGATTTAAAATTTCAAAAATTGTGTCAATCCATATAAATTACCCAAAAAAAAATGAAATAAAGAAAATAGGGAGTCATTAATTTTTTATTTTTTTTTAGAAAAAAGCAACACCCTTATGAGATTAATAATAGGAAAATTGAAGGTCAAAGAGAACGGGTCTGATCACACCACCCCCCTACAAATTAAATAGTTTAAACTGCATCATATTATTAATTTACTTATTTAAAAATATTAATATACAAAATATAATACATTTTAATTATTTAATTTATATGTGAGATCCAAATACTCTATATATATAAAAAAAAAAATTGAGAGGGCTAATAAAATTTGTCGGTTGTAGCCTACGTGGCCATCACTATCCGACACACATTACCTAAAATAACCAAAGTGATAATTGATTACAAGCAAAAGTTGAGTAAATCCACTAATACATTATTAACATGTGGACTGCCAGGTTTAGCTTGAAAATGAGACCCTGAGAGCGATGTTGATGTAATTGTTAATCTTATAAAATATGGGATATTTGCAATATATTGCCATAAATTAGGGAAACAACTTATAACGTTTCAAGGAATATAATAGGTATTTCACACTCCAAATCAAGGGCAATTTTGAAATAAAATAATCAGACTTTTTAGATCCAGGTTTGACCTCGAATGTGCTAAAAAATGGGTGACTTTTGACTTTGTTAATTATTGCATCATATAAATTATTATTAGAGATAATTACTTTTACCTCCCCTGAATTCAGGCAAAATTACAAATAATCCCTTCTTGTTTCAAAAATTACCGATACCCCTTGACATATATCAATATTTACAAAAAACAACTAATCATTAGTGAATTACCGAAATGCCCTTGGTCAATTTTTCCATTATTTTTTGATGACCAAAATACCCTTATTTATTGGAAGGTTTTAAAACTTGAAGGGTATTAATTGTAATCTTTTGAATTACATAAGGATATCTCTGTAATATTTTCAAAAAAAGATACGCAACAAATGGCCGCTCTATCCAATGGGTTTTTTCGGCAGGATTTGAAAGGGTCTTGAGCTAATTGCAATGAGCAGCACATTGGTGAAGCCCATTTTGGAATAGGGTCGATAGTGGTAGAGGAATTAGACGGAGGAGATATAATGCCGAGTTAGAGTTTGATGTAGTTTTTGTTCAACTAAATTCAAATGGATTGAGCGTTAATAAAATTTATTGAGAGGTTTTTATTTGACAGGCTTAAGGAGACGAAAAAATTGTTGTGTAGCTTCAATATCCAGATAGTGGTGATATGACGGCAAGGCGAGGTATTATTCATGTTCAAAATAAGAGGGAGTTATTTGTAATTTTAACAAAACTTGGGATAAGTGAGGGTAAATCTCCTTTGCAAGTATTTAGGGGGAAAAGGGTATTATAGTATTTTCGTTTGATTTAGAAATAAAGGGGCAAAATTCAGGGGGGTATTGATAACTTTTGAAACAAGAGGGGAGGGGTTTATTTATAATTTCACCTAAACTCAAGGGAAATGAAGGTAATTATCCCTTATTATTATGGAATTTCTAGAGTGGGGTGAGGGCTCATTGGCAAATTATAGGACCCGGTAACTCACCTTGATTGGTTGAGGATTTCTTGATCTGCTGGCAAAGAAGAGGTTCCATGATCAAAATAGTTATGGGTTTGATTTCACGCATGTGGGTCTTATTGTACTGCATTTTAGTTTATCCTTTATTAATCCATATTAGTTTGTTTTCTTTGTATTGTTTGATAGTTTTTCGAATCGATAATTAAATATGAGATGTAATATTAATACTTTATTTGAATCGTTCATGTATTCGTTTGAAATGTATCGTATCTCCTCTCTTATCTGGATTACTTGTTTCTCATTTTTAAGTTTTATTTTTAATCTAAATTTTGCTTCGTAAATTACTTATCTAAAGCAGCCTATATTTGAATAAGTTGTATGGAAATATTCAATTTATTGAATGAAAATGACGTTTAAACAATATTATTGATTATGTTCTCGTTAATTTTTTTTTATGTCCATTAGTCAAATAATTTTGAAACAACATATTACTATTTAACTTATTATAAGTCAGATTATCGTCTTACATTCTATCATTTAAATTTATATTGGAGTTTATTTATCAAAAAAAAAATTATATTGGAGTAATAAATTATTATTAAAGTTAGTGTTTACGCAATTATTTTGGGAGGATAGAAAGGAAAAAAAAAAAAGAATTCAATGATAAATATTATTCTTAAATTAATATATAATTCATGACATGATCCATGAAAATATATATATATATATTTTTTTTGAACTAAAGTTTAAATATCTCAATTCCGAGATCCGGGATTTAAACGAGGGTTGAAGGCCGCAATTTCCAACAACGTACCATAATATGGTTGAAAAGGCGGCTACTGCCACGTGGCGGGCACCCAACCAGCTTAAAATAATACAATTTGCTCCAATAGTTAAATCCAACGATAAAACAAATATTATTTTTTTCCACTACAAAAAACCTCACACACTCCTATGCACCTGTCACACCGCCGCTCCCACCACCACCACCTCCGCCGCCATGGACGGCGGCGACGGCCTGTACCGACTCCTCCTGGATCGCTTCGTCAGCCTCGAGGCCAGCCACCACAATCTCAAGCAACAGTTTGAAGTTGTCTTGCAGGAGAAGACTAGCAATAACGAGGAAGACGAGGTGACGTCAGATTCCGTCGATTTGGGGTCATTTCCAGGCTGGAAATCCGTTCCGGGGGCGTATTTTTCCGGTAGTCCGTACAGAAATGTGTTGGAGTACATGGGTCATGCAGTTCACGTTAGCAGAGCTCGCTCAGGGGAGATCATTTATTGGTATTTTTTTTTCGGAAGCCTCATTAGTTAATTAATCCGGTTTTTTTTTTTGGAAATTAATTACTATGTAGTAGTTCACTGTTCTATTTACTGGCTTAGAATGTCTGATATGGAAGATGGACATACTGCAACTTTGAGTATATTAATATATAGTTCGATTTGGGTGAGGCCAAATGCAAATACAGAGTAGGTGGTTTTTGTGGGAACTAAGATGGAATACGAATGTTGGGCTGTTCATGTGGTGGTGGGCTACTCGCTGTGATCTTGTTGTGCTTTATTATGGTACACATATGAAGTGTTGCATATGTATATCCAAAGAAAGATTGATTAGTTTTGTTTTTCTGTTGATCTTGTGGCCCTCGAATGGTTGTTTCTGCAAAATTTTCAAACGGTTGATTGATGATGTGAAGTATCAATTCGAGGACTTTTTGCAGCTTGACTTTGTGGGTCTTAATTTCTTCAGCTGTTATTTCAACAATCTTAAGAGGGGTGGGTATTAAGGACCACAATATTAGTGTATAGTAGAGTCTAGCGGCCAAAAATGAATGGAAGAGAATTACCTGATTTACTCTGTGTAATTTTCTTATGCCACGTTTAGTGAGACTAAAAGCGCCACATGGGTTGTGATATTGTTTTCATTTACTGTACCTTTTTTCTCTAAACTAAAGTTTCTCTAAACTAAATTCCAAGTTGGTTGAATATTACCGATTATTACCAACTACCAATTGGTCTAACGGGATGAGGCGCTAGATCTCTTAGACAATGTCCAGAGTTCAAATCTTGGTGTTTTGAATGGAGCAACAAAGTTGGGAGGATCGCCCCTTTAATAGGCCTTTACAGTACCCGATCCGGACTAGTCGGCTAATGAATCGAAACAGGTGGTTAAACCAAAAAAATATATATATATATATATATATTACCAATTCTTCACCATTTATGTATCAGCATGATAAAAATTTTATAGCTGTTGCATATTGTGAAGGTCCAATTGAGAAAGGTCCGAAGTTTACTCATTGTGGTGCTTTGTCCGTATATAATTGTGGAAAAGTAAGTCAATCATTAGTAAGAAGGGTTCAAGCATCATTGGGCAATTGCCAGCAGCAAATTATATTTGCATTTTTGCACTTAGATGGGGTAGTGTCAAGTGTGGCTCATTTTTATTTTTAATTTCGTTTTTCCAAATTTTCAAGATATCCACTGGTTACTTGCTGTTTTTGCTTAAGAATTCACTATCACTTCTTTTAGTTAAGATTTCAATTTCCAACTTAGCCGAGTAGCATGATTGTTTCTTATTTGTTATTCATCCTTACCACTAGATTCAATGTTAGTCAATCGGCCGGCTTATTGATAATAATTCTTTTCAGTTCCTTACTATTCTGAAGCCTAATAACCCCGGATGTTTTGCTCCTCGACTTTTTTTCATTAGATGGTTGCCAGTTTTCCATCACACTCTTCTGATAAACATGTAATTCCTGAATCTGTCAACTCCAACATCTCAAAAATGAAACAGCCACTACTTGCTGTTCTATGACTATAACATTTAAGCTCCAAAAATGTTGCATATCATAAAGGGGACATCTAATGTTGCAGGAATTCTGCAGCTGAAAACCTTTATGGATATAAAGACTGTGAAGTAGTTGGAGAGAGAGTTGTTGAACTTCTTTTTGATGAAGAACATCAACCTTCAGCTCAGGCAATCATGGCAAGGTTGAGCATCGGGGAATCTTGGTCAGGCCAGCTCCCTCTCAAGAAGAGATCTGGTCAACGTTTCATGGCAATGGTTACCAAGACCCCGATGTATGAGGATGGCGAGCTTGTTGGGATAGTCACTGTATCGAGCGATGCAGCTGTATTTAATTTCACAAACTCAGGAAATATGAAAAGAGCACATCATCAGGATCAAGAATCCAAAGTTGGTGGAATAAATTTCAAGAAAATCCCATGGCATCCGAAGCCACAAATTGCAGCAGTGCCGCAAATTGCATCTTCTGTTTCCAATTTGGTGCTTATCATTATGTCTCTTTCGAACTAGTGTTTTTTAGTCTCCGTTTTTTTGAAGAGACATTACGGTTTTCTACTAAATTGACCAGGCCTCGAAAGTTCTATTGAGGAAACACAGAGAGAACGAGGGAGCTGAAATAGAAAGTCCAGATGTGAAAGCAAATAGACCACCAAGAGCTCCTGTAAGTTTCTAGTTCAATTGGTGAATTTGATTGAATTAATTTTGAAGTCAATTAAGGAAAAAAAACTAGATAAATTGCTGCAGACTGGAAACCCTGCTTTCAGTTCGTCGATAGGGAGAAGCAGAACTGAAACGATGAGCTCAGAGAAGGAAGAATCGACTTCTGAATCTGCTGAGCCTTCAAACATTGTATTGCCTGTTTTTCATTTTTTCTTATGCATTTTTTGCATTTTAAATGAGGGTTTATGTTCAGTAGACTATATTGCTGATGGGACTTGCATCTGAAACTGTAGGCAGTAAATTTTTTGTCAAAATTGCAAATAGGGGCAATCAGCAAATTAGAGAAAGTCGTGGATGAGAACATTCAACATGGTTGGGTACATGAGTCGACGAGGAAGGACGAAGCATATGGAACATTTTTCCATAGGGATTCGATACAGAGTACTTCTCATATATGTAATCACATGGACATGCATGTGAATCCCTCCTTTAGTAATGTGCCAAATATAAAATTTGCGGATTCAGATGATGTATCTCCCAGACAGTCGGATTCTCATAAGATTCCAGGTTCAGGAGAGAGTGTCAGCAGTGGACATGGAAGCTCATCAAGCAGTGATAATACACACGTAATTGTGGATTATGATATTCATTGGGAGGATCTACAACTGAAGGAGGAAATCGGGCAAGGTAAAGTTGAAATAAATCATATGTAATAGCTTAGATTGGCCGAATTTTGCAATAGTAGAAGTATGACTTCATGATTAGTAGTGGGTAAATAATTAATTTTTCATGTATAATGAACACCCAAAGTAAAATTGCTGTTTTGTGGGTTCTTGACTGATTTGGATCCAACAATTTCACCTTTCAGGTGCATTTGCAGTGGTCTATCGTGGAATCTGGAACGGGTCGGTATGTCACGAAATTCTTAAGCTGTCTAATTAGTTTGAAAATAACAGATAACCTTCTTGTTGATGGTGCACATTCTATTTTCGTCATATTTTTCAGGATGTGGCAGTGAAGGTTTATTCCGGGAATCAGTACAATGAGCAGACTTTGGTTGACTACAAGAAAGAGGTAATTGACTCTCTATAGAGTGTACTGATTGTTTGAACTGACTCCACCATTCGTACCCTTTGAAACTTCGTCATATTGTTCAGATTGATATAATGAGAAGATTGAGACATCCAAATGTATTGCTGTTTATGGGAGCAGCATGTACAGAGGAAAAACTCGCCATGGTCACAGAATACTTGACCAGGTATGCTTGTAGGATTTGGGAAAAGGGAGTTTTTTTTCCCAGCTCTCATATGGCCCGTTTGGATAGATTTAAAAAAAATGCTTCTCGAAAGGTACTTTTTATAGTAAAGCTTTCTTTTTAAGCCAAGCAATTTTGCTTTGGATACAATAATTAAAAGTGTTTTAAAAGGTACTTTTATTTGGTAGCTTCTAAAAAAGGTCAAACAAATAAGCCCATTCAAACACAATTTTTTTGCTCTGAAGTGCTTTGTTTTTTAAAATAGGTGCTTCTTTTCCAAAAAAAAGCCCATCCAAATGGGCTCATACTCTTACTGTATGATGGATGGAGCCAAGCAATATCTGTTTTATGTTCAGTATTGTAGCATTGTCAAATACATTACATGGATATTTGCATGGTTTTGATTGAATATGCTCAGGGGAAGCCTCTTCAAAACACTTCATAGGAACAAACAGTCATTGGACATCAGACGACGACTGAAAATGGCTATTGATGTGGTGCGCTATTTACCTAAGTTGGCCGCCTTTCCCTTATTTCTCTTGTATTCGAAATAGCATGTATCAACATGATGGAAGTTTTTCACTGTTTTTCTCGTTGGTTGACCAGGCCAGAGGCATGAACTACTTGCATCACAGAAATCCTCCCATAGTTCATAGAGACCTGAAATCTTCCAACCTTCTTGTTGATAAAAGCTGGACTGTCAAGGTATATTGTCTGCAGAAATCGGAAAAGAGATCATTCATTTTGCACCAAAGGGTTTAGAGAAGTCCAGTAACATTAGTTATTTTCAGGTTGGAGACTTCGGCTTATCAAAGTTGAAGAATGCAACTTTTTTAACAGCAAGATCTGGAAGAGGCACAGTTAAGATCTTCACTTATTTTTTATATTACTTAATATATTGCATCATTCATAAATATTATTTATTTCTTTATTGCAACTATCGCTTAAGTTTTACGACTCATCCGATTTTATTATTCCGTGGAAATACTGCAGCCTCAGTGGATGGCACCTGAAGTACTTCGCAATGAACCTTCAACAGAAAAGTAGTCCTACATAATTCATCTGCAGCATAGTCTGTTAATATTAAAAGGCTAATTTCTAGAATTAAAATTAAAATATGTTTTAAACCATCAAACAGGTCTGATGTGTTCAGTTTTGGTGTGATCCTGTGGGAACTAATGACTGAATCCGTTCCATGGAGCGACCTCAATTGCTTACAGGTAACTCTCCTCGGCTCAATGTGTAAACAAAGTGTAAGTTATTTATTTTTTGACTCTCCTAAGTCAAACTGTTCTAGTTTGTCGATTCTTGGTGACCCTGTGAAATATTTTTATTAAAATAGGTTGTTGGAGTCGTTGGCTTCATGGATCAAAGATTAGAACTTCCCGACAACATTGATCCCCAAGTTTCTTCCATCATCCGCGACTGTTGGCGAAGGTAAGTGATTTATCAGCATATTCTACTGAGGTTGATCGGTTGTGATTTTTAGGAATCAATACGCGAAATTAAAGCCGGAGTTTTGATTGAATATGTAACCCGGTGGCAGCAAACCTGAGGATCGTCCCTCATTTGAAGACATACTCCATACAATGACGGACCTAGTCCAAGCGAAAGTTTCTTGCTGCTAACAACAACGAAACACTTTCTCTTCTCAGCCTTAGCGGATACGAGTAGGAATACAGAGGCAAGCTTTTCTTCATATCCTTTGTAATATCTTCTTTGCATGTTTTCTTTTTAACTCTTTCGTGTAACCCTTTCTTTTTGTTTTCAATTTTAAACTGTAAAAAATTAAGGAATAAGAAACTGTGAATGTTAGTTTCTCTGAGTGGTATAGAAAGAAATAAGAATTTGAGGAAAACTCAAACGTCAATTTTGATTTCTTGGCTAATGAGTGTTTGTGTACTTTCTCACAATTTTTACAGTATGGAATTTTTTTTTTTTTTTTATTTTTTATTTTTTATCTACATATGCTATTATATCTCCTTTATACCTTTCAATCTTCGTATACATACATCGAGTGTGCAAAATATTAACTTAGATATATAAGTTTACGAAAATATTTCCTAGTATAATACGGTGTTGTTGGTAAGTTCTTTGCTTTTTCTTCCTTGTCCATATTCTCTATCGAGTTTAATCCTTGACTTGATCGTCGAAAGGTTTATGCAAATACAATATTTATTTGTCTATTTTAGTTTTTCAAGTATCAATTTTGATTTATTTGGCGATGAGCGATTGGATGCTTTTCTCATTATTTTCCGACCATTTATGTAGTTGATTAGACATTTGGGTAAAAATATATCCGTGAAATTAAAAAAAAAATTTCATGCTACCCAATTGATTATTATTCGATGTTTTTATTAGTTGAATCTGAATATAATAATATTAAAAACTGTTAAATAATTAAATTGTAATATCATCATACTTAAATTCAATAATTAAAATCACCATTTGAATATTATTCAAATAAAAACCATCTCGTGAGTAAAATGAAGAGCAAGAGATCAAATAGAGATGACAATAGGGCGAATTTGGGCCGGTATCAGAAGAATTTGAGACCCGCCTCATTAAGATTTTATTTGGAATCTGTTACGGATCCAACTCCAGGCCCAAAAGGTTGCGTAGATTGCTTCATATTTCAAACATCACAGAATGCTTTACTGTTAGAAATATAATCTCACCGCAACTTTTTAGAGATGAAATACTATTAATATTACCAAAAGATTTAATTATTTATAGATTTTGAATAGCATATTTAATTTTTGAAAATTAAAAATTTAAAAACATATGTATATGCATTAAAGGTGCAATTCTTTAATTAATGTAATATAAATATTAGTAAAGTAATAATTTTATATGTACAAGAATGTCATAATATATATATATATATATACACACACACTTATTTGACATTTTTTTCCTTCTTTTTGTGTTTATTTTTTTATCACATAATTTTATGTTATATAATTATATTATTTTTAACTTATTATTAGTTTAATAAATTATTTCAAATAGTTCTTAAAAAAAATATTTGTATAAAAGAAAATTTAATACTATATTTCTATTTTGATCCTAACAAATTTTAAGCACTAAATTAAAGTATGTATTTTTCATATTTTGCGCACGCTCAGAGTATGCTGCATTGCTAGTATGAAAAAGAAAGAAGCTTTACACACTCAAAATGGTCGTTTTCACACCACCACACCAAATTTTGATATACCTATCATACCCTTAAAATTTTTATTTAATGAAAAAACCTTTCAAGGTCTTGGAACTTTTACTTTTCTATTGGTATAATTTTTTTACTTCATATGTTCTCCTGTCCTTCTCCCCTATTGCCCCATTTTCAAGGGGATTCCAATGTGTTTTTTTTAAGCCATCAATAAAATCTCACATATGAAGAAAAGGTGGGTATCAAGAGAATCCAATTATAATTTTTGGACTTTCTCCAAGAATCAAACTAAAAAACAAAAACAAAAAAATGAAAGGAAGAAGAAATCCATCTTGTAGTGAGAATTTGTCTTCTGTTTTATATAAAGTGCACATAATTTTATATAAATAAAATTTAAATTGTTTAGGATATAATCACATAAATATAATGATTATTTGTTTGAAATTTATATTGATACGCTCTCGATCGATTGTAACAATTTTATCTTTAATACATACTAGTCCGTGGGGCACACTTGATGTGTGTGCAAAATAGAAACTAAAATATAATTTAATCACATATTTAAATTATGAATGTAAAATTGAAACATTTATTAAATTTTATACATTACAATATATATTTTATATTATTTATAATGTATGTATTTTATTAAATTTGTATAAAGATAGAATTATAAGATTAATAAATAAATAAGAAATAAAAAATTAAAAAAAAAGAGATATGAAAATATAAATATAAATAAAGGAGAAAGAATGAGGAAACAAAAAAACTAAAATCACATTAATAATAGCAGAAAAGAGAGTCGAGAAAATATAAATGAGAGTGGACACCAAAAGAGATAAAAAAAAGACCAAAGTAGTTAGACCCCCTAAACTCTTTATTAATAGTATAGATAATATACAAAACAATTAGTTACAATTTGTATATGTGAGTAGGGATTGCGAGCTCCAATAACTCGTATATAAGTTAGATGGGACGAACTTGTGATTAAAGTTTTATATTAGTTTAACTAGACACTCTCCCTTATTATTTGTACATTCATTAATTAATAAAATTTGGGATAAATTACTGAAAAATCGTCAAATTATTTTTTATATCCAAAAAGTCGTTGAAAATAATTTATAATCTATAAAACCCATTCCACCAGTTTTTCAAAATCTTAAAAAAAGGCCAATCATTAAATTTAACCCTATTTTTGAACAAAAATATCCTTGTATTTCTTACATAATTCTTTTTACATTCAATTAAATCAATTTTATTTACCTATGCACTACAACTTCTAATCAAAATTAATTTATGAAAATTTTATTTTTGTCTAATTTTTTTTAAAAAAACTAAAATTATCTCAATTATGATTCATATATCTTAAAATTTTAAGAAAATACACTCTATACTTTTTATGTCTTAATTTTTTTTTAAAAAAATAAATTACAAACAACCTCCAACGTTTAGAGTTGATTGTACTTTGCCCTCCATCGTTTGTGTTAGTGCAGGAGTACTGCATAACCCCTTCAAATTAATTGCCAACACCCCTTGAATTTGATACCGATGACATCTAGGAGAATATTCTGTTACATGTAAGGACAAAACTGACCACTTATTTATGCCAATTAATATTTACATTAAAATGATTGGGACATGGGGTGAAGTGCAAGTGCAACTATCAACACACGTTAAAGGGACAAGTTTCGGCTTTTATTTGTTTCATCCAAAACACACATTTGCACACACTAATGCATACATACTTTAAATTAAACACAAAAACTTAATCAATACCCAAAATTGAACTATGATTTACTTCACCCATGAAGATTGAACAAGATAATATCTAAAAGTATTAAAAATTGTAACTGAAAGTATTAAACATTTTGGCATTGGGCAACCATATGATAGTCGAAACTGCACGTCATTGCTGCTGCTTGAGGCACGCCACCCTTCATTTACTTTGAGCAACAAGTTTTGATAGTTTTAACTATCATCTTGTTCTCCATGCATGGGTGAGGTGAATTTTAGTTCAATTTGGATTTTCGTAATTAATTTAAGTGTGTGCACATTAGTGTGGCAAAGTGTGTATTTTTTGACAACATAAACAAAAACTCAAAATTATGTACTGATATATATGGACAGTTGCACTTTACCCCATAACTTTTGCATTTCACTTCAAATATTAATTGACATAAATGAATTGTCGATTTTATCCTCATATATAACGGAATATTCGGCTAGGTGCCATTGAATTGGAGTCAAAGAATGTCAATAAACAATTTAAATTGGTTAGATGGTGTCCTCGCTTAAACACACACAATGGGACAAAGTACAATCGACCCTAAATGTTAGGGGGTTCTCCATAATTTGCCAAAAAAAAAGATTTCTTTTAGACCTTAAAGAAAAAAATCAGAATCAATTCATTAAGTTAATTAATATAACATGTCAAGGGAAATTTTTTCAAGTGTTGTTGAAAATAATAAAAGGTGTGATTTTAAAATTGTAACAGGTAGGTCGAGACAAGAATTGTACTCTTTGTCTTTATGAATTTATTTGTGTGATTTCAAAAGATGATGTTGATTATCAATACTAAAAGAGACAAATCGAAAATTTGTTGAGTATGGATTTGAGATGATGGAAACATAAAATGATATACCCTGCCACACTCAACATGTGAAGGTTCGTAACTAATAATAGTTTTGTTGTATTCGAAAATGATCTTGATCAATAGATAGTTTGAAGTGTGGGGGTGATTGGCTACAGTAGAAGTACTTAAGCCTAAACAAATCAAATTGAAGCAAAACAAAGAAAAAAAAATGAACCACTTGATAGTGTGTTAATAATTTGAGTTTGAAAGAAAGTGGAAATATGAAAAGTTACTATTCTGCATTGTTGTGGAAAGTGAATACAACTATTTTTACAGCTTATGTTGAACATATGAGTTTGAGTCCCGTAAGGTACCGTAAGACTTTAAAATGGGTGAAAAGTGTACATAGCCAGTTTAAACCATAGTCATGTGCATGCGCGATCAGCTAGGCTTAGACTTGACCCAAATATGAAATAAGATTTTACTTAAATTCTAATGTATTCGATCCATCTAGATTTGAACAAGTGGATTTGGTTGAAAAGTAGAACGTTGCACAACTACGTATGTTAAATGAATAGGCGTGCCCATTCTATTAATTGTCAATGTGCTGGCCAAACAGATTAGCTCGTCTTGCTAACATCCAATGAGAGCATAATGCTGGCCAAATAGAAGTGCTCGTCTAGTTAATATCCAGTAAGAGCATGATGCATGTAATAACTAATAATGTGACCATTAAAAACATTTATGGATCACGTTATATAACAAATCTAATTTATGATTTCTCTCATTCTCATTTAGTGTTGAGAATTCTAAATGCTTTAAGTTTGATATTTATTGAAATTTATAACGCTACTATCTCAAGAAGATCACTCGTTGTATCTTATAAGACGAATGTCATTTAACCGTAAGTACCAGGTGGAGGAAATTCGTCTTCAAAAATAAAGAGTACAACTCTTGTTTTGACCTAACTATTACTATTTTGAAATTACAAATTTTACTATTTTCGACAAATGGATGTATGAGATGAGTTTATCCAATTTGTGATCTGACTCGACTTGAGCGGGGTTCAAATCAAAAGTTCATATTTAAATGTAGGTGTTCGAAATCTCAAAAACTAACGCGCGAGATTTATGCCTCTTCATTATGTTTTAGATTTTAATGATCTATAAATTAACAATAATACTTATGATAACGACAGTTGTAATAACTATATTTAGAATAATAAAAACAATACAATTACGTTTTTTATTTTCTATTTCTTTCTGGGCCGGAATAATATAGTCGCATTGCACACGAGATCCTCTATTCCATACCGTATTTCATCTCCTATTTCAATTTATGGATATAAACTAAGTGTAAAGATCCCAAACTAAGTGTATAATTAAGGAAGTAATTTTATACACATGGCATGAATGTGAATTATGGAATAGGAGATGAAACATTATTTTGGAATAGAGGATCTTATCCGGCCACATTGATCTAAGTATGATAACACTTTCTTCTTTTCTTTTATATATTCTAGCAACACCGCACACTTTACATATATGCAAAATATAAAAAATATATATTTCAATTTAGTACTTAATTTTTTTTAAGGATGAAAATATAAATATATTATTAAATTTCTTTTATAAGAATACTAATGCGGGTTGGATTCGGAGCTGATCGACACCGGTCGATTTCTCTGGTCGGATATATGAATGATGATGTACGAATGGAAAGTTTATCCTGCAACAAGGGAACGGCAACGTGAGCTAGCCGGGATGGGTCTCGGCTAAGATCCTCTGATGTTTAAGTCAGTCGATCGGTTTTGGGGAGATTTGAACAGAGTAAGGGTACTATGCGTAATTAATATGTCACTCTTACCATAAATACGAGGGTATTTATACTATGTCCAGATAGACCGCGCTCCCGTGGGCCCACTAGGCCAAGTAAGTAATTGAGGACTGATGTGGGCGATCCATGAACCTAATGGTAGGGTCCGTAGGCGTTAGCTGACGCTCCATTAATGAGGTATGGGATTAGGTGGCTCCCCCATATCCTGTCTGACGGAGCATTTAATGCCAGAAGGGATCCGTTGGACCCGACATGGTCCACGTCGATAATGGTGTCGACCTAAAGGGCCAAGGAGCTGGGTTCGAACCGAGAGGGATAGCTATTTGCCGCGGCCGACGGGGAGAGGGGCTAGTGGAGCTGGTCGGTATTATGCCATGTCAAATACTTTTTTAAGAATTATTTGAAATAATTTATTAACTTATAATAATTTAAAAATAAAATAATTATATGAAATAAAATTATATGATAAAGAATAAACACAAAAAGAAAAAAAAATCAAGTAATTATAATTAGAGAAAGTGGTTTGTGGGTTGGAACATTGATTTTTTAAATTGGATGTAATATTAAAATATTGACCTTTTTATTTGTTTATTTATTGCATGTGCTTTAGAAAATTAGCACATCAAAATTTGATATACGAATTGAATCAATTTCATATGAATTTTCAATTTTAGCTATAATTTTAAATATCTCTATTTGTTCTATATAAAATTGAAGGACAAATTTTATAAAATCACATAAATAATCGTCATTTATGAGACAAAAATAATTTTCTTTTTATAATAGTATAGATATACACTTGAATAGGCTCCTTTCTTTTTTCTTGTTTTTTATTCTTTTGATAGTTAAACATGATTAGGTTCTAAAACGGACTGAACCTCAGAAGTTCAATTACGTCCCATTATTTAGATGATTATTCAAAAAGAGTTGAGATGGAAAGCATTAAGTATTTATGGGCCCATTTACTTTGTGTAATTGGGTTAATCCTCCCTTTTATGTTCGAATTGGTTTAGGGTTGTTTAGACTATGGTCAAATTTATTAGGGTCCATTATTTACTTTGATTGGTTGTGGCACATTGTTTTGTCTTTAAAGTTGTTCTTGTTTACTTTGTGAATCTGTAATGTTAAAAAACCGTCTTTACCCAATTTACCCATCTTTCGAATGGGACATATTTCCCTTGTTATCAATTTGTAGATCTAACGACTTGCTCTGAATTAGCTGGGTATACATTTCCAGGCCAATGGTTTCTCTTGTGGTTAATCGCATTATGTTTTGTCTATATCTACGAAGATTGGGTATTTTTTTTTTCAGAATTTTCTGTTTTATTGTTGTTGTCTTCAAGAAAAGTTTTATCATTGATGTGTTCTTTTCCCTTAACTTGCCGTAATCATTGGTTTCCATAGCATACCTATTTCCTACAGTTGCTTCAAATTGCATTAGATACACTTCGAGATTTGCCATCCATTCTGTTTTTTTTTTATGGCGCTTCAAATGGCGTAAAATAAAATGGATTTTGAGAGAATGTTTGGGGAAGAGTTTGGAGTTCAACGTTTAAATGCAGAAAATATCTACGCAACAACTAAATTTCCGAAATTAGGCATCTAAAAATTTGTTAATTTCATCAATCGCCTCTCACCTAATAAAAACCCTAGCCACGGCACAAGGAAAAGGAAAGATGTGAATGAAAAACAAGATAATGTAAAAAGTGTGTATTCTAGGATTTTCAATGGCATTGTTACGTAATTACGTTCAAGTTTTGTCCCAATCAGTCTTTTGCCAACTCTTATCAAAACTCTTGTTTAATTAGACTCGACCCCCTGCGTGTTAATTTTGACTGGACGAAATGTTAATTATCCCGTGTCATCCCCGAATTACCCGGGTTTAACACCTAGTGAAGTACATGATGGATAATAACTGATAACTATGCTCAACTAAAAGATAACCCATGAAGTAAATGAGTCCTAAGTATGCGATGCCTTGCGTGTGTGTGTGTGTGTGTGTGTGTGTGTGTTTTCACTTTCATATATTAGGCTATTATGAGCTTGAAATTGTGAGCATCACTCGCTATCATCTATTAGTTTTGTAGTTTGATTTGGGCAATCGGAATTAATTGAATCCTAAATAGGCTTTACGTCCGGTCAAGCTTAGTAGGATTTGCTGGCAATTAATTCACCAAGCAGTGGCAAAATTGAGAACCCAAAACATGTGATGACATGATATATTCCCACTCTATTCGTAGTCCCTATGAGGGGGTAATAGAGGTGCAGAGAGAGAGACAGAGAGAGGATGCATGTGATATATTTTGATTGGATTTCACGGAAGTGGTAATAAAAGTAGTTGTGTGAGATATGTACTTTGCATTCCTTTTGTTAAGTATTTTCGAACTCAGACATAGAAAATTGGACACACAAACGTGGTTTAGGGTCCCTACACCTACCGACCTTCCCACGGTCAGCGTCATTTCAAAGGTTCACGTGATTCAACCTTTTCTAGCTCTGTGTTTTTACCCTACACTTGGTCAAATTTATCTACTAATTTGATGTATAATTTCTCGATTTTATTTTTTAATAAGTTTACACGCGTGCAAATATAATATAATAATTTTAATTTAATAAAAGACATTATAGTTCCATTGATATATTATCACCAAAAAAAAATATTTCATTCACTGACAGTATAGTTCAATACAAATGTAACGAAATTGTCATATAATACGACTCAATGATGAATTTTGTTTTTTCGTTTATCAGAAATTTGTTATTGAATATCTAATTCAAGGACACAAACGAGTTGAGTTGAACTAAATTGAATTGAGCTTTAATCTTTTTTCTCAAACTCATACTTCAACTAGTGAGTCAAGAAAAATAGGGTTCAAATTTAGCTCATTTGATTTGAATTTATGAATAATTATATGCTCGAGCCTAGTCGAGCTCGAGTTCCTTTTTATTTTTTGGTGCTCGAGCCACGGGCTCGAGTTTGAGCTTTGGGTCAATTTTGAAAAATTGTCTGAACTCTAATTTGAGCATTCATCAAGCAACTTATTAAATTTGCAAACAAATCCGATTCATTTGCATACTTCATCTAATCATTGATTATTATTTTAATTTTTTCTCTCTCTCTCTCTTTTATTGATCAAAGTCAAGTCAAAACATTGAATTTGATTTTTCAATTGAACTTAACTAGCATGTAATATAACTCTCACCACAACGCACCTAAAGTAAACCTCATTAGTGTTTTTATTATCAAATTTCCCATAAATCTATAACAAAATGTCTCATATTTGGTGAGGGGGGGGGGGACTATTCGTTATAATTTTTTCACTAGTGAAAAGGAATGATTGTTATATTACACACATCAAATTATCTAATATATATTACTAAATATAATTTTTTAATGACGTGAAACATATTCAATAATTTGTAAGAGTATTCATCACGCCTAGACTACCTCCTCTAACAAATCTCTCCTCATTGGAAGGACTGCATGCTCCGTCGTGCTATGGGTCTCCTCAATTGAATTCTGATTTCCTCGACCTGCCTATGAATGGGTTCCTAGCAATTATCCTCGACCTCACCATGCTCGAATCGATATGACAAGAATGCTTACCTCTCGAGCAAGGGATTAGACGCTTTAACATTCCCACTATCTTAAAGATTTGTTTCCGCACAATGATACCCTCGCCTTCATATGTGAGCACGAAATTTTTCTTGAAGCATAACGAATACAGATAGGACAAAAGGATAGTCTGCATACAACTCACAAATTCTTGACTATAAGTGCACCCACTTTTGCCATATTAGGCATGTACTATTTGTCCACTTAGTTGTTATTTTCATATATCCTTTATTCTACTTGTTTTCAACACTAACTTCAGCATCAAAGAGTCTTAACGAAAATATTTCTACCTAGGCTCATGTATGTCATTTGTCGCAAGTTAGAACCTCCAATTAGCTTATTCAAATCACAACATCCCATCATCGAGACACTTGTACAACATCGAATTTTGATATCGTCATGTATGATGCATTTAGAGCAAATTACTTCCACACACCTTAAGGTATGATATAATTATAAATTAATCTCTATTGTTTTAACAATGGCAAAAACCCCTAGGTATATATTAATTTAACAAAATTCATTATTCATCAAAGCGATACATTTTTGCAAGTTGATTTTATGTGGGATTTTGAAATGTGATTTATATAATTTTGACAATTTCAATATGTAAAAGTTATATGCATGTAAAATCAATTTCAATATGTAAAACTTATATGCATGTGAAATCAATTTCAATAAAAAAAATTAGATGGCGATATCGAATTTTTTTGAATATCTTTATTAATATTTACAAAAAAAGTTCGAAACTTTAAAGGAGTATTTATAAATTTTAATATAAAATAGATTAATTTATAATTATACTATGTTTGAAGAAGAATAATTGTATAAATGTACATTGCCCCTACATTTATTAGGGCAATCACCATTATTAAATTCATAAATTCTATTGACATTTTCATCGCCAGGGGGTCGGCGGCTGTTCCTCTTTGTTTGACTCCAGCGGTGTGTTCCCATTTGGTTGAGTTGGCCTACTCAACAACCAAATTGTTCTTCTTTCTACAATTATTTTTAAGCTCAATTAATTTTAAAGATGAATGTGCGTGTGTGTCCAATAAAAAAAAATAATGTTCATATTGTGTCGTGTTGGACAATTATAATTCAGCAGATTTTAAATACATGTCGGGCATGACACTTATTTAAGGTGTCCACAAATTAGATCAAAGTAGAAAAAAGTATATTTCATGGCATGTTACGCACACCATTAGTAACATCTTCAATAATGTCCAAGATAAGTCGTTTTATATATATATATACATATATATATATATATATTATTCTCAAAAGTATACGAGTAATTAAAAGAATAATGAAAAATAAAAATGAGTATATTCACACGCAGTGCGTTTTTTTTTTTCGTTTTATTGTCACAAAATTATAAGCAAAGGAAAAAGGAAAATGAATTATAAATGTTTTTAAAACTTGATAAATTCTAGTTGTGTGGTAAAAACTTGGAGTTTATATGCTCTTTTCAAAATCATCATAATCAAGAACAATATAGTAAAATGACTATCATGTAATAATAACTGCTTGAGACAGTAAAAACGTAAAATTAAAAAAAAAACAAGAGTGTTTAAATTATTTTATTATTTAAAATCTAAAGGCTTATAAATTATCCTTTTTTTTGAATAAGTAGAAGGAACTTACCATTTTTTTTTATAAATTTATAAATTCTTAGGATGTGTTTATTTTCGCAGTTATGGATAACAAACGTTTGGCATAGGGTGCCCTTTCGTTGCAGTTAACAATAGTTGTGGTTTACTTTAAACAATTAAGATTTGGACAGGAAACTGTATCTGACGTTTTGTTTAGTTTATTTTGTAGCTAATGGATGTTTACAGTGCAAGGACTTTTTGGCTCCTCGATGCGTACAATGTTTATGTATCTAATTTCATCTTCAAAAATTCACGGATTCCATTATATATTCTTGCATGGTGAAATAGTTTTGTTTAATTGATTTTGTTGTTCTTGTTGTAAATTTTTGTTTTTTTTTTTTCCTCTTTGTTCGTCTTTTTGAAATGGTATTGACGTGGGGGGATACGTAGAGGTGGCAATTTCTGACCCAACACGACAACCCAATACGAAAATAACGGGTTAGGATTGAGAGTTCACGGGTTGGATTGAAAATTGGCCGAACCCAAAAGCGACCTGAAAAATATGGGTTGGGTTAGGTTAGGTTGACTTGTGGGTTATCCAGACAACCCAAATCATTTTATGGATTAACCGACAATCCGATCCGAACACGATCAAACGCGACCCAAATTATTTTTTTAATCTTTTTTTCTTTCCCTCTCGTTTAGAGAAAAATATATTATATATAAATTATAAATCATAACATTTTGATGGGTTATAATTAATCATTAATAATATAATATAGAAAAAATATGAAAAAGAGAATATGGAATTTTTTTAATTATTAAACACACAAAAACTTTTAGATATTTAAATATAAGAGATCATTAAATCTTTTAAATAAGTAAAAAGTCAATCTGAATGAAAAACTATAATTATGTTAGTTATCGTCTTCTTTTTCCCTCCAAAAAAGTATATCTTATTCATTTAATTGTTTATTTGCATTCATTGAAGTTATATATTGATTTATTTTCATATTGAATGAAAATTTTTTATCAAATATTTTTACAGTATATTATAAATAAAATTTAAATAAACTAGAGCAAGAAATGAATTCATTAATTTCTAATGTAAATTCCAAACATGCATTTTGTATGTAACTGATCATCAATACAAGAATGTATACTTTTTAATGACGAATCAATTACAAATTTAGTTTTGTATGTTAGATTTCATTTATAACATATTTTTTAGTAAATGTCTTGTTACCAATTGTTTATTTAGTTCTATTTACATTGAATTCTGTCATTAATCATCACATGATGTGATGATACTCTAAAATTGTGACAAAATGTAAAAATCTCTTTGTCACAAAATTTTTGGTAGACTTAATGAGAGGGTGTTTTTTTATAGTGCATAGAAAATATATGTCTATATAATATAGTTAGCCAAATAAAAAATTAGGAAAAAAAACCAACTTTTAACTAGTAAATTATAATTGCTTTAATTTTTTCATTAGAAAAGTTGAAATTTTTGTTTAAAACAGGTCAACCCGAATTGACACGAACCCATCCAAGTTGGATTAGGGTTGAGGTTTCATAAGTTTGACAAATCATGGTTTGGGTTAAAATTGTGAGATTTTGTTTTATACTCTTACCTTAATCCAATCCAAACCCACCTGACTTACCCAAATTGCAACCCCTAGGAATATGCCTCTGCCATATCGACGTGAACTCGAGATGAAGGCCAATCATAGAGATGCCACATGGAATAAAGGATTGCAAATGGCACTCGGCTACCAACGCCACACGTCACCTTCTCTCCTCGAACCCCGAGGAGACTCCGGCCTCCATCGCCCCTACTTATAAGTGTCTCCTCACATGATTCACATGAGAATTCTCCGACGAAGGGACTCACCCCTCATCGGAGTGGTCCGCCTTCCTTCCTCGATGTGGTCTCCAAAATAATCTTTTTGACACAACGAGTACTCTCGATGCCTCTACTACCATGTGTCAGGAAATATTCCCTGTACGGACAACGAAAACTCACTCTTCGTACATTACGTTACCTTCCGATTGCTTGCTCGAATACTAACTTGAGCGTTAGAGGGTCTTCGCCGGATATACTTTCGACTAGGCGTACGTGCGTTCCATCCTTGCAGAGTAAGGACCGACCAGCATCCTTATACCTTTGCTCGGAGTCGAGAGCAACCCTGATCGAATACAGAATTCGACCGCATCAGGTATATATATGTGTGTGTGTGTGTATATATATTGTTAATGAGCCTGTTTGTGTTTGTTGATGTGCATGATTAGTGTGGACGGAAATTTGTTTTGTGAGGCCCCGAGGGCAAAATGTGCAATTTCACATCACAAAATGGGGGCAATATCGTCAATAAACAGGCACGTTAAGGGGATAATTGGAATAATGACTGAAAACAAGTTGTGAAAAACTAGTAGTTGTTACGTGGGAAGCAAATGTACCGTAATTTTTGTAGATTCCTTTTGTCAGTTTTTAGTAATTAGATAAGTACAGCACCTGTTGTTTTTCTGGCAACAAGATTTGAAGAATCCAAACACTGCAAACCCCTTTTTTCCCCCCTCTATTTCTTTTTTATTAAATGCATTTCACACCCTCAAATATACATATATATATATGTGTATATTTTTTTTTGAATAATACTCACAAATCATTCCTTAACACTCTCTGAAGGCGAAGTATGTTTTGTAGGCTTATCCTTTTTCTCTCTCTTTTTTTTTCCCTTCAAAATAAACCTTCACTTACTCTATTATGAAAAGAATTGAAGGTGGATTTTAGCTTCTTTTTCCCCCCCTACGAGATGTGGATCGATTTGGAGGAACGTGTTTCTCAAGGGAACACATACCGTGTACATCAATTGAAGATGGATATTGTGAACACACAATAGAAAAAAAAAATTGCAAAAACTAAAATCAAGGAATTACATAAAATCAATGAATGTTAGTAAATGTATATAGTGATTTTAGCATAAAATCAATGTGAGATTTGGATTCTTTATTTTTAAGATAATTATATTATATAAAATACTTATGATTTCGATAGTAATTGTCTTTAAAAATACAACGACTATTCTTGAAATATAATGAAGAACAACGAATGAAAGATGCTTAAAACTCTTGAAAACACAATAATGCATAGTATATATGAATGTATGTAAGTTGGGATGTGAATGGTTCTGACGGGTTTGGTGTCAATATACAATAAATTAAAAGATTCTAGCAATTCAGTTAATAGGTACAAATTGCATTCGCACTTATTTACTATTGGGGTTGCACTAGATGGTGGGACTTATATTAGTTCCATCTATCCCGCACCAAATTGGATGATCAAGTAAGATTTAGCCCAAAAAGAATATATTGGACTGGTCTTGGCTGAGCTGACACCCAGAACAGGCAGCGATGCACGTGGTAGTTACTTATTTGGACTATATTAAGCGGCCAACTTTTATTCATCTTTCAATATGGGATGACCTTCTTAAATAGCCTTATTATTTACTAGCTTCGACAATTTAAGCAACTACTTTTGACAATTAATTTCTTCTTAATCTGAAATTGTATTTAACAAAATGAATACACATTCCACATCTACTCTCGGGGTAAATTATATTAATATCAAAGAAAATTACAAACTTAATTTGTAATTCACTTAAAAAAATTAAATTAGATAAAATACCAAATTGCTAGGAAAACAATTTTCAATCGGGAAGAATAAAAAAATCTCTATAAATCATAATATAGAAAAATCTAGATAGTTTCCAACAAAGCCAAAGGGCATATAAGTCTTTGTGCAAGTGGACAAACACTAATTATAAAAATTTATACCCAATTGTGTATTTAAAAAAATAATTACAGTTAAGAAAAAAAATTAGGGATGAAACAAAGAATTAAATAGAAGATTCTACGGCGATTATGCCATAAATTTCAGATAGAACTTACGTGGAAGGAATTCGCGAACACTTGACATGACCAAAATGGGGTCTTGAAATTGGGATCTTCAGTGTTATATAAAATATTTACAGTTTAATATAACGCTATTCGTTATAGTGTTTGACAATTCGGCTGGAATTCAATTTATTTTGCATCCAAATACAACATTCAATTAGATATTGTTATTACTATACACAGACTTCAGCCCATTTGAACAAATTTAGAGAAAAATTACTTGTCAAATCTTAATTTTTATAACAATTGTTTTCCTTAAACATCAGTTGTCTTATGTTTAAATACAATAGTTCATCGAAAATTATTTCAAATAGTTTTTAAAAAATACCATTTTTTTTTTGGCTTTTTTCTTTCCGGAAAAACTTTACCAAAAACTAACTATTTTCACTAAAAGGTTTTTGTTGATTCTCTTAATTTTAAAAAACAACCATCGAAACAGACTCTATATGACATAGGATAGCCTCTATAATTTTGAAAATTATGTATTTTATATATATCTATATCATTATTCTTATAAAAAAAACAATCGAGAGGTAATGATGTCATACTATTTATTTTAATAAATAAATTAAGGAAAAATATATCTTACAAAAGCTAAATCTTATGTTAAGAGTAAAATAAAAGGCTACAAGCCAAAAGAATGACAATAATTCTCAACTAACCTTAATTTTATACAAGACCTTACGTAAGAGGGAAAGTATTTACTATATTTGTTTTGTATGAAAAAGATATGTCTAAAAGCATCACATGGTTCATCATGAATTATGTCCAACTAACATATTTGGGAATGTTTCTCAATGCAACTCCAAATAGGTATTACTTTGTTTTGCCAATTTCTTTTTTTATCGAAAAATTCTTACTTCGATCCGACTTAATTACACCAAATAAATTAAATGATAAATATAATACATTTATTATATAATTAATTTTGATATAATCGAACCTGATTTGAGCTAATAGTTTCCCTTTTTGATCCCTTCAATTTGAAATATTTTAATCCCTTTAAAAAGGAAAGAAAATTCGCAATATTCGTAACATTTATTTAGAAAATTAAAATGTTAGAAGAAAAAAAATACTAATAATGTTTGATTTACTTTCAAGTGTTTTGGGATAAATATTTTAAAAAACAAATACTTGACGAATATGTGGGAGAAAAAAATGACATTTGATCTTATTTGTAACAAAATCAACAACTCTTTAAAATTCGATTTTGTCCACCTTAACGGGGAATTCTATTATATATTTATTTTATATAAATGAAATGATTCAAATTATATCTCATCATTAATTTACTTGTAAAAGATTATTAACTTACAAAATATATAAATGTGTAGAGCCAATCATTCAACTCATATTAGAAATTTTATTTTCTTTTTTTTGTTTTTTGAATTTTAACCACCGAATTTTGATTTATTAGTTAATTAATTTGGATTTGGTACTATAAATGTTTAATATGGGGACAATTTTTATAATTCAATTGTTATGTGCATAACTCTGGATTTTGAAGTGTCAATATTAATTAAAAGATTTAGCATCTCGTCCCGATAGTTGAATTTTTCAACCTGAATGAGAAAACTTTTATTTTTTTTAATAAGATGATGAAAAATACATTTAATAACAGTATAATAAAGTTAGCTTACCAAAAAGAAGAGTAAAATGACAAGGTTATTTAATAGAGCCCTCATTATTCCTATCTCAGCGTAGGTACAATTGCGACACAATAGCACGTAATAAATGCTTCACTAATCCCAAATTTAGTACCCTAAAAAAACTATATAACTCTATAAATCTTCGAATAGACCCGGTGCAATGCACAGCCTCCGTTTACTACCGTCGAAATACCGAGAATCATCGATGACGCTACAACTTGGCATCGGTCAATCGGGTCTGGTGCACCCCACATTTGACCCTGCACCCTATTAAAATCCCCCTCCTTTCTTTCGCTTACCTCCTCACGCCCACTTCTCTCTCTCTCACACACACACAGTCTCTCTCTCTCTCTCACGCATAATGCTCTGTTCTTCTTCCGCTTAATTGTACGACTCATTCTCATCACTGAATCGAGAAGCAAAAAACAATGGGCAAAGCCACGAAATGGTTCAGAGGTCTCCTGGGTTTCAAGAACACGGACCCAAACCAGAGCCAGGCCCAGAAATCTCCGGCCAAGAAGAAATGGAGCTTTGCGAAGTCCCACAAGGAGAAAGAACGGCCGAAGTCTCAGCACGCCGTCGTTCCGGGCGGCGAGGAAGATGATGACGCCAGCAAACACGCTATTGCGGTGGCCGCGGCCACCGCCGCTGTCGCAGAGGCTGCCGTCGCCGCCGCTCACGCGGCCGCCGCCGTGGTCCAGCTCACGAGCAGCGGAAGGAATATTTCCACAGCGGGGAGTGGTGGCGATGCGGGGACCACTACTGCTGTGGGCTTTGCTCGCAGTGGCGGAGGTTACGGGAACCGGGAGGAGTGGGCGGCCGTTATTGTTCAGTCCCATTTTCGTGCTTATCTGGTTAGCTATCTTTACCTCTGTGTACACATTTTTCACGCTGTTAGTACTGTATCATACATTTAACTCTATTTTATCTTTTCTTATTTTTTTGGGTTCCACTTTGAGACTGTTAACATGAATATCTTGTGTTTCTCCCTCTCTCCCTGTGTGTGTGTGTGTGTGTGTGTTGTGTGTGTGTGTGTGTGTGTGTCATTTGCTACTAATACGTGTGTAACTTTTGATTGTTGTTTTTATGTGACAATCTCTTCCACGTTGTGGTTCCGTATGTGTACATTTATGCAATACACATTTTGTACGCGTAAGTTCGTTCTTGTTGTGTGTGTGTATTTGCACGAGCTATGATGTGGTCCACTGTAGTCATATACTTAGCCGGTGAGTTCATGACGGGGTCAAAGTCTATGCTGAACGCGTGTGGACGAGCAAAAATGTCGTTTTAGTAATTGTGATGTGGTTGTATTATTAGTCCTTTTCAGTGCAAAATACTAATGTAGTTGGGGTGGTGTTTTCAAGCACCTGTTGGAAATTGGAATGATCTACAAATTGTACTTCTAAATTTATTGAAAATAATGTTGTTATTAATGGGTTTTGTCCACATTGCTAGACATGGTTGCCCTGGGTCGGTGCAAACTGTTTCATTTATTGTATTTTAATAATATGTAGTACTACTCTGCTGTTCATTATGTCAAAAGATTCACACTATCTGTTTGGTGATGATCCCTTTGACCTGCTCTTAATCCATTGGTTTGTTGATTTCCTCAATCTCTCTCTCTCTCTCTCTCTCTCTCTCTCTAGTTTTTGGTCCTTTTCTGCTTGTCTTTCAATAAAGTTATGGCTTGCTGGAGATTTAGCAAAATTAGTTGATTTCTTTTGGTGAAAGGACGAATAACTTAACTGTTTAGTTTGCAGTGTTTCATGTGCCATATCGTCTGCATTATATCACTGTGATTTATATATATATATATATATATATGTATCACTTATTTTGTGTATGTGTGTGTGTGTGTTTCAAGTGATGGATACTCGTGATTTTGGAGGGGTTGTGGGAAGTGACATGCTAGTACCAAAAGGCAAAGCATGGAGGGATCCAATAGTGTGTATCCTTCAATCCAAGATGTTATACAATTTGGGATATAAAGCTGGCTGACTTGGGGTTGCTTTATATTTTATGGCTTTTACGTACATCGTAGCTTATGGGTAACTTTATTTCTTTACTTTAGGGTAGTACTGGTTTTGATGAGATGTCCCTATCTTCAATAATGTCAGACTTTTACCTTAAAGATTTAAAAGTGAAAAATCAAGTCTTTGGGGCGCCAACAAGGTTTCAAATATCTTCATGGTTGTCTGCATCAGACCATATTGCACCACCATGTGATAATCTAGTTTAAAAAGTTTCATAAATGCACTACTTTTCTTTTAAGTAACTTGTTAACTTTATTATTTTGATATACTTTAGCTTCTCATATGTTGTATCTATTCATTTATTTATTGAAAAATATGCAGTCAAGAAGAGCTCTACGGGCGCTGAAAGCATTGGTAAAGCTTCAAGCACTAGTGAGAGGTCATCTTGTGAGGAAGCAAACAGCCTATGCTATGAGACGGCTGCAAGCGCTTGTGCGCGCACAAGTGAGAGCTCGGGCCGGGCGAGTTGGGATGTCGGACTCCCCACATTCAAGCATGAAGTCCTCTCACTATAATTATACGGTAGGAGAAATATATTTCGGTTTCCCTCCCATTTATTTGAACTTGAATTGGGAGCTGTGGCATGACTGGTAAAAGTAGACTTGGGGACCATTCACTTAAAAAAGTTACATAAACAGGTGAAAATTGTGTACTTGCAGTGGAATTTTTTGAACATGCCGAGTAATTGAAGCACAATTTCAGCTTTTCTCTAAACATTGGACGAACATGTTGAAGTATAGACTTAATTCGTTCTTTCTTGTTTTTCCATTTTTCTATCTTAACGTTAATTACTTCTCCAGTCTTCTTCCACCTAAAGCTACATGAACTGAGTAAGGGTCGGAGCCCGAATATTTACAGAACACCTCCCCCCCCCCCCCTGCCCCCCCCAACAAACCCACCCCCCCAGAGGGCTCCTTGAAAGTGAAGGAAGATATGTTCTTTCTCTCCTGTTCCTAAATGATGGTAAGAGTTGATTGTGTTTTATTGTATGTAATGCAGGGACCAGCAACTCCCGAGAAATTCGAGCATGTCATTAGGGCTAGGAGCATCAGGCATGAACAGTTAATGATGCTCAAGGTTTGTTCTGGACTATTCTCTTACACTAAAAAATAAAAATAAAAAAATGTTGTTCTTAAATGTTGTACCATACGCTGATCATCATTCAATCTACAGAGAAACGGCTCAAAATCGAACGGCACTCTCAACTCTGATCCAGAAAAATCACACGCACGCCGCAACCGGATGGACCGGTTATGGGAACAAGGATCTTATACCAAAAATTTCCCTACAGATGATGACAGAAGCGACAAGATTCTTGAAGTGGATACCGGGAATGCCCACACCACCTCCAAACGCAGGAACCTATTCTACTCTCCATGGGATCATAACTGTCAAAGCTTCTCTACATCAAAGGGATCCACAGCCCGTCAATCCGTTGTAAGCCCATCATCAGGTGAAGTGCAATCTTTGGGCCCTCTCGAATTCGGAAATGTGGACGAAATCGCTTTCTGCACAGCTGAGAACAGCCCGACATTTTATTCAGCATCATCGTCCAAGGGTGGTGGATGTAATAAAAGGGGCGAATTTACACCTACCAAAAGCGACAGTACAAGAAGCTGTCTAAGTGGATATTCTGATCATCCAAACTATATGTCTTATACGGAGTCATCAAAAGCTAAGGTGAGGTCCCTTAGTGCACCAAAACAGAGGCCGCCTCAGTTTGAGAGATCGAGTTCGACAAAGAGATATTCGGTTCATGGGTATGCTGAGACGAGGTCGGCTTCTGCACAGAGAGCTTCTGCATTGCATGCTAATTTTGCGAACAGAGCTTATCCCGGATCGGGACGCTTGGACAGGCTTGGAATGCCTGTTAGAGGGGATATTGCTGGATTTAGTGGTGGTCATTGGCATAGATATTAGTGAACTTGGCTTGGGGGTTTTTCTTTTTTGGGTTATTCACTAATTATTACTACTAATGTAGCCAGTTAGAATGATGTTTTAACCGAGGATGTTGGTCTGATTGTGTTAGTGTTTTCGTGTAGATTAGAGTTATGGTTGGGTGTTAAGGATAACATAAACATTAGAATTGGCAAAATGTAACTGCAAAGAGATGAGTTTTGTTTATGGATAGCCATAGCTCTGTATTAGTGTTAAGAATGTTATGCTTAAGCGGTTGGGATTATGCTTCTGATAAGTTTTTCTGATGTTTTTTTAATGTTTTTTGTGCGTTTTTGGATATCCCAACCAGCTGAAATTATTAAGACGACTAACACAAATTATTGGGCATGCAATGTTCAAAGTGTTTAATTCTAGAGATTTTGAAAAAAGTGCAGACTTATTGAAGCATTTAGAAGTTGTTCAAGGGTATGAAGTGTCCAAAAATTTTAGTTTTTTCTTCCCCCTGTTTAAAATGTTCAGAAAAAGTAAAAGACATCATAAAAAATATTCATCCATTATAAAAATTATAAATAATTTTTCTCAAATACTCGTGTTTATCCATAAGGCCTGGGGGCAACCCACATCAATCCCCAATAATTGGGAGAGAGAGAGAGAGAGAGAGAGAGAGAGAGAGAGAGAACTCCCAATGCTAAGTGTTAAAAATTCTATGGAAGATCAATCAACATGGGTTTCAGGCAAACATTAAGAAAAACAATCTTGTATAATACAACATCAAATAAATAATGGAACATGGTTCAGCACAACAACATGGCGGAGGCTTTCTAATGTTGGATAATATACATGTACGTAATATGTAAGCATATGAACAACAATCAATTCTGTAAGGAGAACACACACAAAAAAAGAAAAAAAAAAAAAGAAATGTAAAGTCATCAGGAGTCAATATGGTGGCCAAAATATATAGAACAACGAAGCCCGAATCAATTGCTACAGCTCCATCTTGATGTTGGCACGCAGCTTAGATAATGACACCAGCTACATTTATCGTTCCCGTTTTCGCCCCTAAACAGCATCACCAATGCCACTGTGAATCTGCACAATTTAAGAAGGAACAAAATACATCAGCTTTTGACATCGAGAAAGCATATGGCGATCATAATAGGATGACATCTTTGACTGGGGGTGTTCGTGTGTGCTTATAAGCCTACTTTAATTTTAAACAAATTAGTTCCATGATTGTCGATGCTAACATCTTATGTTATAGCCTAAAACCCCTTTTAATCCAAAAAAAATAAGAGACTACTTTTAATACAAGATGTAACATCTTTCAAATCTCAAAAGTATTCTCATCTTCAGTAAAAAATTGTTTGCATAAAAAATTTATAACTATTATTGTGAAGTGCAGCACTTAAGATATGAAGTTCAAACAAGATGAGATAGCATTCTGCGCGGGTGTAATTATCATTCAAGATGAACCATAGAAATAGGACAAACTTACCCAACAATCAACAAAATAGTGGCAACAATCCACAAAACGTATTGGTACACAGTGTACTTGGACTTGAGACGAGCATCAGCAGGGCGATTCTGGCGTCCCACCCAACCAAATTGGGGTCGAACCAGCAAAACAAAGCCAAGGAGAAAACCGCTTAAAAACCCTCCAATGTGCGCGAAATTGTCGACGTGCGGAAGAATTCCAACAGCCAAGTTAATTGCAATGATGACCAGAAGAGTAAATAGAGCTGCAGCCTATCAGAACCAGAAGATTTAATAGTAATAAGTATAAAATACTTCAATTTTCTCAAATCAAGATATGTCCAAGATAAAAGTTAGTGATAAGAACAGGAACAGACGAGTAGGATCAGAATTTTACCTTGTTAGAGTAAATTGTCCAGTTTGTAAGTAACTCAGATAACATTGCTCCAAGAAGTCCAAACAGTGCACCAGAAGCTCCAACAGAGATGCTCCTCTGAATAAACAGGCAAGAGAGTATGCTCCCACCAATTCCCGAAAACAGGTAAATCACCCCTACTCGTACTGCAGTACATCCAAAAAAAACTCAGATCAGTGGACGAGAATGAAATAAAATAACAGACTAAAATTGGTTTATATAACTATCTGAAATTTTGATTTTGAAGATGCTTACCAAATCCAAATTGCTGTTCTAGACGAATTCCAATAAACACCAAGCTCAGCATGTTTGCAAGTAAATGAATAACACCAGCATGCAGCCATATACAAGTTATGAGTCTCCATGCTTGGTTCTGGTGCACTATTTTGTCCCATTCAAGTGCTCCGAGTTTTTCCAGTCTGCAAATGCACACGTATGAATGGATACATTTCTTTCAAATACAAAGACGACAATCTTTAATTTCATGAGGGGGTCATAAGAAAAATCTTTATAAATACTAAGATGATAACCCAAGATTGCATAAGGGTACCCAAGCAACCAATTCAACACATGGTATAAGAAAAATACAAAAGCAACTTTTCTCTTGTCCATCAACAGCTTCATATGAAAAATTACCAAGAAAATTCCCCCAAAAAGATGGCTGTATTTATATTTCTGGAAAAGAATCATCAATGTTCTCACTTGATCATTTGGGGTTTCTTTTCTACTACAATCAATTCAGCACCTCAGCTAACTTTACATTTTTGCTACTCAAATGCTTTAATGCCCTCAAAAGCTTAGGGAAATTTAAATTGTTTAGTAGGGTAGTATTTATTTCTCACAAAAGGCAAGATATGAAAAGGATCCCAATGCTCACGCAATTAAGATAGTAATTATAAGCATCTTTTGAGGTTTCTTAAGGAAGAAATGAATACTAGTATGTGTGTGTCCCAAAGGATGAGAAATTTAGTTGTTTCCTTTAACCAGAATGAGAGAAGGTAGCATGTTAAAGGTGATGTCAAGCAAACAATCAGAAAAGTTTAAAGTTCAATGGTCCACTTGGCAAAAGGTCCTTAACTCAGTATGCATATAACATGTGACGCCCCAATCCCTTCAACAAAATAACAGTGAGAATAATCTCGCTAAACAGCACGAAAAAAAGAATAATTCCATTCAACATTCGTCGATATAAGAATCTTAAGATTGCAACTAAACTAAGTCAATCCTTGGAAGCTTCAAGAGAAGCTGGTGATTGTACATAGAACTCCTCAAATTAGGAAACTTCGTTTCTCACAGCATAAAACCACATCTCATACTGGAAGCTAGCAATCATATAAATTGTAGCCCAATTACTTAGAATCAACAAGGAAATCAGAAATAGAAAGAACAATAATAATACAGGTAATGAGGTAAGGAGAAAGAGAAAAACAAATCAACATAGATATTTTCGCTTCGCTATAAATAGGAAACCAGAAGTTGCTCTTATAAAGTACCTAAAATTCAACTATCAAATTTCACAGCAAAATACATTTTCAGAAAACAAGAAACTCACAAACTTGCAGAAAAGGGAAGATCACAACCAAGTCTCATGCCCAAAAAAGCCTGAAATTTAACCCAAACTTAAGAATCACAAATCAAACAAAATAGCAAGAAATTAATCCAAAGTATCTCTTCAGGCAAGAAAAGTTCCCAGTTGCATCCTCCAAAAACCCTAAAATCAACCCCCAAAAGCAATTAATGAGCAGATAATGGAATTCCTTTCACAATTTTCACATAACATTTCAACATATCATGATCAATCAAGCACATAAACATGCCAAAACAGCACAATCATAACCCACTAAAAAACCACCCAAACAAACGCGGATAATCAAGAAATCAGCAATCAATGAAACAGGCAAAAGAAATTGAACTCTTACGTTGACGAAGAGGGACCAAACAGAGGGTTCTCTCTAAGGGGCTGAAACGAGAGCCTCCCAAGAAACCTAGCCACACAATCGCCTCGAGACCCATCATGATTCTTGGGACAATTGTTGACAAACATGATCACCGCAAACATGGCAACATTGGCCACAACAATCATGGGCACCAGCCACGAAGTCCACTGGCTGTCTGAGTAATCATGATATGCTCCCGCTGCATAGTAACTTTGTGAGTAGCTCTGGTTCCTGCTCTTCGTTGCTGTGCCTCTCTCCAGATCTCCATTGCCCATCATTCTTTACAATGTCTGTGAATGTGTGTGCAGTTCGTGAAGTCCTTGTATTTATCCGTATGTATATATGCCCTTTCTGTGTAGAAGGGTTTGAGTAGCTTCAGGAGAATTCAATAACTGGTAGAGAGAGAGAGAGAGAGAGGAGAGAGAGGGGATGGTGGGGTGGTTTGTAATTTTGGAGGCTTGAATTTGAATGGAGTTTAATAAGATGATGAGAAGATCCATTTGGAAATTGCTTGTGAGCTGTGGCAACAGACCAGGAAGTTTCGTATGATGTATTCCCATTTTTTTTAATTTAAATATAATTAGGTGGAATTATGATTTAATAATCATATAATTATGTGAAAGTTGTTAAACCCAATAATTCAAAGCTTTTCTGTCCTTCTTGTAGGATTGAAATGCAATTAGGATCATTTGTACATTTTCTTGTTCTCTCTCTCTCTCTCTCTCTCTCTCTCTCACACACACACACACACACACAGTAATTCAAATCAAGAAATAAAAAACATCATAATAAAAAAAAAGGTGTGGATTGTATCTTTTTAACCTCAATCGCTTACAAAATTATTATGAAAAATAGCTAAAAATTTTATTTTTTAATATCAACTACTTATTAATATACAAGGCTTGCATTCATGAATATAATAAAAGATATTTTGCAAAAAATATTACAACGGATCCCGGTTGCGTTTAATTTCTCTTACTGAAAGGGCAATTCTTTTTTTGAAGCCACCACATTTTCTTGTTTAGTAAACAAATAAATAATAAGGATTTTTGTTATCCATTTTAAGTAATATTTAAGTGGTGTTTTTATCATTAGGTTAAATGTGATGATTTCGTAAGTTTAACCTTTTAATATTATTATATTCAAATTTAATAATTAAAAATACGAGTTGAATATTAACCGCATGAAATTTTTCATAACGAAGAAGCCACGATGTTACAAACTAACATAAATGTTTCGTGGGCTGACTTGATATTTTTAATTAGGTTAGGCAAAATTCACACCTCGTCTACTTTATTATGAAAACACTTGTTTAGTCTAATGGGAACACCAAATTTTAAAATTAAAAAAAATTACATATGTAACGTATATTCTATGTCCTTGCGTGGTCAAAACTTAAGAGAACAATATAAAACGACCCAAGCGAACTTAGTCAAGTGGAAATATAGAGCTTATTTTAGATGGAAGATTTCTATAAAAAAAAAATTATTATTAAAAATATTATTCAACAATTACTTTTTTTATTAGCATATTCAGCGGACCCATAATCCGATCCAAGCAAGAAAAGAAAACTAAATAAAAATGTGAATCGTACAAAGAATTGATAACAATGCATAGCTTTTATACATGATGCACGAGACATATTGTGTTGAATGATCAGATAGATATCATAAGTCTATTCAATTTAAATTTATTATTTTCCAATTTGCTCCACCAACACTACGATATCACTTTTAAATACGTGATGTTCATCTGATCACTCAATACAAAATATTAAATGCAATATAAAATACACCCCATGAATAAGTGAATTATATGTATCATAAAGAATTGATAACAGAGTAGCAGCTTTTTTATGGTACACAATAATTGTCAATCATAAAAGAAAGTGGAATAATTTAAGGTATGAGATATAGGATATCCTAACTAAAATGCTAAATATTCTTTTTTCCGCGTACTAAGAACTAATGAAATGAAATGTGGTGTCCCCAAGACAGACCCGTTCAAACACACACACACACACACACACACACACTTTGTGTTGTTGTTTATCTTATTAATTGAGACTAAGAAAAAGGCAACGGAAATAGGCGGAATTGGAAGCTTTGAAACTTTGATTTGCTCCATGTGATGACATCTCAGCTAATTGACCAGCCAAAAAAAACGCGTGCATTAACGAATAATAGCCATTGGGTTTAGGTCATACAAGTGATGAGGGGTTTGAATTATTTAAATAAAATTAATATTAACAGCGCACATGTGTTAATTCCGCAAGAGATTAAAGATGTAATTATGAATAAATTATGAGATCAAAAGTCCATTTTTACTAAGTAATAGACTTGGAGGCGTTAAAATGACTTTACATTTAGATATCGAATTGATCTCCAAAATTTAATATGGGAATGTGGATGCATATACATCAAGTATAGGTATAATATGATTTTCATGTTTTTTTTTTCTAAGGCACGATTAAGACCTATTTATTGGTTTCCATCAATGTCTGAAGTTCGTGACTTCAACTCTACGATGATAGACATGTTACAAATAGGCGAACAAGTCATTTATCATAGATACAAGCTAAGAGAGAGTTTTTCTATCACACGACAATGACTCTTGAACCTAGCACTCCCGGCAATTCACGACTTGTCTAGAAAAATTGCATGTTACGGTTCCAAAGTAAACGCATGCTGTCTATCCAACCACACAATATATTATACTGAATCAAAATCTCTATTCTCCACCAACTAAAACTATAATCATCAACAGAAATTTCAAGACCAAGGAGCAACTAAGATGGTCCAAAAATATATAAAGATTAATTCATTAGGAGATGATGCAGACTATTTCTAGCAAAAAAAAACCCCATGTCTCACTCCCTTACAAGCTAATGCTTGAAACAAAGAACAATAAAATGTCAACAACCAAATCAGTACAAAAAGTAATGGAGCAGATCAACATCTATTCCAATATATGCTTCATGGAGATATTGGACAACAAAAAGATTAAAATCAAATCAACGCTTGCCGCCGCCACCACCAATCTTAGGACCCTTAGGTACAGCACCCTTGGGCACGTTACCCTTGCTAGTCTTCTGCTTCGACGCCAATTCTGCCTTTTTGGCTTTCTTCTCATCTTTGGTTTTCTTGATTCTCTCCTTGATTTCACTGAGATCAAAAACAATAACATCACAAGGGGCTCTAAATGGACATATAAACAAACAAAAAGCAACATTTTTGGCCTTGCAATTTGCCAACATTTGAACTCCAGACATACCGCAAAGCAGCTTCACGTGCAGCATCACGGACCTCTGGCTTCTCAGTTCTTCTCTTCTGGATAACTTCCAATGTGGCACCAACAATGGACCTTGAGTATGGCTTCTTGGTGGTTCTGCGCCTCTTCTTCACAGCTTCAGCAGCAATATCCTATGGATCAGTCAAAGAACCATTTAGTCAAAATGGGATCAAAAAAGAATTTCAATGCAACCCAAAGAATGAAGGGAAACACAGATGTCAAAAGCAACAATCAAGTATTACCTTCTTGTGTTGTTTCCGGTACACAGCAGTCCAAGTAAGTTTTGCGGGCCTCAGGCGGTTATGGAAATACCTCTTGCATTTTGAGTTAGCAAAGAGGAAAACCTGAAGGGCACAAAAAGCAACCACAGAATCATGTCAAAAAAATGTCAACAAATACCACACATAGCAATCGCCAAAAACTGCTAAATGTTACAGGCACCATATACAAAAAAACACATCAGCCAAAACAAAAACCCAATGCAATACTACACTTCAACCAACCCCGTTTAACACACCTGTGAGTCTGAGCGAATAAATCTGATGCCCTTTCCTGGATATATCTTGGCACCACTGAAACGGCAGAGCTCTGTCCTGATATTACAAGAAAACTAGTAAGTGCATAGTTCGACGAAATGGATGCTTAAGAAATGAAATCAAAATCACCACAGGGCATGGCATGTACAAGAGACAATCGCCAAATGAAACCAATGGTACATAATTGAAACAGCAGAAATAAATAATCAAATTTCAACAAAAACAGTGACCCTCTATAGTTCCAATAGTATCATCAGTAGCCTTCTCTTATCATATCAAACGTCTCCTACAGGAAAATCAAGGTGTGCAAATGGAAATCTAAAACCATTTGAACCTGGACCAGCACAGAAACTCATTACACATCCAATGAAGTTCACACATCACCGCCAGCATCATAAAAACCCTTCATAACAAATCAAAGACAGCAACAACTAAACCAGCATCCTATGCCTCTGAATGGCTCAAAAATCCGTAATGAAAAGACAAGAATGCAATTCATCTCTCTAAAAATCCATTTACTCCCCTGAATCCTTACCTCACAAGAAAAACAAATAATTGTACAGCCATCAAAATTTTGACTTACATGCCTTCATTTATACAGACATTTTAATTTTGCACCAGAACTGTTAGCTGAATATGAGCCAACCAATTAAAAAAGCTCTCAAAGTCTGAAACCGCATACGTAACAAATCCCAGAAGGATTCAGAATATCAAAACGGATCATCTATTGCAAGAAGAAACATTTAACGACGAAAGATCCGATTTATGTGGCATAGTATATCATCAAACGCTACGATTTCGCACATACACACATCCGATGTTTGTGAGAGAGAGACACATAGAGTGGGGGAAGAGAGAGAGAGAGAGATTGAAGGAATTACTTGAGAACCATGGTTGCGAACTGTTGGTGTGGTCGCCGCGCTCTGTTCTTTCTCCGCAGTTACCCAAACCCTGAAGCCCTAGCGAGCAATATAATGCTCCACTTCCACTTGATACGATGTCGTACTGTTATTGGGCCTATTTTGCCAGGGTTTTGAGGCCCATTTTCCAAAGTGGGTCGTTTCTTCAAGCATATTCAATTTTGAAAGTCTCGAGTCCAAATGTAGAAAATATTAGATTGAAAATAATTGAAAATTTTGAAGTTACAGAAATAGAAAACCAAGTAAATGTACGATAGCCAATTAATCTAGTAATGATAAATGATGCGGTCATAATTCGTCCCACATCAGGTGGAGACGAGGCGCTTGAGCTCCTTATAAGGGTCAGGTCTTCTCCCACTTAGTGATGCGCCTTTTAAAGGGCAAAACCCCCCGACTTGATCGGATGGTCTTAATGGTCGCAGGAGGGACAATACCTCACGGGTGAGGCCACCGGGTGGAGATCGGATATGGGTGCATCATTTGGCGCCGTCTGTGGGGACCGAATGGTTCTCAAGCCCCTTGTCTAGGGGGCTTATGATGCGGTCATAATTCGTCCCACATCGGGTGGAGACGAGGCGCTTGAGCTCCTTATAAGGGCCAAGTCCTCTCCCACTTAGTGAGGCGCCTTTTAAAGGGCAAAATCTCCCGGCTTGATCGGATGGTCTTAATGGTCGCAGGAGGGACAATACCTCACGGGTGAGGCCACCGGGTGGAGATCGGATATGGGTGCATCATTTTATGATGATACCATATCTTGTTCCACATCGGAAGGAGTCTAGGGACTTAACAAGCTTATAAGCTTCAATCCCTCTCACACCTTGCGAGGCGCATTTTTATCAAAGGACAAAACCCCACCGTCTCAAGGTGCGGGACAATACCTCGCAGGGTCGGGCTTTCATGTTCAACGACGAATTTGGGCATCATCAATAAATATTAATATTATTTTCAAAAATCGATTAATATTGTTTTCTAATATAGATTATGATATGAATATATTTGATTGATTCACATTGCTCTTTTATAAAATGACACGTATCTAAAAGTTTCAACTAGTTTTGAATTTAGTGGTTTATTCGAGACAATGTCTCTCCTCAAAGGGACCGTCTCCTCAATTTATAACCTCCTCTATTGGACTTTGGTTCTCCTCAATCCATATTGGGTTGACCCTTAAAAGGGTGCTACTTGACTTGCTCTGTTCGAGACAATGACTCGGGGATGCTCGCCCACGAGTAGGGCCAAATACTCTAATATCTCTACTATTTATAAGATCTGTCTCTGCAAGATGATAACCCATTTCCATATATAGACTTTAGTAGCTCACAACGTGTTTCTACCAGACCCTCCACACCAGCCACAATCGTCATGTGTACTCACCAACCATCAACTATAACTATTCTGGCTACTTCAGCATCAGTAGGTTTACGGTGAAAATGCTTCTTCCTATATCCATGTGTATTCATCCATTGTATCATGTATGTTATATGTTAGAACCCCAAAATCAACATTTTTGGACCATTATACCCTTTCCATGAGGCACATCCACACATGTTTAGTACCAAATCCAGGCATTGTGAGATTATATAATAAGTTATACATGACATAGACTAACTTCTTATACTCTTAAGATATTATGAATCACGCTAATTGGGTATTCAATTATCCTTTTTTTTTTCTTTCATCAAATTCAGTACTCAATTCTTTATTTCGCAAATTACAAAAATACATTAAAATCTTATTACTGATTACGATTATAATTTATTGGATTAAATTTGGATCAAAGTAGATATAAATACCAGCACTATATTCACTTAATATAGGCTGTAGATGGAGGCCCAACAAGCAAATCAAGCGCTAATTGTGAGGACCATTTTTAGAAATTAGTATAATTACGAATTGCATCCTTACCTTTTTTGAGACTATCCTTACCTTTTTTGAGACTATCATTTTTTACTTTCTATATTTTAAAATATTCACATAAAAATGTATTGGATGACCAAGTGCCCGTTTTGATAGGTTTTTAAAAAAAAATTGTTGAATTGTAATTTTTATAGTAAATAATTTTGTATTTGAGTACAATAATTACAAATATTTGTATTTGAAACTACTTTGGATAGCTTTTAAACAAGCAACTATTGAGCTCTTTTACGGTTTTTTTTTTGTAAATAATTTTATATTTGAATACGATAATTAAAAATACTTATATTTGAAACAACTCTATATAGCTTTTAAGAAAAAGCCACTATTGAGTTCTTTTTTAATCCAGCCAAAAATAGTTTTTTTAAAATTTTTTTAATTGAAGTGTTGTTTTTTTTAACAAGAACTATTTTTTAAAAAAAACATATCCAAACGAGCTCCAAATTATAGTAGTTTAACAAATACAACAACAAAGCAACACCACACAGAGACACCACACCCTTTTCTTCCCAAGTTTATTGTACCCTTCCGTCATTAACTGAGAGACGATCAGCTGATTAAACCTTTATGTTCAACTTTTAAATGCAGCTTAATGAAAATTTAAGGTGCATACATTCAGGTTAGTTACATTTGTGCATCAAATCTCAAATGAACTTGTATTGTGACATAAATCCCTAATGTCATGAAAAGCCTAAACGTAAAATATAATTTACCGAAGCAGTAACGAAGGGCAGCACAAGCTAGTCTTAACTACTACTAAGAATTTAAGTAATATTTTTTGAACCAGATCGATTAATACACACCAGATGGTACTAATATTACTCAAAAAGTAACATTTCACCAGCAAAGGCTACAAACTACGCATATCCCAGGTGCACAAGGCATTTCTAAATTTCCAACACAAGCTAGTAGTAACTCGCAGCCACTTACATCCCCGAAAGGGCTCGAACATTTGTGGTCTGTTCGCCAGCAAACTAAGCGGCTTTCGCTGTTTCACGGACCATTGCAAGCTTTGCTAACAAACCACACAGCTGAAGATATGAACCAACTCCATCACAAATCCTCATGTGGGCAAATCCAGTTTCCTGTAGAACCATCAGAAGAGAGGCTATGTAGGTAACAGGAATATAGGAAAGCCCAGAAAAGTATAGTATTGATATCGAGGACAAACCTTCATGAACTCCAACTTCAGATACTCTGCCATATCATAGTTCTTTATTATACGGAACAGGGTTGTGATTATATCAGTGGGAGAATAGCCCAAATCATAAAGCTGCTTCAGTCCAGCACACGCATCATCAAATTTCCCCTCTAATACTTGGCGTACCATGTTCTTCACGTGCAAGGGATGGGGCTGATCACAAACCTGCTCGTGAACCAAACATTAACAGTTACTTGTGTTTAGTTTTGAAAGTAAATACCAAGAAAGTTCTTATTTGAAGTCTTTGTTACCTTGAAAACATTTTCTTGATTCACAAACCCAAACCCACTGTTTGTTGCTTGCAAGTTGTTCAATGCCTGCCTCATATCACCATCAGAGGTGAAAATAATTGCCTCGAGGCCTTCTGGCACGTAGGGTACCTACACCAACAAAGTATCTCAGGTTTGGCTTGCTAAATCTAACTGATCCACCTAAGCTTGCCAAATCTAACTGATCTCAAAATAAGGATAATTCAAACCATTTTAAGTTTAAAGAAAGAACGGACATCACATCAACACCAATCTGGACATTTCCATCTCATTTTGAGTAACAGTCAAATAAATGATACAAAAAACTGAACTACATCAAATAACATGTCCGCAAGGCTGCCTGAGCAAGAACTTCACTAGAGGAACTTTAACTTGCAACATGATTTTAGTTGCTGCATCCATGAAAATCGAAAGGAATATTAACAAGTTTTTGCCAACCAACTGGCAGAAGAGAGGACTACACAATAGTACGATAAAGATATATCAATGATTTTGAAATATTTACTAAGATTAAAGATTGAAAAGAGGATCAATGTCAGAAGAAAGCCAAAATTATTCCAGTCAACCCTCCACGCTTCACTAGACATCTTATGCAAACAAAGGTACTCAAATGCTGAATTCAACCAGTCTACCCATCCCTTCAACCCCTAAAAAAGTGCTTCTGTAATTAACAAGGATTGGACTATTTTCTATGCAAAGGAAAACCAGCCTAAATTCTTCCCCACATACAACATGGAATGATGAGTTCCGATGGTGATTAGCTGATTCAAGAACTACAACTTCCATTTAATTAAATTTCCATTGTCAATGCTCTAGAAGGTAAATATAATTTGTGAAGGTATAACATATTAGATGGTCTATTTCATCAGCTCTTATATGATAACATTGTCCTAAGAAGCAAGGAAACAGCTTACAGCCACCAAGCAAAGCAAGGCAATCTACCACCATTTCTTTCCTGAATGTACCTTATTTTCTCACTTTCCTTGTGTTGAAGACAAAAAACATTTCAATAGTTGTCCCATTTACAGATCGTACTAAAAGGGTAACAAATATGGTGCAAAATATGTATTTATCACTCATGTTGAACATATCATGTCTGCCCATCTGAACAGTTGAAGGTCATAAATGAGTTAGCTATCAAGCTAATTTTACTTCAAGAACACCCCCACCCCCACCCCCCTCAACAAAAAAAAAAAGAAAAAAAAAGAAGAGATAGAGATAGAGAGAGAGAGAGAGAGATAACTAGGTGCAGTTGTTGTAAATCTCTAAGTTCAAAAGAGCAGCAGCAAAATGACTTGATGTCACGATCATGAACATGCTAACCAATCTTCCTGGACTTCAGAATCTTTCACATGAACAAAAGGGGGAAAATGTAGCTCTGACATCAGAATGCTAAGAGTAGGATACTAATGATGTTGCAAAGACATAAACTAAACATGAATTGAGCCACCAATCAGCTAGAGAGTATAGGATGAGAGAAAGAGAGCACGCTTACCTTTTCTGCTGCAACCACCACCATGAGACGTCCAAGGATCTCTTGATCAGATAATCTAGAAAATCGGACAAGGGCACATCTACTCTGAATGGGCTCAATAATCTTTGAAGATGTGTTACAAGCTAGTCCAAAACGTGTGGAATTTGAATATATTTCCATAGTCCTCCTCAAGGCTTGTTGAGCCCCAGATGTCATGCTAATTAACATCCAATAAGGCAACAGACATAAGGATTTAAACACAAAAAAATATAAGCAAACATGTCCGAAGTATGACATTAGAAACATATATTCCTTTAGTATTTCACTTAGAACAGAAACTAAATCACTCACCTGTCAGCTTCATCCAAAATAATTATTTTGTGCCTTCCAGGAGGTAATGTGACTTTCTTCTGGGCAAACATCTTTATTTTGTTTCTCACAACATCAATTCCTCTGGAATAAAGTTTAGAATAAAAAAATTGAACAAAAGCAACCAAAAGTGACAGCAAATAAAACAAAATCAGAGTGAAAAAATGCGTTATTCACCGGTCATCTGATGCATTTAGCTCTAGAACAGCCTCTCTATAATTTGGTCCCAGAAGTTCATGAGCTAGCGCCAATATACTAGTAGTCTTACCAGTTCCAGGAGGACCCTGCAAAAGGTAATCAAGAGTACTCGGTGAAACATATCATTTCTCGTACGCCCCGCGACAGTGGCTTCCCGGATATGGTGTGATGAAGAACTTGCTTCTTACGTGATAGTTATCTCCATTTTTTGATTACTATATATTGAAAACATTTAATTACTTGAACGACTTGATCAACGACACATAAATAAGAAAGGAATTAGATGTAATTCTTTTTCATGCACTCATCTTCCAGTGGTACTACATCCAGTCCACATATATAAAATTCTTGAAATTCAAAAACTATCATTACAGGGCCATCATCATTCTTTTCGGGTGCAGAAGCCAATAGGAAGAGAAATAAAAACATCATGCAATAAGAAAAGACGGTGGCCCTGTTTTGAGCTCCTACTCTAACGCCCAAGTGCTACCGAATCCCGGATTGAATCCCGGATTGGCCTTCTCAAGGTGCAAATTTACTGGAATATTAGACATCATCCAGTGACTAGGACAGCAATTGATACAATTTTACTGCATTTTATAATTAGGACAGTATATTTTGGTAACTTAATAATACACTAACTAGTGTTAATACTAAATTCTTGATGCAACAAATTTCGCAAATGCAAGAAACAAAAATGCCACCGATTTTTATATGATGTCAGAACCAAAGAAAACTCTGAAATTTCAAATCAGTCCTCAAAATTTCATCACGAAACCCTCACGGCCTCACCAAACCCCACACCCAGTAAGCACACTAAACCCAAAACTTACAAACAACAAAAACCGTAAAACTCCACACTTCACATAAAACATTGAAAAAAAAAAAACAGAACGTACAAGTTCTGAAGCATAAAATACAACCAGACATACAGTAGATTACAGCAGTTCTGCAAAACCGTGAACCAAAATCACAGAAACCAAACTCAATAGTGAATCCAAACCTAAGACTTACATTACAACCGAAGCAAGAATTGATGAAATTTTGAAAAAGAGAAGTACGAAATGCTTACGGCCAAAATGAGATTGGGCATGTTGCCGTCGCGGGCAATGACTTGGAGCCTGGCGACGGCGTCCTCATTTCCGACGATGTCTGCCACCTTGGTCGGCCGATACTTCTCCACCCATGGTATCTCCGGCCCCAACGCTGATGATGCTGAAGACGACGCCATTGACGATTGAGTGAATGCTTTCTCTCAAATAGGTTTAGGGGGCGGGAGTTTTTCCCACTTTTATATTTCAGTAAAGCGTGGAAGGTATATTTGGTTCGGAACAATCATAAATTATACGCTCAATACCTAAGAACAATTAAAAATAAATATAAACTTAAACTTTGATAATACAAAATTGGAGTAATAATTTTTTGTCATTCGAAATGTAATACTTTTTAGATTTTATCAGCTAAACATCTAAACTATACAATTTTTTTTATTGTACCACCTATGCGCACTTTTTGGCCAAAAAAAGTCTTCGAAATTATATTATTTGTCGCTAGTTGCCATCTAAATTACACAGAGAGAACTTTCCGACTAAAAAAAGTAGTCGCTAGTTGCCACCATTTAAACTACACAATTTTTTTATTTTACCACTTGTGACTCTATGAACACTTTTCAGCCAAAAAGGTCACTGAAATTATATCATTTGTTACTAGTTGCCATCTAAACTACATAAGGAAGACTTTTCGACCAAAAAAAATAGCCATAATTATATCACGTGATTTTGATAAGGGCATTCTCCGGTAGAAAAATTATTTCTGAAAAATGTTCTTCTAGGATTTGAGAACCTTGCCCAAGTTTGAATGCAACCACACACATTACCACTTGCCCATTTAACACGATTGTATTAAATTACCAAATTTCTCTAAATATTTTGATTAATGAAAAGTTTGCCCTCTTTGAATTTCCACGAGTAGAAAGGCATATGGATTACATTTTAAACTATCATTTGCTTACAACACATAACACTAGTATAAGTTTCATGCTCGTTTATGAACAAAATTGGTTTTCGGGATCACAAAAAGGTATGTGAGTTTGACAGTGAATAAATAATTTTGAAGTGCAGTCCAACCAACCCTAATTCATTGGATATCGCATTCCTCCTATCCCATGGAATCTATAATCATAGAAAGTGCTTGGTAATGTATCAGGTTGGGGCCTAATCTATCACTTCCTTTCGCATAGTTTTTTCTTTCTAAAAAAAAAAAAACGAAATCCCGTGTCATAATTGTATCAAAATCTAATATTAAAATTGAATATATTATATTAAAATTGAGCTTTTGAGTATACTAATTTATGGATTATTTTTCCCTAATTTGAGTTTAAAAGTATATAAATAAAAACATAATTTATTGATCAACGAGGAAGCCACTCCAGTGTGAATGACCGTACAGTGGAGGTTTCCAAAAGAGCTTATTGGGTCGAGATGCGGGAGATAAAAATGGATTTTGCGAACTTCTTCGATAATTTTTGGGGTAAAAAACTCTTATAAGATGATATTGCTCCATTAAATAATACATTTCATTCAGATACATTAATACCTTATAAAGTAAAAATTAAATTATTAAATCATATACTCCAAATTACAAACCAAATCACGTATAAGGCCTAGTTACCATACTTTAAATTATAAACTAAATTGCCGATGAGGTTTAGCTCAATTGGTGAAGTTGAAACTTCAAAATTATAAGGTCTTGGGTTCGATTCTCCATAAAAATCTACATATTTATTAATAAGAAATCAAACCTGAGACCTTTAGAATCTTGATACATCGCCTTTACCAATTGAGTTAGACTTCATCAATATAACATTTTTGCGACTTATGAAATTTTCTTTGCCTTATCAAACTCAATTTCATCAAAAGTTTCTTAAATCACGAAATTAATTGTAGAAGCATGTTGATAAGTATTATGAAATCATTTGGAAAACTTGAAAGGACTAGAATTAACTTCAAAGATTTAGAATTATACTAAAAACAAGATTCATGCATAGCCGATGAGGCCTTGTCTTACTGGCAAGGTGGATACCCTACAACCTTTAGGTTGTGGGTTCAAATTTCCATTAATACGAGTATTGTTTTAGTTGTATACTAATTTATTTTCATTGTATAATAGTTTGATATTTGATAACCATAAATTATAATAGTTTGTTCTTCATTTGATATATGTTTGATATTTAATGATCATAAATTGCAATAGTTTGTTCTTTATTAGGATTCACCATAGCAACTATTGAAAATGGTGGGGAATTGTAATTGTGAACATCTTGGACTAATCTTACTCTGAGGAGAAGGTATGTTGCTTGCAAGACATGTCGGTTTTTTCGGCAAAATTTGATCTTTTTCACATCAAGGTTGCAATCCATTTGTTTAGGTTCATCGAATAAAGAAAATCATACCTGCAGACTCAAATTGAGATTAAAATTGCAAGAAGAAGGACTAGAGAAATAGAGAAATATATATATATATATATATATATATATATACACACACATATATTTATATATATATATATTTGGAGTGTAGTGTGTGGTTTTGTGTTTTGAATTGTTAGTGATAATAAAGGGCCAGGTTGCTGTCAAGTGGGGTGTTTCTTCCATAAGGAATTTCGGCATTTTTTTTTTTTTTGATTTTTCGTGCTTGCTTAGTGAAAGAAAATATGGAGTTTGAAATGCTCTGCAATTAACCCTCAGATTTTACAGAGATGGTTAATTGAAAAGGGTGGGTTTTTAACGGTCACATGATGTCACATGCAATTTTTTTTTGAATGGGATAATGCTTAGTGATTATGATTTGTCATTTTTGCCCTTGCAAGTGCTTGCCTATAGTGATCCTAACAGAACATTTCTCAAGATTTACCGAAAAATTCGAAAAACAATGCCCAGAACATGTTTTTATAAGTTGGGATGTACTTCCGCAACGATTAAGTATTGAAATGCAAACACCCCGAACTTAAGCGTGCAAAACGCAATTTACCCTTGACATTAGGTGCTCCCTACCATGACCCATTGAAGCCATGGTGTTGCACATGTTGTTAGGCTGCGTTTTGGAGGAAATATGGATTGAGCAAACTATGAATTAATCATTATGATGCCAATCCTATGAATGTTTATCAATACCTTTCAATTTTTTTGATTGGTATTTGTGAAAATTGTTCAAGGATATCCACAACACATATTAAAAAGTTGTTTGTTAGATTGATAAATACTAAGTCTAACGTTTGGTAGATTGATAATACTACTAAAGTCGATCTAATGTTGCAAATGTCAAAAGCTATATTCATGCAAGAAAAAAAAAAAAAAAAAGAATTGAAAGAGTGCTACAAATTAATATGCACATAATTATTACAGATTTATTAAAAAATGATTTGCAGTTGCGCATAGAATTCTCACATATTCATTCACAAGAATTATAGAAGACATATCCGTTGACGAAAATTTTAAAAGATCATATTCATAAACAAACATATTTATTAATTTATCGATTCATATTCATAATATATATATATATATATATATAAATATAAAAACGTTTTCATAAAACCAATGTCAAAAATATATTCATACCAGAAACAAATTTAACAAATTTTTTGTATATATATATTTTGATTTTGTTTTAATATATTACTGAATAGGAAAAATTAATAAAACCCATTTGATGTTAATTTTTATTCAAAATACCAATTAAATCACACAAAGAAGGGGTAAAAACGTAACAAGTCCTGAAAATACATGGAATGCATATCGTTAGAATTATATATCGCACCCTCTGGCGGGAAAATTCTTGTATTACCCAGTGTTCGAGATTGTGTTATATATTCGAGAGAAAATTAAGTCAACTTCCCTTAGGGCATGATATAATTATTATAACTATGATATAATTATTATAAATTAGTCTATCTTATTTTAAAAATTATAAATGCCTCATCGAAGTATGTTATTTTCTTGTAAACATTAATAAAGATGTCGAAAAGATAATTTTTCTAGCCTAAATAGTCAACCCAACTACCAAAAAAAAGTACCTCGTCGAGCCTAGTAAAATTTCTAAATCAATTTAATTTTTCCACCAACATTCACGTAGTAATCCTTTTATACCACTACAAATCTATAACCACTATTAGCATCATTATCTATAATCAGATCCCATCATTATATTTGTTTTTGCAAAATTGACTTTATATATAACTTCTATATTTCAAATTTGTCAAGAACAAAGGAATCCTATCTCAAAATCCTACTGAAAATAATAAAAATACAACTTGTAATTATGTTCCACCTTGATGACAGAGAATTTTGTTAAATCAATACATATCTTAGAGGGGCATTTGTAATTTGTAAAATGACATAGACTAATTTGTAATTACACCATACTTCAAAAGGTACAGATGTAATTTGCGCTATATTATATATTGATATTTTCTATAAGTATATTGCTAATGTAGCGCAATGTGAACCGTTTGATGTATGTGTGAGATCAAAATCGAATGCATGAAAAAATTTCCCCCTAATGGGACAAGAATCATTAGAATGTGAGTTATAAAGGCCTAGTACTAACATTGAACTAGGGATGCAAACGAGCCGAGCCGAGTCGAACCTTGGCATTTTTTCTAGGCTCGAGCTCGAGCTCGAACCAAATAACTCGAGCTCGAGCTCGGCGAGCTGGAAATTTGAGGCTCGAGCTCGGCTCGGCTCGATTAGATAGGCTCGTTCGGCTCGATCGGCACAGCTTGGTCGGGTTCGAGTTCGAGCTCGAGCTCGAGAACCTATATATGTTTGAGCTCGGCTAGAGCTCGAGCTCGAGAACCTGTGATCTTTGCCCCTTTATCACACACTTATCAAATAAAAAAAAATACAAATTTTGCAAATACACACTAACCATATGTCAATAAAGACTACAAACTATGCAAATAACAACACGATGAATAGTTTAGTTCTGTTCATAGAGTACAAATTACACAAATACAAATATAATAAGGTCGAACTAGCCTTCACAGCAAAAGTTGGGCACCAATTTAAATATTACATTCCATTAACGAACAACATTGTCACAACAAAAAACTAATCACTTGATTGGAGCAATAACGTCAATGTGGATACCAAACTTCTTTTTAGCAACCTTTTCCACCTTCATTATCATTTCAATCAGGAACAAATTCTCCTACAATGAACACCACCAACAAAGTAATAAACCACAACAATAAAGTACATAACTATACATAGTTTTTTCATGAAATTTAGTATATATTGAAATCAAGCATGATATACCTCTATTTTTGCCGGCCAACATACAACATCCAAACAAACAGTCTATGAAAAATAAGGATAATAAGAAAACTTAGGAATATAAACATCCAAGAATACTTGGGGATAATAATGATTACCTCAAACATCAGGCAACTCAATCTCTAATGCATCTTGAACAACCTGCACATAAACCATTTTCAACTTCAAGTCATTCAAGAAAATAGCATATAGATTCAAATAGCAACAGACCAAAAACATATAGAAAATCAACATCAAGAAAATTACCTTCGCCTTTTTCTTCCCCCCGTATCGTTTTCGACACCAATCTCCAGCACACATCAACATTTCCACAGTTTTTGGAACTAATCTAGCACGATGCTCGTCAATCACTCGACTTCCGGCGCTAAAATTAGCCTCTGATGCTACGGTTGTAATTGGAACGGATAGAATATCTCTAGCCATTAACGATAGCGTCGGAAACTTGTACGAATTCAATTTCCACCATGACAATATATCGAACGCAGAGGATGCATCTTGTGGATTAAATTCTAGAGTTGTTTCTTCAAAATAAACATCTAACTCAGACTTTTTAGGTGCCTCCGTTTTGCTAGATTGGACAATAGTAGTCAAGCGATTCCAACCACGAGATGGAACACTTCCACTAGATTCTCCACTTCCTTGATCTGGTTGAAACTTTCTTTTAAATCCTGTATATTGTGTAGGCTTATCACTCGCCACGTACTCATTATAAAATTCAAACATAGTTTTCTTCACATCATTAATTCTTGTGGCAGCCTCTTCTTTGGAAAAAAATTGCCCATAATAATATTCAATTGGTTTCCATTTGACTCTCGGATCTAAGACGGCACCAATAGCCATCAACATGTTGGACTCTCCCCAATACTTATCAAATTTAAGTTTCATTTTGACAGCCATGTCTTGAATAAACTTGTCGTCATCCAATGCCATCTCGTCAAGTAAAAGCTTCACCTCAAACACCTCGCTGAGAAATAAGTTTGACGTTGGATAGTCACTTCCAGAAATGATCTTCGTAGCATCAAAGAAAACCCGTAGGATGGAAACCACTTTTTCTAACTTCTCCCAATCATCCTCAGTTGGGTAATGTTCATAAGCTGGTTCTCGTACCTTGAACCTTGGGAAAACCTCTTTAAAGGTCAATGCTGCATTCAACATCATATATGTTGAATTCCATCGAGTTTTGCAATCATCAATCAACTTTCGGTTCGGCAACTTCAACTGCTTTGCAACCTCGGCAAAGACTATCATTCTACCATCCGTCCGTCTAATGAAATCAACGCTCTCCCGAATAATAGAAATGATATTCTTTATCTCGCTAAGCCCATCCTGTGCTATGAGATTCAAGATATGTGCAGTACATCGAACATGAAACAATTTTCCTTCACAAAGTCTGCTAGTTCTTGTAAATGAGTCTCTCATAATGCTAATCGCAACATCATTAGCACTAGCATTGTCGACAGAGACTGAAAATATCTTGTTCTCAATTTCCCACTCATTCAAACATCTCAATACTGCATCTGCAATTTGAATTCCGCCACGAGGGGGTGGAAGTTGGACAAAGTTGAGAACACGCTTGTTTAACTTCCAGCTTGAATCAATCCAATGTCCAGTTATCACCATGTACTCAATCTTTTGATTTTTTGACTTCCACAAATCTGTTGTTATGCAGATCTTTTCAATTGAATTCAACGCATTCCTCGTTCTGATTTTCTCCATTTCATATACCATGAAACAATTTTTTCTTACTGTGATCCGAGACTCCATTCCGGCATCCCCCGTTTGCAGAACAAATTGAATCCTTCCTCCTCTACGAGTGTGAAAGGATGATTATGCATAAGTAACCATATAGCAGCTGCTTCTTTCATCTTTTCCATGTCAAATTTTCCATCTTAAATAGGAGGAAGTGAGCTAGGAGTAATGCTTGCAGGACCAAACCCCAATTGCATCTGTTTAGCGCTTTTTGCGTTCTTCTGTCTTTGAATCTCCAAGTACTTGGCACACTTAGTCAAGTGCCGTTTCATGTGAGTTGTAGTGGCCGTCTTCGTTTTTGAGAAAAAGGCTTTGCAGTGCTTGCATTGATACTTGATTGTCTCTCCTTGCTCATCAAATACTTTTTCCATCACCGACCAAACATCAGATGTTAATTGTCTTTTTGCTTTGTTGAATGGATTATCTTCACCGGTTTCTGTTCGCACATCTTCAGTCTCGACATTTGTCTCATTTGTTTGATTCTCATTCATTGTTTCATCATCAGACGCTAATCGATATTCAAATTCAAAACCCCCAGATATTGTAGCGGGACGAGTAGAATCAGCTTTTGAACATGAAGTTGACACGATACAAGAAATTACAAATTCCTGTTACAATAAAATAACCATTATCAATTTTTAGTGCAAAATTAAAAGATTGTATGGGAGCAAACGACTGCATGAGCCGTATCTCCCGGCAGAAGAATCTCTCATTTTTCTTATCTGATGACTCATCTACAGGAGCAAAAATAAGAAATTGCATCGCACTGCACAACACCTTAGATTCAAAGGTCAAGGGACACCATGTCTTTCGCACATGTATGACATACAAACTAGATAAGACTATTATGTAACATACTGGCTTTTAGTTTTAGGAAACATATCCCAATATTAGCAACTAAATGATTGTTACTCCAAGTAAAATCAGCCAAGTAAGAAACAATGGTAATTTATTGAAACAACTAGACAAATTTAGTATGGGACTGTAATTAGGAGACAAGATCTATATTTTCTCTAGTTTTTAAGCACAAATTATATTCATTATTTTTATAAGGACTAACACAAGAAATAACGTACACATCGCAATTAGATTTTTGTAATGGACTCAAGTGTCGATTTTGTTTACCAAACAATACTACAAAGTGCAACACAAACAAAGCTTGTTTCACCAAAAACTTTGCCAAAGCCCAACAACATTATAAGATAAGGTAAACAAACTCGCAATTTTCTAAAGATTCAGGAATCACAAAATAGATATAGTTGCAATATTTATGGGCCAACAAAAGTTAAGATTGATAACCACTTACAGGTTGGAGTATAAGAATGGCAAGAAACAAACACTCTTAAGCCCAATAAATTCATAAAAGTTTTCATTTCCTTCTCAAAGGCATATACAGACTCCATTTCACAATTATTGACATTTGTACCTAGATTGCTTTCATTGATTTCTTTTAATGCCACCGCTCCATCCAGTGAGCTCATATTGGACAGCAAAATTAATACCAAAAGAAAAAGGAATAAAAGATAAAAGGAGAAACCCATGCCTCTTCTTCAGTCTTGCAAGGAAAGACAAACAACTCAGGAAACAAAAAGTTCCAGTAAGTGTGAGAGTATGGTATAATTGAAATGTTTGCTTAAAATTAAAACAGTAGTAACATAACACGCTGTTTGTTCACTCTTTACCATTGCTGATCTTCTAATTCAAACTCTAACTATAAACAACTGGGCGCTACTTATTTTCTGATTTCAAGCATTTACACGGGTAGAATCTATGCGAGCTCTGAAATCAGCATAGATTCTTGTTATAGACATAGAGAGAGAGAAAACTCACTTATCCGGTGGAGGTGGGAGGCACGCGGCGGTGGAGGCCGGCAGCTGTCTAGAGGCTGAGACAAACGAACGCGGCTGTGGAGACCGGAGATACAGACTGCAGAGGCGAACAGGCGGAGGTGGAGACACGGGGAAGCGGAGAGCCCCAAGGTGGAGATGCGGAGGTGGCGGTGGAGGCGTGGCGGTGGAGGCGGAGAGAAGGGAGAAGAGGCGAGATGGAGAGGGAGAGAGAGAGAGTTCAAACTTCAAAGCAGCAAATGAAAATGAGAGGGAGGAAAAATTTTCAGATTTTAGGGCTTTGACTCTTCTAATTTTTTTTTCCCAATATTATATAATATATATATATATATATATTATATAAAAAAAATATTAAAATATTAATAGGGTCGCGAGCTGAACACAAATTAATAGGCTCGAGCTCGGCTCGATAATATACGAACCGAGCTCAAGCTCGGCTCGAGCTCGAATTCATCGAATTCGAGCTCGAACTTGGGTCGAGCCGGCTCGTCAGGCTCGCGAGCCGGCTCGACTCGATTGCATCCCTACATTAAACCATGAAATTTTCTATCAAACAAGTTAATGAATAAGATGCTAGAGATAATAGAAAGAAATTTGAAAGTCCTTATAACCGCGAAAATGGAGAACTCCAATAATGCCAACTTGGCACCACCATCATCGGAAAAACAGGACCTCATTTGGTGATCCACGAAGAAAGTGAAACCAGCCAGCATGGGAGACGTCGACACTACCATGGGAGAGTCAGAGATGCATGCGATATAGATGTTATATTCTAAGAGTGAATGATAGAGCCAAGGTCGACTACATACTTACGGAAGGTCCATAGATGATCATGAATCACCATTTGGTTGTTAGGAAATGGACCTCGAACTTCCAAGCGTCTAAGGATAAGATCACCACGGCGATTACATGGGTTCATATCCCTGAATTGCAGGTTGAATATTACAAGGAGGAGATTGTTTTTTTGATGGCGACTAGCTTGGGAGTACCTATCAAAGTCGACCACAAACGTACTGGCATCGAGAGGCAAATATGCTAGGTTTTGTGTTCAAGTTAACCTAGACAAGCCTTTGCAAAGTGCGATCGATATCTGCGGCCATGTTCTTCTGGTATAGTATGAGAATCCAACATCAATCTGCTTCACCTGTGGAATCGTGGATCACCAGAACTTGGACTGCTCGTCCAATGGGAAGACTGTACAAAATGCATGGGAACATCTCAACGACGATGAGCCCAACCCTAAGACAGGTGCATCTGACACAGGAGATAACTTTCTAGAAAAGTTAAGAGACAATAACTATGGGGAATGGATGCTAGTGAAAAAGGGAAAAGCTAAAGCCCCAAGGATAAAAGGAGACAACAAAAGTCGTAACTTTGTTAGTATTAACACCTTTGAGGCCTTGCGAAAAGCTAATATGTAGACTGTAGGTTGGGATAACACACCAGATGGGGAGCCTTTTAGAGGCGTTGAAATGACCGATATGGCCTTGAGAGGCTCATCCTCTAATAATCCGACAACTCATACCTTGGAGCAGGAGAAAGTAGACTCACTATTGAATGACACTAAAAGGACTAGAAGTGGTAAAACACCACATGCTACTTCCAAAAATCTTCTACTGAAGCCTTAAGAACCGTTGTATCCTCCTAGTGAGCATGAAACTATACAGAAGAGCACACCATCCTGGAACAGACTTGTAACCTAATCGAGTCAAACCGTCCATAGCCATTGAATCGACCAAGAGTTACAGTAGTAGCCATGGCTTATGTCAATATCCTCCTCAACATGGGGTACCTCCATATTCTGGAACAAATGACCATACCAACAAAAGTCTACAATTTCGACATGAGACTCTACTTTGTGCAAACAAAGAGATCCACCCACTCCATTGGTAAGTGGGCACCACCATACATTACAGTCCAAGGGAAGATCAATTATTCCTAGATTACAGGATGGAGATGCAGATAAACTATCTCGAGAGGATACGACAATGCTCATTGATTGGGATCCTAACCAACCAAATCATGAGAAGGATGGCGGGTATTCCTGTCGAGTTTCGAATTCTACCCCATCATCTTAGTAATTCAAATATGAGAGTCCTCACATGGAATGTACAAGGTGTTGGAGGTAGACATTTTAAGCGAAATTTCTGAGAATTAGTAAGGGAACATGCACTTGACGTAGTGTTTCTACTTGAAACTAAAGCAGGCGAAGATAGAGCGGAAGTGATTTCATGCAACTTGGGGTTTCTAATGTATATAGAGTACCCACAATGGGGAGGGGGGCATATGGATGTTGTGGGATGGCGCTAGAATACAAGTTAGCGTGTTTGCAACATCCACAGATGCTATTCATGCGTTAATCGGACTCAATATGGATGAAGAATAGATTTGTAGTGGGATTTACACCAACCCCAATCCGAAGAAGAGAGACGATTTTTGGAAGAATATGGAAATCGTTAGCTCACAAGTCACTTAGCCATGGCTCATTACGGAGAAAAGTGGCAGCAACCCGACATCTTCACAACGGTATGGGAAGCTTAGAGAACGCTATGAAAAATGGGGAATGATGGACTTGGGTTGGAAAGGTCCAAAGTTCACATGGACAAACAAACGTCAAAGAGGTTTTCTTATTCGAGAGAGGTTAGATAGGGTTTGGCGAATCCGGAATGGAGGACCCTCTTTCTTGAAGGCACTGTGCTCACACTCCCTCGGACTCATTTAGACTATTACCCGGTGATCACGTACTACCATGGACTGAATCCCCCCACTACCACCAAGCTTTTTCTCTTTGAGCTTACATGAACTAATTATCCTAGCTGCCGTGACGTGGTTAGTGGCATTTGGAAGAAAGAAGGTCAAGTTCTTAATGTCTTGTCCCTACTCCCCCAAGAGATGAGAAAGTAGAATAAAGAGACATTTGGAAGCATCTTCTACAAGAAAAAAAAATAGCTCATTAGGAGAATTAAAGGAATCCAAATACAACTGGATCACACGCAAAGTGATTTTCTTGTGAACCTTGAGAAGGAGTTGATCGGTGAATATAATAACATGTTACTTCAAGAAGAGATGTTATGGTTCCAAAAATCAAGGGTGAAATTGCTTTTTTTTGGTGACAAGAATACGAGGTTTTTTCACCTCTCCATGCTTTGTAGGAGGAGGAGGAATAAAATTGATATGCTCAAAGTGGATGGCCAGTTGTGTAAGGAGAATAGTATATTGAGAGAGCATGTCCAAGCCTACTTCACAGACTTATTTCGTTGTGACTATTCTAGACCAACCGTGCTTGATGAGAGTCCCCTTCAAAGGAAATTAATGAGAGAAGCAGGTCACAATCTTGCTAAAGGGGTCACGAGTGAGGAGGTGCATCACGTGATCTTCTCCATAGGACCGTACAAGGCCCCGGTGCTGGATGGTTGTCAAGCTTCATTTTACCAAGGATTTTGGGACATCGTGGGCTGCTCGGAATCCGAGTTTGTGGCTGAGTGCTTCGTGAAGAGCACCATCCCGGATGGCATTGGGCAGTCCTTCATTACTCTTATTTCGAAAGTTGAGAATCCGAGCACCATTTCACAGTTTTGGCCAATCATGCTCTGCAACGTCCTGCTGAAAATCATCACTAAGACAATCATTCTCAGAATAAAACCTATGACAATATTTTGGACTTCAAAGAAGTTATGCACAACCTTTACCGATCAAAGAGCCGGCGAGGAGGGATGATAATCAAATTGGACTTAGAGAATGCATATGACAAGGTGAGCTGGCCTTTCTTTAGATAGACGTTACAATTCTTTGGTTTCCCGACTATAACTACCAACTTGATTATGAAGTGTGTTGTATCGAACAAGCTATCCATCTTGTGGAATGGGGAGCCTCTGGACCCGATTGAAACTTTGTGTGGCTTAAGACAAGGGGATCCCCTATGCCCATATTTGTTTGTCTTGTGCTTAGAAAGGCTTTCATATTTTATTGAAAAAGCTATAGAAAATCGCCAATAGGAACCACTTCCAATTTGCAGAAACGACCCTAAACTCCACCACCTTATTGAAAGAGTGTCTACGAGGTTATCGGACTGGAAAGCAAAAAACTTAAATCTAGCCGAGCGAACAACACTGATTCAATCCATCACGAGTGCAATACTAGTTTATAGTATGCAAACGGATTGGATCCCAGCCAAAGTTTGCAAATAACTTGATAGGATGAATAGAGAATTTCTTTTGGGGTCACAAACCAACTCCAAAAAAATTCATCTTGTTGGATGGGAAAAGGTTATCTGGAGCAAGAAAAATGGACGACTGAGCTTGAGAGAATCCTGAAAGGTGAACATCACCTTGCTTGCAAAAAAAGGATAGAGGGTGCTACAAAAGGAGAATATGCCGTGGGATAAAATTTTCTGGGAGAAATATTTGAAAGGTGGTCATATTCTTAATCACAACCCAAAAGTTCAACATTCACAAGTATGGAAGGGGGTTGTTAGAAGTCTTAAAGCAGTTAAAGCAACACATGATGGCGTGTAGGAGATGGTGGTCAAATCAATCTTTGGGATGACTTGTGGTTTGGAAGCTAAAACCTGAGCAGTTTGCTTCTTGAAGGAGTACTCAACGAAGAAAAAGAATTTAAAGTTAGTCAAGCTATAGATGCTACAAGGAATTGGAATTTTTCTGGGATCAAAACTCCAATCCCAGGCGTGGTGAAGAAGCGACTAGCAAGCATCCCAATTCCTTTTGAACGTGGCTTGAACAACACCAGGATTCAAGGTGCCGAAGCGAATGGTACGTTTACATAAAGGTTGGCATACGATGCCTTGAGGAAGGAGCAAGAGTCGTAGTGAACTCTTGTGATTGGAACTGGATATGGGGAGCTCAATGTCCACACAAAATTAAATTCTTTCTTTGGCTCTTCCATCATTCTAGTCTCCCTACCAACGCAGTTAGAAGTGATAGACAGATAACAAGCAGTGACATTTGCACTAGGTGCAACGAGTTGAGAGAGGACGCCATACACGTCTTGTTCAGCTACCCAATGACAATACGCATATGGAAGCACATTGTGAACCCAATAGAGTGGTATAAATTTGCAGCGATCAACATGGACTCATCGTTCAAAGAAAATTTGCAACTGACATTACGAAATATCCTCATTCCTGAGGCCCCATGGAAAAGCATTTTTTTTGGCTGCGATTTGGTCACTTTGGAAGTGTAGAAACGAACAAGTTATCAGTGACAAGACACAAGCCTTCCATGAGATAATCATGAGGACTAAAGAATTGGCAATGGATATGATTATGTATTTCCCCAGCAAAAGAAATTGTCGCAAGAATGTGAGTGAAACTAAGTGGACAAGACTAGCTATGGGCTGGGTTAAACTGAATACGGATGGAAGTGTGGACCTTGCAAAACACTCGGCAGCAACGAGTGGACTCATCTGAGATGCAGACGGTGGGTGGATCATTGGGTTTGCAATGGGCATTGGAGAGGCAAGTGTTGAGGTGGCTGAACTCATGGGACTGCGGGAGGGGCTCCATATCGCCTGGGAAAGAAGGTTAAAAAGGATTGAGGTGGAGCTTGACTAGGAAATCGTAAAGAACTGGGTGGAGTCAACGAATGTAACTCACCATCCGATGGGATATATTATTGAAGATTGTAGACGTCTGCTTGGGATGCCATGGGACTCTAAATTGTTGCATACAAAAAAGGGAGGCAACCCTTGTGCGGATTGCCTTGCGAAGAAGGGACATCACCTGTCTCAAGACACTAATGTTTGGAAGGAAATGCCGTAGGAGCTCCTTGGTTTGATGCGAGAAGACCAGGAGGCTAGTGAGGTTACGTCAACCGGGGAGTAGATGAACACTCTATGATTTCTTTTGTAATCAAAAAATAAAAATGAGAAACTCATTATATTCAATGCAATAATTCTTGTCTAAAACATAGCCTTTTGGGGTGTTTATAAATGCTAAAAAAAAAAAAACTTTCTGATAGCACTGAAAAAAAAAAAATAGCAATGCATTTTTTTTTGTTCTCTTGCTTCTGCTTAAAAAAAAGTAAAATAAATTAGAAGTTGGAAGGAGGTTTTTTTTTCAACTTTTAATTACTTTTTTAAAATTAAACTATTTTTTTTTCTTAAAATACTGTTCACTTTTATTAATTTTTTCAACATTTTTTATAATTTAATTTAATTTTTAAAAATCAAAAATATTTACGAACACCCTTTATTTGATAGGGATTGATATTGCGACGTGTTGATATCTACAAGAGATCTATTGTAAAGAAACAGGGCACATGAATCATCAACAATTGATTAAACAATATTTGTTTAGACTAAAGGGCAAAACTACACGACAGAAATAATCGTGCAAAAAGAAAGAAACTATCTTTTATGGTCCTTTTATGGTCCATATTTTTCCTTCTTAAAAACTAAACTAACATATTTTATATGTAGGTAAATATATTTATAAAACATATACATTTTACTCATATTTTATATGCGCATCATTTAAATGATCACAACTATTAATATATATATATATATATATATATATAAATAGAAAGAGTTTTCGAAAATTAAAATATTTAGGCCTTTATATAACCGGATCAAAGATATTAGAATGTGTGACTCAAAATTAGTATTGTTTTCAAAGTCTCTTGTAAAATGTACTTTCCATTTTGTCTTTTTTTTTTTAAAGGTAAATATTTAGTTTAAATATTAAATCAAATATATCCCTATCATTAGGTCAGAAAACTCAATTTATTATTCGTGTGATGTCGTCATACATTACACTCTTACACCAATTTTGAAGTCTGCCCATACTAGTTATTTGGACACGATATCATTTTGGACCATTTATATATTATAGGTCAAGTCAATAATTTAAATTCCAACAACCGAGCATATCTTAGTGAAATAAATTAAATGTACACTAGGCCACGGCTTGTTGTTGGCAATATCATTAATTGCACTAATTATAATAAACTGTATCGCATTTTTTTATTGAGACGGCCGGCAGAGTTTATTTTCTTCCTTTTTTTTTTTAGTCTTACCCACCCTGACCGAATAATTCGAATTAAATACCGTAGAGGTACATTATGAGACGATACTTCTGACCCAATTGCTCCATTCACGATATTAAGATTCAAACTCTAAATATTGCTTAAGGAATCAAACACCTCAGCCCGCTAGACCGACTGATAATTGGTGTGGGCAAAGTTTATTTTCAAACAATCAATTATGTCAACTTGCAATCTTGACATGCACGTTGCATATGTTTGTATTTTTTTAATTATTTCAATTTTATTTGCATTTAAAGTAAACAAATACTTATTTTTAAAAAAATGTTGCATTATATATAGTCTATAAAACCAAACAAGTAGTCGAAGAGTCATTGCATCGCTGTTAAGGTGGAGGTCCCATAAGGTTATGGGTTTAATTCCTTGTGAATATGAATATTTTTCTAGTTTACTACTAATTTCCTGCTACGGTGTTTTAGTTTCGACAAAATACATGTTGACCCTTTTATTATGTTACTTTCAACACTTAGGCCGCGTTTACTTGGGCTGGTGTGGGTATCCACCCTTTTTGTTTTAAATTGGTTTACCTTGGTTTAGAGAGTGGGCCCTAATAGCCAAGGTAAGAGTTTACTTTGATTGTTGTGTGCCTTTTACTTGCGGCCGATTTCGCTACCTTGTTTACTTCAACGGTTTTATGGGCTTGTTTATGTGGTGATTGACCCGATTTGCCCTTGCTATTGGAACGCGAGATGGCTGATATTTGTGGCTATTTTCCCGATGTGCGCTCCCTTTTTTGGGGATGTTTTCTTCACACAGAAGTCTGAGCTGACCGACGGAGGCTCCGGAAACTCTGCAAGGGCACGAAGTAAGTTTTTTTTTTTTTTTTCTTGATTCGATAATCTTGGCCCCGCTTCGTCATCTTGTATATAAATCGTCGCTTCGTCATCGAGACTGATTTCTCTTTGTTAAAAAAAATAGACCCAAAAAAAATTAAACCCATCAGAAATTTATGAACAATCCGCCTTCGGTTTTGAATCTGATTTCCGCAGATTTGTTCGCACCAGATATCCGCATCTACAACTCCGACTAACCTGATCTGATTTACAACGAGAAAAAACGATTGGGCCTTCTCGATTGCAAACCCTAGTCACCCAGATTTTACAGATTCGAAGAAAGAGAAGGCAGGCTTGTCTTGCCAATTTTTTAGGGCTACATAATGGCAAATTGTCGTAATTACTCTCAGGTTATGTATCTAGTTGTCATTTCACCAGGCCAGTTAAACCGACGGTCAAATAAAACTCTCCCTCCCATAGAGTTAAAATTAACTTTCATAAACACACGTTATCCCGGATCATGGAGGATAACCCGGGTTTACGAACCAACGAAGTAAACGCAGGATAAAGGCAGACAAACAGTCACAACCCACAGTTATCCGCCGAAGTAAACGCGGCCTTAGCCTCATGTACTATAGAAAACATCAAGTGCAACCCCCCCCCCCTCCAAATTGATTATCTTAAATATTAATAACAAAATTGCCCTCGATTTTAAGGTGGATATCCCATAACTTTAATGAAATGAACATTTATAAAATTAAAGAGTTATTTTTCATTTTCAAAATATATTGTACTTAAGAAAAAATATTAAAAATAACTATTTATACAAATATTGCTATTAAAACAATAAGATAAAAAAAAATATGTATAATGAACTAAAGGGTAATTTTATCACTAGTATTTAGGGATAATCAATTTCAAGGGAGTAAATGATACTTTTGGTAGTGTAGGGGGTCAGTATTATAAATCGCATAGTACAAGGGAGTAAAGTGCATTTTGCCCTATTTAGTATAGGAATTCAGGGCCTTGAGCGTAAATCCCAACAGTCACAACTTTTGGAGGAAAAAGAACGACGACATTGGGATTGAACTCTTTCAATAAAGTCGATTTGGTCAATATATATGTTAGTAGTAAAAGGCAGCTTAAATTTCTAATGGACCTAAAATTTCAAATTTTGTGAATTAATTTGTATGTGACAATATGTTTTATTATTAATTATGTTATAGTCATATGAATTTATTATACGAAGTAACACTTCTAAAGAAAAAAAAAATTGTATAAAGTAAAGCCGGATAGGGGAGAGAAGAAATCATTTTTAGTTAGGGAAAAAAAAAATGAAAAGAAAATAAAGCAAACAAAACTGGAGAGGGAAGAGGAAAGAGTTTGCCAAAAACTATTTTAGAATTCAATTTTATAATAGACCATATTTGATGAATGCACAAGAAACATAGCAAAACACAGTCGCTACAACTTCACACACACACACACACACACATATATATATATATAGATGGATAGATAGATTTAAGCCAAATATAAACTATTATCTAATTTAAAAAAACTATAAAATAAATACAAAATACCAAGAAACTACCAACACAACTTAATTGCGCCTCTCTCCCTTTCTTGCACGACATTTAGATGGTATCTGGCTGAGATTACTCAATCTATTTTCCTTTGAGAAGATCTTGAAGCCGATACAACGTCTATACACACACACACACACATATATATATATATGCAGTTAATTTCGATGGCCTTTTTAAGTACTGTCAAGACCTCTGCAGGCTTGTCGTTGTTGTCGTGGTCATCTTACTTTGGTTCGAATGCAGAGAAAAGAGTAGTTGCTCATTCTAGATATCCAATTAGGCCATATTCGGCCAACAGGGCTGCTCCATTAGTACCTAGCTCTGATACCAATATAAATTCAAAGAGTTCAAATGATGTGGAGAAGAAGAAGGGTTTTGATGATGAGGAGGAAAAGTTGGAGCCTTTGTGGGATGATGGTGAATATGGGACTCAAACTATGAGAGACTATCTTGATTGTGCTAAAGAGATGACCGAGCTCGACGGCGGCCCGGCCCGGTGGTTCACACCGATCTCGTGCGGCCCTCATCTGAGAGACTCATCCATCCTTCTTTTCTTGCCTGGTAATTGTATCAGTTTCTCATAGTTGAACAGAAAATTAAGTCATCTTTATAGATATTGTTCCAAATAGATATGATTGATCTTCTTCTACTTTGAAAGGTCTAACCGTACGAGTACGTTTGATCGATAGAAAATTTCAAATTACCCACTTAGTTATTATTCGAATAGTATTTTTAATAGTTAAATTTAAATAGTCGTATATTCGTATTCAAATATAATAATTAAAAACACAACTTGTGTGATACCATAATCTTAGGAGCCCTACGATGACGACTAAAGGGTTTTTTTTTTTTTGTTTTGTTTTTGGTAAGTAATGAAATAGATGATTTGAATGGCTAGTGATAAATTAAGAGCAAAATCTATAATGGGAGAACAAAGTTTAGTTAATCATTATTTGCTCTTCTTGGTCAATCATCAACATTGCATATTTTTTTTATAATTCATCTTGTATTAATACCACCTGACATCTCCAAAAGTGAAAGAATTATCTATTTCTCTTTCTTTTTTTAACTCTCTCTTCCTTTTCACCTAATTCATTAGCGAATTTCTTCTTCTTCTTGAAATATCTAATGTCTGGTGTTATTTAAGGATTTAATTTCATCTATTTCATATTAGTCCTTCTGAATTTTTATATATATATTTTTTATAGTAAGCACTTTAATTTGATTGTTGACTAAGAGAACTCTTCTAGTTATTTTTATATTACAATAATTGACTAGATTTATTAGATTTCTTCTTTTTTTCTTTATTATATAATATTTTGGCTATAAGTTTTAGATCTTTTTATAAATCTTTCAATTACTCAGACAATTTACAAGATTTATAATATCTCTAATCTTAATATTAATGATACAGTCAATTCTCCCTGTATAATATTATAGTTGAGTCAATTTTGTAATGGCTAATTATTTAGCCAATCTTAACTCCTCTTTTTCACATTTTTTGTGATATATTTTATGATTTTGATTTTATGGGAAATTATTTATATATTCATATAAAAATCAAAATTTCATTATTTAATGAAAAAAAAAATTCAAGAACAGTCTAATCTTGCAAGTTGCAAAGTTAAGAGTGATTGGACTATACGATAATTTTTTTTTCTAATTTTTTTTAAAATTCAATATCCTATCCAATTGTTTTATTAATTATTTTTTAATATTCAATATCCCATTCAATTGTTTTATTAATTTTTTTTAATTTTATAAAGAAACAAAAACATTAAAAAACCTTATTCAATAGAAGAGCTCATAGGTAAGAATGCAGAGAGAGAGAGAGAGAGAGAGAGAGAGAGAGAGAGTTTAGAGGGGAATCTTATCATTTGCGAGGCTAGTTATAGTAGAAAGTATATTTTGGTATGATTCAATTTATTAAGTATTGAGGATAAATAAAATATTTAAATAAAATTTGTTCTAACATTATGAATTTTATCACAAGCGGATATGAACTGATATTTGACTGTTTCATGCAGGAATAGATGGTCTTGGACTTGGCCTGTTTCGGCAACACAAATCTCTTGGAAAGTAAGGACTCGTTGCTTATATTTTTGTTTTTTGTTTTTGTCTTTTTTTTTTCTTTTACACTAGTTCAAATAATTTATTCATTTTAAAAATATAATTAAAAATCCCAGCGTCAACATGAAATATATAAAAAAAAATGAAAATTAAAAAATAAAATTAATAGTCTTGATGAGCACTTGAAATACAGCTGTGTCTGGAAAAATTAAGAATAATTAATGAGAAAATTGTTTACATTATCTTGAGACAGAACTGTTGTTGGCTTTGGCAGGGTCTTTGACGTGCGGTGCATGCATATCCCACTGCAGGATCGAACACCATTTCAAGGTCTACTTTTTTTTTTATACAATCATCTCGGGACACCCACTAAACTCTAAACTCAGTAGTCATTTCAAGTTCTAATTAATTACCTTTTCACTACATATATATGTTTTCACAACATATCTATGGGCCGGAAATAGAAAGATTGTGTAGTAAGATCACTATATAATTATATATAGTAATATATATATTATAAATAATAATGCGTTTGATATTTGAATCTACTTACATAAAGATTTTTTTTAGTGGAGTCCAATCCAACAACAATAAAATTTAGAATATATTATTGAATCCTGCTTTTCACAAGGTGGGTCAACGCATGTATATACATGTGTGTGTGTGTGTGTCCACACGTATGGTGGTGGGGGGTGGGGTTGGCGGGGGTGTGGGGGGAGGATAACCGCTACAAGGAAAATTAATATCAATGGAAAACTATAAAAGTGGTCATATAAAGGTTGTAGCTAATTAATTATATTAAATGGCAATAACATTTTATCTCGTCACTAATTAAATTTATTTAGCGAAAACAATTAATATTTTTAATTGTTACCACTATAATTAGTGATACCTGTATATCGACAATTTGATAACAAAAACAATTGTCATTATGATTTCTTAACATTATTACTAAAATATCACTATAGGTATGTGTAACTATTAATTATTATTGTTGACAACTGCGATACTATGTTGTTACAAATAAACATTGTGCAAATTATTATTGTGACAAGATAATTTTTTTTTTACTAAATATATATAATTAGTGACCATTTTTTATTATCATTTGTCATAGTGTCACCTGTTTACTAATAATCTAATAATGTATGTTGTCTGCATGAAGACATATATAATTAAGGACTAATTACATTTTGCACCATTTAACTATATTTTAATTTGCTTTTATTTCTTTAACAACAAAATAAAACAAATCAATCCCTTATACCTTCAAGGACTGATTTATTATATTTCAGGGTTTGAGAATTGAGCCCAACATAAATTATATATAATTCGGGGGGGGGGGGGGGGGGGGGGAAGTTAATTAACCCCATACTTAATCATTGAGTTGCAATTAATTTTAATTTATTTTGGTTTTAATTAATTTTATGTTTCATAAATAATTCTCAGAGTTGGTAGAATGGGTTGAAGAAACTGTGAGGGACGAATACGCTTCATCCCCAAAGAAACCCATTTATTTGGTTGGAGAATCATTAGGTGGATGCTTGGCACTTGCTGTCGCCGCGCGAAATCCTCATATTGACCTTGTACTGATATTGGCTAATCCAGGTTTGTTATAATCAATCAATTAACAGGGCTCGTTTATTTTTATGGCCTGAAATTTAGCACTATTAGAAAAATCTCAATTGTGTTAAATTTTACGATCAATTTTTTCGTGATAATCGATCGCAAAAATAATTTTGCGATCAACTTTGCATCGGACAAACGTCAATGCCAAACTCGATGACAATTTGCGATTGCAACAATATCGGTCGCAAAATCCAGCGTAAATTGAAGTTTTTATAGTATGTGGAGAGATTTCTTTATAAATGATTTAATTAAAAATTTCACTCTTTACATTCAATTGATCGATTCATAAACCAAACCACTCAAAATTCTTACCATAAAAATAAACATAAATATTATATTAACTAAATTTTAACTGACCATATATATATTTCATGATTCTTTCAGCAACTTCATTTGGCAAGTCAGACGTGCTACTGCATAATTTGTTTCCTTTCTTGGAATCCTTGCCTGATCAACTTCATGTTGCAGTTCCTCATCTCCTAAGCTTTTTTATGGGTAATTACTTTAATTTCACAAGTTAATTAATTAATTATTTTTCTCCTACATACAAAGGCACCCACACTTTTTTTTTTTAATATTATGCGCACGCACACCTCCCACATACGCATACTATCAGAATTTAAATCTTGGTGTTATACTTCCTACATGTCTATTAGGCCAAAGGCCCGAAGACAACAAGATTCACGTGACAGTTGGAATTAAACTTTATTTAATTTGATAAATTAGTTTAATTAATTAAGTTAGGTTGAAAGCTGAGCGAATAGAGTGCTTGGTTAGATGAAGTAAATCAAGTGGTGGAGTAGATGGAATAAATGAACTAATTAATGGGTAGATGATGTTAGTGTACAACATAGAAAGTGTCTTACAAGTAATAAAAATGTGGTACTTTCCTTCATTTGTATTAAGTAAAAAGAAAAAGAGTTCGTTTCAGAAATACAAAGTTCTCTTCCACAAAATCTCTGCCTTTCTCTCTTCTATAGTCTCTCTCTCTTCCAACAAAAGTTCCTAGTGTTCTTCCCTCAAAAATCTTCCTCTCTTTCAATCCAAATAAATTATACCCCTCCAAAAAAGTGGCATTAGACTCGTGTTCTAAAAGAATGAATGCAAGTGTAACGGCTCTCTTCCAAGTCCATATGTGTGTGTGTGTGTGTGAGAGAGAGAGAGAGAGAGAACAAGCATATTGTTCACTCGAAATTTCAAGCTTGCAAAAATTACAAAACAAGAAAAATATGGACAAATCGAACTATTTGAATTTGAAGACAAGTGGTTATATTCTATGAAAGAATATCTCCAAAAGTGAAGAATAACTCCTCAAGCTCTTTACACTACTAGAAAACAAGGTTTTGGCCACGGATTTTGGCCAAAATCCGTGGCCAAAAAAAGAGGCTACGGACTTGGCCACGGAAAAATTCCGTGGCCAAATATGACGTGGCTAAAACTGATCACGGACATTGGCCACGGATTATTTTCATCTTGGCAACGGATAACAATAAAAAAAATAAATTTTTTTATTAGTTTGGCCACGGATAAATTCGTAGCCATATTTTTTATTTTTTAAAATAAATAAAAATATGGCCACAGACAAAAATAAAAAAATTAAAAATTTAAAATTTTTATTAGCTTGGCCACGGGTAAATCCGTGGCCAATAATAAAAAAAATTAAAAATTTTATTAGTTTATTCGTGGCCATATTAAGAATTTTTTAAAAATAATTAAAAATATGGCCACGGAAATAAAAAATTTTATTATGTTAGCTACGGATTTATCCGTGGCCTAATTTTCGATTTTATAAAATAAATTACATAGGGCCACGGATTTATTCGTGGCCAGAAATAAAAAAAATTAAAAATATTATTAGTTTCCGTGGCCATATTTTTTATTTTTTAAAATATTCAAAATAGCAAGGAAAAATCCGTGGCCATCTGTGCAGACTTTTTCCATATTTAATTTGTTTTAATACACCCCGAAACCTGTATTTTTTTTTTCAAAATTCAAAATACCAACAAACCTAATTACTAACAAACTGTATATCAATGTAATATTAATAATTCATATAGCATATATGTAATTAATAATTAATATTATTGTATTATTTTAATACATGAATTCATACAAAATAATTCATACAAAATAATTGTCACAATAATACATATATGAAAGTTCTTAAAGATCAAATGTCGGAATCTCATCGTCTCCATCATCCTCATCATCGTCATCGTCATCGTCATCGTCATCCTCGTCATCGTCGCCTTCATTTTCATCCTGAGCAACAGGAGCAGACGAAGTAGAGCCCTTCTTACGCCGCGGAGCTAATCAACACGTGAGTTTCTTTAGGTTGGCCGCCATTAGGGACACGGTTTTTTGAAGGCCAGAGATCTCTCGACTATGCGTTTCTTCTTCCATCTTGGCTATCTTCTGACTGTGTTTCTCCTCTAACTCGCTCATCTTTTGTGTGAGCTCCTCAGTCTTGGGGTCAACCTAAGTATTTAAGTCAGTCCATGAGCCAAAAGATTCAACTGTCGCGGTAGAGGGTCCACCGGCAACCCCATACCAATGACCTTTCTTTGGACCGCCGACTGTTTGCTTCCAAATCTATAACGTATATATATTTTTAATAAAGTGTATATATATATATGTATATATATTTTAATAAGTATATATATCTAAAATATACACTTTTGAATGTTATCTCCAACTTGTCGGGCTGCTGAATAGGTCCACTCTGTGCATTCTCAGCGGCTCAAGAACAAACTTCGTCATAATTTGCTCTGAAGGTCTCCTGCAAAAAATAACATACATAATTGTTATAAAAATATTTTTGGTAATAATAAGCGAGAATAAAATTTAATAGAAAACTACCAAAGTAGTCTTTGCTTGCTCATCGACATAATGCTTAGTTTCATCCTCATCAATTGAATAATGGAGAGCCTCAAATGTTTCGTCTACTGTAGGCCGATGTCCATATTTATCCATTTGGAATAAAAATGAAGTAAAATACAAGGACAATATGAGATAAAATTGTAAAAATCAACACTATTTCAATTAATTAAATAAATTACAAGAAAAAGTAATTACTTACCAAATGATTTCGCTACCTTAAATGAGATCTGGCTCCTCCTTTATGGCCAGGGAATCCCCTTCCATCGCATGTCGATGCTCGGTTTGCCCTGTTCTGCTCGCGTATCCTCTGAAACTCTGGGCTGTCCCATAAGACCCGTAAAGCATCCCAAGATTCCTCACCTATCCAATTGGGCCTACGGTTGTCCCTACGAGCTTTAGCCAATCTATTTTTTAAAATTTTCGAACCCTTATGCTCGAAGTTCTTCCAAATTCGGCTCGAACGATCAGACCGCCAAAAGAATTTTCTCTAAAAAAAAAACAAGTAAAAAAAATCATATACAAACAAATTGTAATAATAGTCAAATTTCACTTAAGCTAAGTAAATAAACATACCTTAAACTGGGCAAACCACATCTCACGAACATCTAGATGGATGACAAATAACACCAGGGTCTCCTCTGTGCTCATGATGCCACCTCATTTGATCAGCTGATTTTGAAGAAGCATACAACCTTTTCAATCTTGGAATAAGGGGCATGTAGTGCATCCTTCTATAAGGAACACAATTCCTACTACCACTTTTAGATTGTTTAATCTTGGATGACTACAAAACTTACATTCCTCTAAACAATTATCTTCATTGTAATACAACATACACCCCTCGATGCAACAATCAATCTTCACCGACGTTAAACCTAACTTTTTAACTATTTTTTTTGCTTCGTAATAGTTGTTAGGAACATAATTATCCGACGGATTTGACGACTTCATAAGTTCTGCCATTTGATCAAAACAACCCTGAGATAAATTGTAGTCGGATTTTAATGACATCGTTTGAAGAGTCATTGATAACTCTGTCTGATTGTCAAAACCTGGCCACAATGGTCGATTCGCAGCCTCTAATATGTCATAAAACTGTTGGGCTTGCATATTAGAATGTTGATCATTTTTTCGCAACATCTCAGTATCGTGACCACCTTCGACATCCAAATCGGGCCGATAATGCATACAATGGTGTAATGCATCCACACCCATGGCATCATATACCAAATTTTCGTAATTATTGACTCTATACGAAAAGTTAGCCTAATTCGAAAAATTAGCACCACCGACCTCCACGTGTTGAGATTCTAGAGCTAACTCGCCATGTGAAGTCCAATACCAATACTCAGGTTGAAACCCAAATTTCATCAAATCACAACGCACATTACTAGTATCCTTATACTTTCTATTAGTATACTTTGAACATGAACACCTAATGAGGTCTTTATCAGCTATATATTGCGGTTGCGTAGTTGCGAATTGAATAAACTGATTAAGGTCATTCATAAATTGTTTGGTGTAATTTTTCCAATCAACAGTTAACGTATTATACATCCAACATCGAATTTCACGTATATCCATATTCTGTAAACAAAGAACGAAGGTAAGTGTACATCACTGTTAGACTTCACATCTAGATAAATTAAGTTAGTCAATCAATATTTGTTCAGCATGCTTCATTAATATCACAATACATAAACACTTATCTCTCACATAATTATTTCACACATTGTTCGACATTCTTCCTATCAAATGCATTTTTTCACTATTCAACCATACAAGAACAACAAAATTAACCCAAAATAAAATATTCATAACAATCCAAGCAAACATATTTATAACAATTCGTAATCCAATCAAACGTGTTCAAAACAATCCATAGTCCAAACTTATTCAAAACAATCCATAATCCCAACTTATTCACAACAATCAATTGAATAAACTTATTCATTTGAATCCATAATTCAAACAAACTTCTACATAACAATTCATAATCCAAATGACTTTGTTCATAACAATACATAATCCAAATATGTTTACAACTTTGTTCATAAAAATTCGTAACCCAAACATGATAATTCATACCTTGCTTAAATTTCAACGCTTCAAATTACGTTTATGCTATCAACCTGCAAATAATCTCACAACAACAAAACAACAAACAAATATGAAATTAGAACTCGACAGAAAAAAAAAATTACTAGCCAAAAATAACAATAACGTACGTGTGTGACGTGCGTGGGGGGAGGGCCTGCTGGGGGTGGGGAGGCTGATGAGGGTGGGGGAAGGGCCTGCTGGGGGTGGGGGGGGTCTGCTGGGGGCGGGGGGAGGGGCGGCTGCGGGTGGCGGGTGGAGGGGCTGCTGGCGGTGGGGGGAGGGTTGGCCGCCCGCAGGGGAGAGGGACCCGCGATCGGGGGGGAGGGCGGCGCGACTTGTTGGGGGTGGGGGCGGAGGGCGGTGCGACCGAGGGGAAGGGGGGTCGCGACGGCGGGAGCCGATGGGGACGCAGCCGTCGACGGTCGGGGGGGGGGGGAACCAAGGAGGGTAGCGGCGACTTGGGGGGGGGGGGGAAAGGTTAGGGTACGAACCTTGGGGATAGGGAGAAATGAGATATGAAAAAATTGGCTCAGTGTTTGTTATATACGAACACTACATAATTTAATTGACGTTAGCATACATTGACACCGGAGTACCAAGTCATACGAAGATATCATTGAAAGAGGAAAACGCATTCTCGTTGATCAAATTGCGATTTTAAACGCATAAGAGGCGAAAATATAAGGTCCGTGATGAAAATTTGTCGATTTAAAAATGGCTCAAACCTTTTAATGCCCCATAATGTCGGGCTGCACGATTTATGCGAGTGATTTAAAATTAAAAAAATAAATATATTTATTGTCCACGGATAAATCCGTGGCCAAAATTCATTTTTTTTCAAAAAATTAATTTTATTTACTATCCGTGGCCACAATGCATTTAAAAAAAATAATAATAAACTTATTTCTTGGTGACGGATTTATCCGTGGCCAAGTCCAACTTTTTAAAAAAATTAAATTTATTATTGGGCCACGGATAAAGTCAAAACTCGTAGTTGACTTTTCACGAATCGTGCGTTTTCATTAATTAGGTCAGATTGAACCGTACGATTGGAGCAATACAACTTCAACTCTAATCAATCTGCTCTGAAATCCATTTTTTTTATAATTCCTACATAATTTAATTGACGTCAGCGTACATTGACACCGGAGTACGAAGTCATACGTATATATCACTGAAAGAGAAAAACGCATTCTCGTTTATTAAACTGCGATTTTCAACGCATAAGAGGCGAAAATATAAGATCTATGATGAAAATTTGACGATTTTGAAATGGCTGAAACCTTTTAATATTTTTAAAAAAATTAAAATTAAAAAAAATTAATGCGTTTCCATAATGCGTTTTTTAAAAAAAAATAATTTTATTTTCTGGCCACGGAGAAATCTATGGCTACTATGCATTTAAAAAATTAATAATAAACTTATTTGTTGGCTACGGATTTATCCATGGCCAAGTCCCACTTTTTTTTAAAAAAAATTAAATTTATTATGGGGCAAAAAATATTTATGTTTTTTTTTTACAAAATTTATATTGCCACGGAATTTTTTCGATTTAGCCACGGAAAAATCCGTGGCCGTTTGTTTTCGTTTTTTTCAATATCCGTGGCTATTTTCGTAGTTATTGGCAACCAATTTTGTCCATGGTTAAATCGTTATTTTCTAGTAGTGTTATATCTTCCTCAAGGCGCCAAATCCTGAAGAACTTGGATTCAATCCGAACTGATTTAAACTAGTGCATGATTTTCTAGCACTAGCCTAATCATACGATAGCATATCTAATTCAAGAGTAAACTTCAAGCCTTTAAACCATATTTTTGAAACTTGAAGCTTGTTATGGGACTTACTGCTGTTTGGCCACTTCCAAACATCAGGTGATCCTATGAAAACGAATGCGGTCGATGTTCATACGGTGCTGCCTTCTGCACAACATTTTGAACAGTTAGCCGGAAACCTCGCTGCTCGTCTTTTTGTAAGCACATAGCTCGGGACTTTCGTGATATTTTTTTGTAATTTTTATCCATAATTTATCCGACAACGACTATGTGAGAGCAATCTTCTCACTGGAATATGGATAGGGGTTGGTTGATATCATACCTAAAGACACCCTTCTTTGGAAATTGAAGCTGCTGAAAACTGCAGCTGCTTATGCTAATTCTCGTCTTCATGCCATTAAAGCTGAAGTACTCATTCTTGCCAGGTTTCCTCTCTCTCTCTCTCTCTCTCTGTGTATATATATATATATATATCTATCTTGTTTTTGAATGGTTCATTTTTATGATGTTTAATTGCAACAACGCTAATTGGTACGCCACCTATGAGGACTAGTGCGTGTCTGTGTGTATGCTATAGTACGGTGATTATAAATTGTATTTTACCCAAAATATAGCCAAACCGTTTCTATTCTCAGTGGCAAGGATAACATGCTTCCCAGTCGAGATGAAGCTTGGAGGCTTTTGGGGTCATTGCAGAATTGCAAACTAAGATACTTTAAAGACAATGGCCATACCATATTATTGGTAGGTGAAGGATTTTAGTTACTATTCTGCCTTTTCTGAAGATGTATGAGAATTTTATAAAACTTGATCTAATTGTTAAATTCATTCGCTATTAAACAAGGTTGAGATTAACCGTTTGTGCCAACAAAATTTTAGTTCAGAGAGGACTAATAAATATTTTAGTTACTCATAGAAATTATTACATGATTTAATGCAGGAGGATGGCTTTAATCTATTGAATATTATTAAAGGAACACTCGCCTTCCGTCGTTCAAGGAGCCATGACCATGTCATGGATTTTCTACCTCCTAGTATGTCTGAGTTTAAGGAACTAGTCGAGGGAAATAGGTAATAACCGTATTAATTATAGTTGACATACCGACATTTACCCTCCGTTTGGTTTTTGGATTTTGGTAAGGAAAATAGGATGAAATTTTTTTTCTTTACTTCAAAACATAGTACTCTATGCTTTCATTTTTTATCATTTTTATTTTCCTTCCACTTTTCCTCACCAAAATCTTTGTTCCAAACATAGCATTAGTGACACGGTTATAGAGATAGCGAAAATCTTATCACAAATCATTGTGATGGTAATTTTCATTGCATCTACACAGATGGTTTCGCGTTTATGCTGATCCGGTGATGCTGTCCACAATGGAAGATGGAAAGATGGTGAGGGGCCTGTCGGGTGTTCCGAATGAAGGTCCAGTTTTGTTAGTCGGTTACCACATGCTTTTGGGTTTCGAGCTTCCTCGATTAGTTGAACAGTTTCTGATGGAGAAGAAGATCATGGTTCGTGGCGTAGCACATCCGATATTGTTTTCAAATATTGTTGAAGTTGAAAATAAGGAGTTTACGTATTTTGACTATATGAAGCAGCATGGCGCGCTGCCCGTAAGCGCTACCAATCTTTTCAAGCTGTTCAAAACAAAATCTCATATCATGCTGTTTCCCGGTGGCGCTCGTGAGGCTCTACATCAAAAAGTACGGTACTTGGTTCGTTATGTATTTAATTCAGCAGTTGTGATCATACCAACTCTTTACTATATATAATAGCACGTATATAGCAGGAAGAGATATTTAATCTTATAATTATTACGAACAATGTTTTATCAGTTTTGGTTTTTGGGGGGCAATTAGAATTTAAATTTTTTGGACTTGCTTCCATATTATGAATCAGGGTGAGGAGTATAAATTATTTTGGCCAGAGCAGCCAGAATTTGTTAGGATGGCTGCTCGATTTGGAGCCACAATTGTACCGTTCGGCACCGTTGGAGAGGATGACTTAGCAGAGGTACGTGTATGTGTGTGTGTATGTATATTTCGTGCTGCATAAGTATATATTACATATTTTCATTACAGTACTGCCTTTACAATGTTATTAATGTTAATTAACCACTGGCTGCAGTTTGTTTTGGACTATGATGACCAAATGAAAATCCCTTTTTGGAGTGACTTTATGAGAAGCCACAACAAAAGGTGTCATGATGAATCATTAAATCTCAGGTAAAGTACATCAGTAAACATCTTGTCTAATTTTCTTAGTGCTCATGCATGTTCAATATATATATTTTTTTTGACATAATTATATAAAACACCCCACATACACGCACACACTCACTTAAAGGGATAGAGATAGAGGATAAGAAGGTTCGAACTCAGGACCTCTCTGATGTTATATTTGAACCCCCACATGAGCCCAATGGCCAATATTTGATTGTTCAACCCAATGAAAATATTTGAAGCTTTAAGTAATTTAGAGCCCACATGGATAGGCTTACAAAAAAGTGTTCTCTAGCTATTCTTTTTATAATAAAGTGTTTTTTTCAAGTCAAGCAATTTTGTATTTAGATACATTAATTAAAAATATTTTATAAGGTACTTTTACTTAAAGTTATTTTGAATAACTTCTAAAAAGAGTCTCTAGCTTTTGCTTTTCTAAAAAAGCCCTGCCAAACATGATTTGCCGTCGCGCCAAGAAATTGGTCGGAACGGCAGTGGCCGTTCCATCGCGACGGAGGGAAACGGCCGTAGGTTTGGGGTGGTGCCGGAGCAGCGATTTCTCAGCCAAATCGGTGCTTCGGTTCGATTTTTCAGACCGTAATGCCGATACGGAACGGATTAAGCGTACAGATGGCAATGGGTTTGGGTTTAGCCCGGAGCCAACCCGCCTAGAGGTGGGTTTGGACCCAAGGAACGGGTCTTGGGCTGGGTTGCTAGTCCAAAACTTTGGACCCGACCAGGGTCTCAGGTCCACCTAGACCCGACCCGTATACATATGTATATATTTGTAATATATAAATAAATAAATTTTAAAAAATAAGATATTTTTTATGTTTGAGAGTGCATTCGGATAAAATTAAATATTTATATATTTAATATATTTATAATATATAAATATAATTAATAGTGCTTTTTTTTTATATTTGAGAGTGCATTATGCTTTTTTTTTAATAATCTTCGGATTCAAACTACAAATTATCCTATAGTGTAATTTAAATATTATTTCTTCCCATCTATCTCTATATATTTCTTCGTGAATTTGGTTTTGTTTGGTCGATTTGTTCTTTTTCTTATTTTCCTTCATAAATTATTATGTTTGTTTAATGTATTTGAATTGTCTCTTTCAACCAAATAGAACTTTTTATCAAAATAATATAGTTTATATAAGTTTTATCATTCTATCCTAAAATGGAAAGAGGTAGTTATTTATTTGTACAATTTAAAACTGTTGTTTCAAAAAAATTTGTTAAAAAATAGAAATTTGAATTATTGGGGCGGGTTTGCGCGACAGGGTTTGGTAGGTATGCGGGGCGGGTTGGGACGGGTTTAGGAACGGGTCCAATCCGCCAAGTTCGAGTCCAATGCAAGTTCGGGTCGGGTCCGAGACCGGCCGAGTCTGGGATAGGTCCGGGGTCCAAAAAATTTTCGCGGGTCAGGTCTCGGGTTTGGCCAAACCCATACCAGACCCGACCCATTACCATCCGTAATTAGGCGAGAAATCGGAATGAGCGGTGGCATTGTAGAGCAAGAAGAAAGAATTGATGGTGGAGACGGCCGATGGAACTAGCAGCAGTGGTTAGGTAAAATGGATGCAAAATTAGATGAACTGGGCCTTTTTTTTCCTTTTTTTTTCTTTTCATAATTTTGATTTTTTTATTATTTTAATTTATCTGCTAATTGAGGATTAGTTTAAATAAACAGTAAAATTTTAATTATATATTTCATTTCAAAATTTTTGGTTATCAAATTTTAAATTATTAAATGAAATATATTACCGAATTATTTATTTGCATATTTTATTTTAAATGTTGAAATATCAAAATACCTTTCAAATATATAAATTTTCTAGATATTTTAAATATTTAGACTTATCACCTTTAATTTAAAATTTTAAGTAATGTAAATATTTATTTAAATTTCATATTAAATTGTATTTTATATTTCACTTGATTAATACTAGATAATTTAAATCAATAAGTAATGTTATTAATAAGTTTTTAGTTTAATTTTAAAAGGGTTAATTAATGTTTCATAATTCAAAATTATACTAAATTAATGTTGCTTAATACAAACATTAATAGATATTTTTTTATATATATTCTAATATTTTCATAATTTTTTTTAAAAATTTTCAATTATTTAATATATGAAATCCTCGAAATGGCAGTGATCAGTTTCGCGACGTTGCAATGGAACTTGAACGGTCATCGCTGTTCCGTTCCCCGCGACCGTTTTGGCGAATCATGCTGCCGAATACATTTTTTTTTTTGCCCCTAAAGTGTTTTTTCCCCCTCTCCAAACAATAAGTGTTTCTCTTTTAAAGAAAAAACTTATCCAAATAGACTCCTAATGTTGTAGGACTGGAATGAGTGGTGAGGTTGCCAATCAACCTTTATATCTTCCTGGACTTCTACCAAAGATTCCTGGCCGAATGTATTGCCTATTTGGGAAGCCGATTCGAACAAAGGGAAGACGAGAGATATTGGAGGACCGAGAAAAAGCTACGGAGCTCTACTTGCAAGTGAAATCACAAGTCGAAGCCAATATGTCGTACCTACTTGAAAAGAGAAGGGAAGATCCTTACAGAAGTATTATTGCCAGATCGATATATCGAGCTTCCCATGGTACAAAGGATCAGGTGCCAACTTTTGATTTTTGAGCTTTATAGAAAGAAAAAGAAAACTTACTCAGCTTGGAGATTAGAATATGCAAACTACTCTGGTCATACATTCTTGCATTGGCATTAGTGATGTCTATTGTAAATTTGTTACTTTCTGTGACCATCTCAATACTATGTAAATCCTCCACCCGCCTTTCTTTCTTGCTTACTTTACATATATACATGTGTGTGTGTGTGTGTCTATGTGTGTGTATATGTATTATCCTTTTTTATTTTCATTAAGAGAGATTTTTTATATCTCGCAAATATCCAACTAATTTTTGAGCTACCACCAATATAATTTTTTAGTCTTACCAGCTGGGCAGACACTGCAAAAGGGCATTTTATAATTAAGAACTCCCTATTTAAACTATAGATTGAAAACATTTTAACTATGCATTTATCTAATTAGGAACATATATATCGAACAGGAATTAGGATTAATTCTTTGTTATGCTGGCATCTTTCGCTGCTACTACATCAAGTCCGGATTTGTTCCAAGACCTTAAAATTTGAGCAGTATCAGTTCAGGGAACAAATATGCATTCTCTTTAGGTGCAGAAGAAGTTTATAGGAAGACTAATGGTGCAATAAGTAAAAAAATTTGCGTTTTCCGGCAAACGTATTTCCGCCGACGGAATTTGTATATATATGCATATAGTTTGTGTAGCATTCATATATATATATATATATATATATACACTTATGGATACCAGTACAAAAGAAAAAAGTGCATATTGATTATTGTATCACAATTCTTTTTGTAATTTATGAATTATCTATTTTAGATATATAAAAAAAAATGGTTTTTATAAAACTATTATATATATAATGAAAAACAAAAATTGTTGAATTAAGCACCAATCTTTCTAGAGTAACTTTATAAAATTTTTCTTCTTAATTATATTAGCATCAGGTGGAATAGTCACAAAATTATGTGAAGAAAAATTATACGTGTCCAAACAGTGTCACATGTTGTAGATAGTATATCCAACACGCCATTAAAAGTGTAGGATATATTTAATATATGGACACACGTCACGTGTAGGGTCGGACATGGTGTCCGATATTGCAAGACTCTAATTTTAGGAACATACGTGTATTGTAGCCTACAATTGGCACTTAATATCCAGTTAATAGCTAATCCAGCCCAAAAAATTACATTCTAACCAAGGAAAATATTTGGAAAACCTGAAAAAACAAAAAAAAAGAGGGGTAAGAAATGCTTTCAGGTAAAATGAGATTGGCAATGTCTTGGAGCCTGGCGACGGCGTCAATGTCCTTTTCTCCACCGCCGCAGATGACGCTATTAATGATTTCTCTAGAGGGAGTTGTTGCCCTTTTCTTTGAAGGTGAAATTGTATGTTGTGTGCGAAATTGCAAGAGTATATATCATATTTGGTTAGGACTACGGGGTGTTCGACTAAACTTATTTGAAACATATTATAAATTTTTGGATAAATTACGGTAAACTTCCCAACATTTAGAATCAATTGCATTTTATCCCCTAACATTTGCGTTTGAGCGGCGCCATGCACCCCATAACCTCTTAAACTTGTGCATGGATACCCCCTCAGCATATTTCCAATGGAATCTAAGCGAATATTCCATCCATTTTTTTAACACGTAATGTACACAAGCATTTCTTAAGGGCATTTTTGGGTTTTTTCTTACTTAAAACACCATTCTCACTTTAAAGAAAAAACCCTCTCACCAAAATTAAGGATTTTTCATAGCACCTTACCCTCCAACATTCTTTCCTCTGTTGACTAATCAATCAACACCAAATTTCATGAAATTAAGAGGAGAAATGTGACGATATCCCTATAAGAAGAAATGCACCAAATTATAGTACTGAGTTTAGGGTTGTCTTCTTCTTCTTCTTTTTCGATATATATATATATGTGTGTGTGTGTGTGTAGTTCATTCTTTTAATTTTTGTGTAATTGTATTTGTGTAATGTTTTGTGAACGATTTTCAACCATTTTTGTCTTCGATTATTTGTTTTTTCTTGTTACGGCTTTTGTTAGAAACAAAACTAAAATTTTTCTACTACTGATTCTTTTTGAAAAAATGAAAGAAAAAAAAATGAGAGAAAGCATGATTTTTTACCTGAAATTCCTGTATTTATTTATTTTCTTCGAATATTAATGCACATCCGTGAAATTCTTTGCACAATCAACTATTGCACATGGAGCCCCCAATTTCTTTCTCCCCATAACGGCATATTTGGGTTTAGAAGGAAGAAGAAGAATAGGGCATAAATTGTAAGTTTTTGTGAGATTTGGGGGAAATGTCCATAATATCTCTTTAACTACTCAAACAAAAATCGAAAAATGCCTTTAAGAAACGCACACGTACATCATATGTAAAAAGAGGAATGAAATTTTAGCTTAGATTCCTACGGAAATATGTTTAGGGAGTATCCGTGCACAACTTTAAAAGGTTATAGGGTGGCGCGGCTCAAACGCAAACATTAGGGTGTGAAGTGCAATTGACCCTAAATATTGGGGGGTTTGTTGTAATTTACCTTAAATTTTTGGCCGTTTTGTGAATTTAAAGATGTTGAATCTATTTTCAAAATAAACTATTAAAGTATTTTGGATAAACGAATAATGTTGGATCATTTATTATTGTATGACATAATAATAATAATAATAAGAATGATGATGTAAAGTTTGTGAAATCCCCAACAATCTTCCCTATGTATATTAATAATTTTATTATTCACATTTGATTATTATTATTATTATATAAATTGCAAAAACAATAATAAATAGTTAATATTATATTAACAATTAATAATAAAAGTAATATTTCAATGAAACACCAAGTTAAATATAATCAATTATAGATATGCCAAATTAATGAAGGTCTACAATTAAATATTACACATTTATCTTAAAATCATACAATTATATACAAATATTATAATCGAAAATTTTCTACATTACTTCATTTTTCGAACTTATAAAATCATTAATGCTCTTTTGTCTAATGAATAGTCAATCCAAATATTAATATAATATTAATACTATTGTACGCACAATCAAAGAAAAAAATTGGTATAATATTTTATGTGAGCTTTATTTTAATATCTAACCAATAAAAAAAAGTATATTGGTACTAAAATTGGAATATCATAATTCTTAATACCATAATAAAATTAGAACTTGTAGGGTAGGAACCCAAGCGAAGATATAAGACACAATCAGATAAAGAATAAAATTAAAAATAAAATCAAAATGTGATAACATGGACTACTATATATATATATATATATATATGGTGTGCTCTTAATATACTTTGTCATATAAGTAATTGGATCTTTAAAAGGCATAAACAAAATATAATTGAATTATTTGAACGAAAATAAAAATTAAATGATTAACTTTCTCTTCTTGTTTTTTAAAGACAATTATAGATATTAGAACCCAACAAATCCCTTGCGTCCAATAGAAAACACAAAAAAAAAAACCATAAAAAGAAACGAAAGGTGAAACAATCAAGAACTTTAAAGAATAAATTAATGACAAAAAACAAAAATAAGATAATTTGGAGATTACTAAAAATATATCTACAAAACCAAAATCACGAAAATGAAATACTAAGAATCCTGAATTAGATGAACTAAAAAAAATAATAAATATAATAAAAACTATTGTTTCAAGAATTTAATTAAGTGAAAAATATAAGAATTGTAAACATATATATGAAAATAAAAAATAAGCAATATACTTAAACAATTTAGAAGGAATCCAACAAATCCCCTTAATTTTGTAGAAATATGTAAAAAAAATGAAATTAAAAAATACAGTCTAGAAATAAGAATTTGAAAGTAAAAATAAGATAAATATATAAAACTCACAAAAAAAATAAGTATGTGAAAACATGATCAAAGAAACTAAGTAATGATAAACAAATGAAAAACATAAAAATAAAATATAAAAGAAAATAATAGAAAAATCAAGAACTTGAATGAGAAATTAATGACAAAGTACAAAAACAAAATAGTACAGAGATCATTAAAATATATTTATAAAACCAAAATCATAAAAATAAAATAATGCTAAAACTAGAGCTACGATGAAATAAAAAAATAGATCATTATTTGAAGAATTTCATTAAGTAAAAAGATATGACACTTTTAAAGAGATATATAAAAATTCAAAGTAGACATAAATTTTAACAATTTGGAAAAATGTAAAAAAAAAAAGAAGAAGAAGAAGAACAAGAAGAAGAATTAAATCAATCCCCTTAATTTTGTAAAAAAAATTAAAAAAGGAAATAAAAAATAAAAAATAAAAAAATAAAACCAATAAATAAGAACTTAATATATAAAGATTATTAAAAATATAAATCTATGAAAATGTTATCAAAAATACTAAATAATGATAAACAAATGAAAAAAGAATCATGAAAACATCTAAATAAATGAGGGAAAAAAATGGCAGTAAATATTCTAATCGAGAAATAGAAGATTTAACCTTTTTTTCCTAATCAATCTGTAAATACGATTGGACATATCAAGAAAAGATTTTACTCTCTCTTTTTTGTTATTTTTCAATATTGATAGAGATTGTGTTGTATTTGTTAGTGAACGATATGGAACCTTGGTTTTAGAAAGTTTTAAGAGGTGAGTGTAGAATATGAATCGTTAAGTGATGGGCAATTATGTTGTTGAAGGATAAGTGAGAGAAAATTAGCTTTTAATTTTTTTTTTCTATATCGTGGAAATTATTTTGAAAATAATCAATCACAATTTTTTATTCAATTAAATAATTAATTTTTTTTAAAATAATCTATGTGATCAAAATTAGACTTAATTACCTTAAACATTGTTCACAAACATATATAAATATAGATATAATAAAAAGTGTGCATAAACTGTCACTTTTAAAATTAAACAGGAGCACATATAAATTAATAAATGATTTTTTTTTGGCTAATAATAGTGTTTTCTTCATATTTAGAAAGTTATCATGGTAACTTTATTTTTTAAAAATAAAAATAAAAAAGAGGGGGGAAAAAAGAAGAAACGTCTACGGGTAAAAGCATATCTTAGGAACAACGAACAACTAGATTATTAAAAGATTGCGGGTGATAAATTTAACACTTTTCTTTTTTTTTTTTATATAGGAACTCAGTCTGTTACATCCATAATTTATTACAATTAATCAACTATACCAATACTTTCAATGAAAAATAAACTATTATAATCATTTATAGTCAAATAACAAAGAAATATAAACTACCTATATTATTTAGGGGAAAATCAAACTCATAACCTTTAGGTTATGGAGCTTCCACCTTACCATTGAGGTAAGGGCTTATCGGCAAATTTAACACTTTTCTAGATTATCAGTTTTTTAAGCATTAAGTACATTTTGTGTTTTTTTTTTCGAAAATAAAAAGAAAATATTTTGTAAAATATTATACCCTGAATATATATATGAGGATTGTTATTGGCACTCCAAAATTATTATTGGCACTCCTTACTTTATAGTTTTTATCAATTGACTAATATATCCTTTTAATTTTTAAATATTATTTTAATTTGATTTATTGGACAAAAAGCCCTAATAGTCTATTCTTCATTTTTATGCATTTAAGAATACTATTCTTCGCCATCTTGTTTTTGGCTTCAGTGATGATAACTTCAAAATTGGTATTCAACTTCTTATTTAACAGTGACCTGACAAAAAAAAATTGTTCTAATATTGTTGTCTTTTGTGCAATATTTTGTCCATATTTAACATTATATTTTTCTACTTTTTTGTCATATTAATTTTAGGTACTTGAAAATGGAGGCACTAATATTCAAAAGATTTAACAGTGATTTTTGAGTTAGAAGAGAAAATAAAGCTTGTGAATACTAAGAGTACCGAGCAAATTTAAGATATCTATAATTTTTACAACCCATTTAATAGCAACAAATGTATTTATTTTTTTTCATACTTTTTATGTTATTTCATTAAGTTTTTGCTCACTTTAATTTTACGATACATATATTTATGTAATATAATTTTTTCCTCAATGTGTACATTGTTCTATTAATGCTTATATAAATATTTTATAGGAATAATATATGGAGCAAACAACTTGGTGCAAACTTTGAATGAGATATATGTAGAAATACTAAATACTTTGAATGAGATATATCTAGAAATACTTTGGGTTACAACATTAATTTCTACATGTATCAGACCAAGATGATATTTTAGTCCTAAAAAATTAGTCAAATATGTTCAAATTTTGACCAAAAGGGTAAAATAGAAAAAACGAACAATAATTTGATGGTTTCTGTTATAAACCCTAACGTTTGTAGACAGAAGGTTAGCATTGTAAAATATTTTCAAATCCTAGGGTTTATTAGGTAATTTTCCAAAATCGAGAAATTTATTTGTAATTTAAACAAACATCAGGGTACCCCAGTTAATTATCCCTTTAAAAAAAATAATTAATTTTCACTTGTAACATTACAAGTCAAATTTGTTAATTATTAACATTGATATATTCAAAGGCAAACACTTTTGTTTGTATTGTCAAATAAGATGATATTTGATAATAAATAATAATAATAATAATAATAATAAATTACAATGATGAATGGATAAGATTAATTCGGCTTATTGTACATCATACACATAACTAAAACCACTATTACATGGACAACAAGTTGTAGGCAAATGTATCTTGTTCAGTATGTATCGTGTACTCTAACAAAAAAAGATATGTAATATTAAACAATTACAATAGGTACCTAGTTTTAGACTTCCTATTCGTTGTAATTGTTTTCATAACTTTTTATTTTAAATTATTTTATCTTTACTTATCACGAATTCATAAATATATTAAAAATATATTAATAGTATATATAGATACTATCAAAATAGTATATCATTAAATTATAATATTTTTTTATTATACAAATACATTGAGTCTACTAATATTGTTAGTCTCAACAATGCATTGCCAATTTATAATCGAAAAAATGACAAGAAATTATCTAACAATACTTGAGCGAAAATAATATAAAACAATTCAAATTATGTTTTACAATCAAAATCGTATTAAGGTACCATGCAAGCGAAAATTTACTCTAATTGAAGGATCATATTCCCAAAATAGGACAACCAAATCATATCAAATGCAATGCACTCTTTGGCTTGGAAATATAAAAGTAGTAATCATGCCATCAATTAATTATTGAGCTAATAGTATTTTACTACCTTGTATTGTTCAAAAAGAGCAAAAAACAACCTATGAAAAAAAATATCACTCAAATACCCTTGTGTTTTCATAAATTTGCTCACCGCCCCTCATCGTTGACTTAAGCTACAAATTTTGTAAAAGACGAAGTTGTCCTTAGTTAACTTCTCACTTAAACCTCAATTTTATTATTCCCTCCAAACATCCCTAAAAATTGAAATCACCCCTTTTTGTCTCCCAAATTTCGAAACCCTAAGAAGATTATTTGAGAGCTTTTTCTCTGTCATTTCGTTCGTTTGTTTCCAAAAACTCTAAGATGATGATTTGGGCACAATGTTAGTGAATCGCAATTGAGGTTTGCAGTCGTGCGTGGTTAGCTTCGCATTGTACATGGAGTAATGCCAAATAACAAGGTACTGCACTTATTTTGTCAAAAGGGTTATTTTTGCAACTTTATCAAAACACGGGGTTTACTGTATCAATAACAGAAGCAAACTTCTAAGCCAAATCTATGAGGATCAAGATTTTGTTTAGCTCTTTTTGAGCTCTTTATATATATATATATTTGTATATATATAAGCATTTTAAGTTGTTTTTTTTTGAGCTCTTTCACAATATATATATATATATATGTGTGCACACACACACAGGAATACGGGGTTTTTTTTTATTCTATTTCTAACAACATATATATTTATATTGTTATATATATAAACCATGGTGCAAATCCCTCATAAACCCATATAACCATTCGAACAAAATAAAAAGAAAATGAGGAGATTTTCAAAAGTATCACATTATATATATCATATTAGGTCATTTTTTTAATGGTAACATTACAAAAAAAATGTGGTAATATAACAAAATGACCTAATATACAAATGACAGTATAAAAGTTGTCACTAATAATTTTATTAAGTGGCAACATCTTCTATTTTGCTACTAATTAAGTTTCTTTAGTGACAATAACTTTTATCTGGTCATAATATGTACTCCATGGTGACAAAAATTAATATTTTAGTGACAACCATTAATGAATAGAAACGCACATATAGTGACAATTTGGTGACAAAAAAAATTGTCATTAGGATTTTGTGATAAGATTCCATTGTCATCAAATTGTCATTATAGGTGTGTCACTAATTATCAATTTTGCACTACATTATCACATTTTGTATTATGTTGTCACCATTGATATTGTATTAACTATATTTTGTGACAACATATTTTGATTGTCACTAAATATATATAATTAATGAAAAAATTTTCATTATCACTTGTTATATTGTCACTAATTTACTCATTTTCTTATAGTGTAATTCAAAATTGATAAAACAATTGGTCCATGGGAGTTAACACAAAGAGTTCAAATCCTAACAATGGATGTACATGTTTGGGTAATGTAAATACGAATTTTATATATAATTGCCTATTTTAGACTATCAAACTATACCACACAAATAGTTACCCAATTTTTTAGTCTTTTTTCCTTTTTTGTGCTGAGTTCGTATCGACCAGACTAACCAATTAAGGGGGAAAAAAAATGAAATAAATAAATAAAAAGGTCAAATAAGATAACAAGAAACGTTTTGTCGGGGTACCAACATGTTAAACGATTTTTTAATCCAAAACAAATCATGTTCGGACAACCTAACTAGGATCATGCCTGGTTTAGGAAATCGATGTGGCAATCAAAGACAAAGATTAGTCTATTCCACTTGGATTTAGCAGCTAATCCCTTCGGGCACGATTAGGAATAAGAAATTTGGCAATAATATTAATAATCTCCTAACTTTGTACATAAATGAATAGGAAAAAAATAATAATAATAAATGAAAAATCGAAAACCAATAAAGTTTCATTTCCCAAGTTATTTGGTTAACTTACTCTCTAATTAATTGCGTATCTTATAAATCAATAATTTAATTAGTAACTTATTTAACACGCACTATTTCAACGATACATTCTGATACATTTCAATGTCTCGGACCATGTGTCTTGTTTTTCATAAAGTGAATTACTGAAGCTGATCCAATATTTTATTTACAAACAATTCCATACACATTAATTTATTAAATTCTTCTTGCTGATGCAAATATGGTAATCAACTTTTTTTTTTATATATATAGGAAAGCCTCAGGACACGAAATCATAATTAGTATATATTGGACATCTATGAATTTTTTTTATATTTCTTTTCTATCCCTTCTCTTCTATTCATATTACCCTATTAAATAAAATTTTAACTCCTTTAAATATTTATTTTTCAATAGTGTGTTTATTTTATTTTAATTTTTTGGTTTTTACTTATCTTAAATTTAATAAATACAAAAAAAAATTTATTCATATAAAATAATTAACAAATATTTATAATTTAATTTATCAAAATTTTAATGTATAATTTAAATATATATATATTTGCTTAGTTTGCACACGCATCAAATGTATCCACTTTAATTACTAGTCGTTGTAACTCCTTTGGGGTATTAGTCCCTCATATGCTGATATGAATAACGATGGAATAGATAAAAAGACTTAAATATCCTTTGATTTATGATTTTAAAAAAGGTGAATCACGGCCAACACCCTTGAATTTAATAAAAAATTATGAAAAATCCCGTCTTTTTATCAAAAATTACCATGAATTCATTGAAAATACCCCTCATCAAACCCGAACCATTTAGTTCTCTTTGTTTCAAAGCTACATCCACCATTACACAGACGGTGAGGGGTCAAAGCGAACTAATTGATCCAAGAAAAAGAGAGAATTCACGATTGTTGCTGGTAGCGATAATTGAAACTACTGGTGAAGTTCAATACAATATACCTATAAGTGTGCAAATTTATATACAATATAAGGGTAATAGTCTGTTTAAAATTACTTGTGCAAAAAGTTAATTAAAGGGGTGGTGGACTATAAACAAATCACAAGGCTTTTCATGTTAATTAAAATTAGGGTGAATTACAGCTATCACAACACAAGTATGGTAAAATTATAAAAAATACCCTATGTATAAAAAATTACCAAAAAACCATATTGTATAAAAAATTACAATTACTCCCCTAACGTTATGTGCCGTCTAACAAATTATACCTCCCATTAGTCAACTTATATGAAAATTTGAAAATATCCCTAGAGTTGTTTTTGTTATAATGTGTTATAGTTTCAAGTACTACATTGTAATTTGTTGAAATCATTGGGGGTTAAATGTAATATTTTTGTTACATTTTCAAACTTGTCGATTAAATCTATCAGTGGATGGTGTGTATATTTACCAAATCATTAGTTTTTAACCGATGTATTGAATCAATGTGAGGTTTTGCTTATATAATGCATAATTTATTGATAAAAATGTTATTCACTAATCATGTAAGATTCAACTTGTAGCAATAAAATAAAAAATCAAATGAACACCTCAAAAAGCGTATCAAATGAACACCAACAGTATCGTTATAATTCATGCCATAAAACTTAATATTTACTTATAAAAGCATACAATATACATTAATTAAAATGGTCATCAAACAAGTTAGGCGGTAATTGTAACTTTTCAATACATAGGGGTGTTTATTTTAATTCCACCATACCTTAGGGTAGTAATTATAATTTGTCCTAATTTAAGTAAGATAAAAATGACATTTTCTCGATTGCGTCAAACTTAACATTGACCTCCATAAAACTAGGGGGTAATCATAATTTCCCGTATATGGGTGTATTTTTGTAATTTTACTATACCTTAAGGGTGGTAAGTGCAATTCGCCCTTAAAATTACATAGGAGTTTTTGTGATTATTAGAAATTACATAGGGGGTCTAATGCATTTTACCCAGAAGCAACTTGTTAGTTTTGCCCCCTAAAAATTACTAAAACCCCCCACATAACTTGCAAACATAAGATTCACCCCCTATATATATCCAAAAAAGTGCCAAAAGTTCGAGTTGGGGGCAAAATCGTAAGTTTTTCCAACGTAAACTATTAAAAACCTTAACAGGCACTAATGTTTGGGTGCTTTTCTTTAATGTGTAAAGTTTAGGGAATTATGGTAATTTTTTTGAAAATAAAAGTTTTTTTTTTTGTAGTTCCACCAAATTTTAGGAGTGATTGATGTAATTTGCCTTAATTAATAATTAAGCATTTATATTTTAACAAAACTTTACTTGTTTCGAAATACAAAATAGAAATACTTCTCGGAAATACAAAATAGAAATACTTCTTGAAGACATAAATTTAGGCTTAAAAAAAATTGAAAAGAAGCGTATAATTTGAAAATATATTAGCAAAAGTACTTTTTTTTTTTCAAAAAATGCCAAGCCGAATATATTTTTTCAGTCGAGGGTAATTATTTTATTTTCTTTTTCCCTTTTTTATTGTCGATAGGTAAATCGAGCATGGGGTTGCTATTATACCACATGTAGATTTTGACAACCAAGCATATTGAAACATATATTCAAAGATAAGATTCTTACACATGATTTTACTATTAATGAATTAATTATAAATGACTGCACCTTTCCTCAATCACCACACATGTAATGGTCCTGATTCTGTTAATTATTTCGCAAGCAGTCCCCACAGAGATTTAATTGGGCCATCTCCATTTTCCTACATAAAACCTTCTAACTTTTCGACTGGTTTTTGTTCTTTTCTTCCACGGAAGCAGTGTCTTATCATGTGGACAGGTTTTCTTGCATACTCGGAGTGTGTAATGACACGAAACTCACACACCACACACTGAATTATCATGTGGCTCGGAGGCTTTTTAGCATCTTCTAATTGAAGCTTCTTGAAATTTCAGGGCCTCTATAGTTGCTGTTTGCTTCTTGTGCTTAACTTCTAAAGTTTTGTATTTGTTTACATTTTCGAACTTTTTGGACGGAACTGAACTGAGGATATAAAAACTGGGAAGCCCTTTTCGTCTACAGTTCATTTTCTGCAGTTTCTTGAGTTTTTTGGGTCAGAATTTTGAAGCCATTGCTGCGATTCCAATGGCTTCAACTGTTGGGTTATCATCACCGCCTTATTTTACTTTAAATTTAGAGAAAAGGGTTCATTATAGATACCCAGTTACGTGTTTAGCTAGCAGGGATTCAGCTGCTGCATTGTCTTCTGATGATACTGTTAAGTTAAATGGGGCTGTTAATGGAGTATCTTCTGTTGTAAATGAAGAGAATAACGAAAGGGCTTCAATTGATTTAGGAAAAAATGGTCATTTGAGTTCAAATGTTGTGGAAAAAGGGGATTTTGATGAGGAGGAAAAGCTGGAACCTTTGTGGGATGATGGATATGGGACTCAAACTGTGAAAGATTATCTTGATTATGCTAAAGACATAATTAAGCCTGATGGTGGCCCGGCCCGGTGGTTCACCCCTATCTCATGTGGCCCTCATCTAAAAGATTCACCTGTCCTGCTTTTCTTGCCTGGTAACTGATTGATTGATTGGTTAACTCAGTTTAATTATGAGCTTATGAAGTAAAGTGGCTTTTACTCAAGAATTCTTGTGTGTGTGTGACTCCGGAAGGTATGTGCTTAAAGTAGTTAAGAAGCCTGATTGTTCATGCAGGAATGGATGGTCTTGGGCTTGGCCTTATTCTGCATCACAAGTCTCTTGGAAGGTAAGTTTTTAAAGATATCACAAGGATTATTGTTAAATCTAGAATCGCTATGGCTAAAATTTATGATCATCTAATCACTTAACTTGCAGAATCTTGTTTCATTTTTGCATCATATTAATTCACTATATTGGTATTTTTGGTCTCTCAGGGTCTTTGATGTTCGATGCATGCACATCCCCGTGCAGGATCGGACGCCATTCAAAGGTCCTAAATTTTTTTCACTTTTCGAAAGTCACATTATATATGTCACATGGTTCTCTGTGAATTTCTTTTTTTATTGATAAATTTTTCAGAGTTGGTAAGATTGGTTGAAGAGACTGTGAGGGCAGAGCACTCTGCATCCCCAAATAAACCTATTTATCTTGTCGGAGATTCGTTTGGTGGATGCTTGGCTCTTGCAGTGGCGGCTCGTAATCCTGAAATTGACCTTGTAGTCATATTATCTAATCCAGGTATGCCTTCAGAGACTTATTCTAAGTTGTAGCGGTGTCAATTGGGGCAAATTGAACTGATTATTCATTGTTTCAGCAACTTCATTTGGCAGGTCACAATTACGGCCTTTGTTCCCTTTGTTGGAGGCCTTGCCTGATGAGCTTCATGTCACTATTCCTTATCTCCTAAGCTTTGTTATGGGTACGTAACACTGCTATGATGAGTTAAGTGGTTCAGAGAATATATCTCTTAGCTAACGTGAATGTTGAATTCAAGGCATAATGTGCCATAGTCAAAAAAATTATGCCATGATCTATAATCTGAATGTTCTATGTGCTTTCATGACAACAATCGCACATCTTCGGAAAGTTAACAAGGAAAACAGTTTTCCTTTTTTTTCAAGTGATTCGTGCTTGGACTGTTGTAAAATGGCTAAAATTATTGTCATTGTTGTTACACATATCATTTTAGCCATTTAACATGACAATAATGGTCGTCTTGTCTGTTGGTCCAGCCCCTTTTCTCTGTGAATCACTTTTTTGTCATGATTTCAAGCAACAATTGCTTTCTGACTCAATTAAATTTCTTCGTTAAAAGCCTTTATCCGAATCGCCTTTCTGACATTTCATTTAAAAGGTGAAATCTTTGAATTTGCTACAGCATCTTCGAAACTCTTTCCTTGATATGTCCAGTAGCCTATTGTCTTCAAAACAAGCTGTGAGCTCTGAAAATTGAAGCTTTTTGTAACTCTTGTGTAGCTAAAATGAATGGGGTATTAGCACTTAGTGCTGATTGGCCACCTTAAGTTTACACGATCATAAACACTCTTAACTTGCCAAACACCAGGTGATCCCATGAAGATGGCCACAGTTGATATTAATACAGTGCTCCCTCCTGCTCAATATTTTGAACAGTTAGCTGGCAACCTCACTGCTATGCTACCTCGTCTTTCTGTAAGCACATTGCTCGCAATTTTCAGAATTTTTAATTGTTGTCCACAAGTTATCCCACAAGTCTATGTGAATGTAATGTTTACACTTGAATACGGATAGGGGTTGGCTGATATCATACCTAAAGACACCTTGCTTTGGAAATTGAAGCTGCTCAAAATTGCTGCTGCTTATGCTAATTCACGTCTCCATGCCATTAAAGCTGAAGTACTTGTTCTTGCCAGGTTTCTTCTCGATATACATTGTTTTTACATAATTTTATCTATATGTATATGTTTAATTAATTAGGACAATGATTTGACCCAAAAAATAATAATAATAATTAGGACAATATTAATTCCATAACAACTGGAAATATCTGGCTAATTTGTGATTGTTACTGACACATTTTTGCATCTCAGTGGCAAGGATAACATGATTCCCAGTCGGGATGAAGCCTGGAGGCTTTCGAGGTCGTTGCAAAATTGCAAAATACGATACTTCAAAGACAATGGCCATACGATATTATTGGTAGGTGAGGATTTTATCCTAGTTCTTGAAGAAATATACGAGAATGTCCTAAGACCTCTAACCATTTGTTTGCTTTCAAACAATGCTGAAAATGCTTTGTGCTAACATAATTTCTCAGTCTTGTAATGAAATTTGAGGTTCTCTGTTTTTATTTATACCTCAAATGTATTGACCTCTAGCAATTTTTATTAATGCAGGAGGATGGCGTTAATTTATTGACTATTATTAAAGGAACTCGCACTTATCGTCGTTCGAGGTACCATGATCATGTCATGGATTTTGTACCTCCTAGTATGTCCGAGTTTAAGCAAGCACTCAAGGGAAATGGGTAATTAAGCATATTTGTCCTTAAATTTTCATAAAATATTCTTTCTTCTGATATTTTTTTCAGTTTATAAATTGTGAGACATTTGTTCGTTAAAAGCTTCATTGAAAAAGATTAAACCATGCATCCTTTTAACTGCAATATATGGTTGTCTTTTCAAAGATATATCTGGTATTGTTCTTACACAAAGGAAAATGATACAAATTTAACAATTCAACCGCATGAATATTTATTCTTGATTTATCTAGTATCATTATTCTTCTAATGTATGATGATTTCTCCATACTGAGATTGAGTCTAATCCAACACAGATGGTTCCGCAATTATGTTGGTCCAGTTATATTGTCTACTAGAGAAGACGGAAAGATAGTGAGGGGCCTATCAGGCGTTCCAAATGAAGGTCCAGTTTTGTTAGTTGGTTATCACATGCTCATGGGATTAGAACTTGTTCCATTAGTTGAACAATTTCTGATGGAGAAGAAGATCATGCTTCGTGGTATAGCACATCCGACATTGTTCACACATCTTGTCGAAAGTGAAAATAAGGAGTTTTCGTTTTTCGACACTCTGAGTTTGTATGGTGCATTGCCCGTAAGTGCGAGCAATCTTTTCAAGTTGTTCAAAACAAAATCTCACATTCTGCTTTATCCGGGTGGTGCCCGTGAGGCTCTGCACCGAAAGGTTTGTGATTTTTTTTTTTCCCTTTTGCCTCTTTAATACTAGGAATAAATGCTTTCAGTGTAACTAGGAAGGTATGAGATTTTGTTATAACAATATAACGGTAAGTGGGATTTTCTTATTAATGAATTCCAAGTAATATCTCACTACGAAATGTAATATAATGACAAAAAAATTAGGAGACTGTACAAGTTTGTCACAAATAACATATATTAAGTGCAATGCCATTTATGTTCTTACTAATGAGATGTGTTACATGACAATAATTTTTATGTTGTTACTTCAAAGTCTGTAAGTTGTGGTTTGTTGGCAATTATAATTAAAATTTTTGATCTCAATCTAATTTGTATATCATGATCAGGGTGAAGAGTATAAATTATTTTGGCCTGACCAGCCAGAATTTGTCAGAATGGCTGCAAAATTTGAAGCCACAATTGTACCGTTCGGAGTTATTGGGGAGGATGATATAGCAGAGGTACTGTTGTTTCTATTCATGAAATCAAACTTTACCTGTGTTTTCTTATGATTATCAATGCCCTTACATTCTTAATTGACTGACAGTTAGTTCTGGACTATGATGATATTATGAAAATCCCTGTTTGGGGCGATCGAGTAAGAAGTGACAATGAAAAGTATGAATCATTCAATGTCAGGTAAATCACCCAAACTGATCACCCTCATTCGTGTCTTAATAATGTAAGCCGGGACAGGTGTTTGAGAGGAACAGTCACCCCCCAATTTCGGCCGGGCCCCCTGAAAGTTACCAAAGTGTTTTGTTTCGTAATATAAAAAATTCAATCTCATCCCCTGGATAAAAAGTTCCGTTTCCGTCCCTGATAATATCTTGCTTAAACACTTGCATTTCATCATCAACCATTGAATTTGGAGTTGAATTTAATTCATTTCCATTGATTGTAGAGCTGGAGTGAGCGGTGAGGTCGCCAATCAAGCGTTATATCTGCCGGGGCTTCTACCAAAAATTCCTGGCCGGTTGTATTACCTGTTTGGGAAGCCGATCAAAACAAAGGGAAGAAAAGAGATGTTGAAGGACAAAGAAAAAGCTAGAGAATTCTACTTGCATGTAAAATCTCAAGTCGAAACGAATATGTCGTACCTGCTTAGGAAGAGAAATGAAGATCCTTACAGAGGTATTATAGATCGGACCGTTTATCGAGCTTTTCATGCTCCTATGGATCAAGTGCCGACCTTTGAACCGTAAAGTGACGTGCTCTAAGGTAACTAACGGCGGATAGCTGTAGCATTGATTTATAGAGGGTGTTTGGCTACGCTTATGTTTTAAGTACTTAATAAGTTCATAGAGTTTATGAGATATTTTTGAAACTTATAAGCTCTTAAAACTTATGTTAAAAATAACTTGTCAAAGTGTTTGAATAAAGGAAGAATGGTAGCAACTTATAAGATGCTATGTAGACTTGTGTTTGGTAAGAACGAGAGCTTGCAAAACTTTAAATGTAATAATAAGAAGAAATGATATAGTAAAATTAATTTTATGTAAATAATTTGCAGGGAACACTTTGAAGAGGACAAGTGAAATCAAGTTACCAACAGGGCTACTGCTGTTTGTTGTAGGTGTAGTTTCATTAGTATATATACACATTTTTTTTATTTATCTGTATCACCTCTGTATAACAGCTCATAATAGTCTTCAAAATGTCTTTTGTTTGATTCTTTTGTCCAACATGTATTCGATGATTTGATTTGTTTCAAGTAAATTAATAATTAATACTCAGATATCTAATTATAAAAAATAAAAAATAAAAAAAAACCTTGGATGTCTAATCCCATGTCTATTGATGCTAGTTTGTATGTTTTTGTTCTGATTTGATGTTTATCCTTGTATTTTTCATGCAAAATGTACATAATGTGTCTTCTTAAGCATACATTTAGGTCTGGTTCATTTATACTCAACATGTACTGACGAGATCAAATATAAGATGAAACACAATTTAAAGTTCGACATTCTGCCTTTTCATGGTATGTGCTAGAAAGAAAATAAGCAATTCTTAATTGGTTGGGTTGTATCAACGTTAATTAATTACGTGACGAGTGAATTACATTTTAATGTGTAATGGTTGTGTATTTTAGGGAGACTGGTTAGTTACATGCCGTGGTGGAGGTAGGATTTTTCCTTAATGGGGGCACTACTAAGAATGTAAATGATTTAAGTTGGGTTGAAACTTGGTATTTCAACTCAAGTTTAAACTCGGCGAAACAATAAAATAGGGCTCAAGCTCGGTTCAACTTGTTTGGCTTGAATTTGCAGGTGAATTATAGATTTAGATTTGAGATTGAGTTGTAATTCAAAAAAATTCAATTATTTTACTTGAGTTCAATTGATGTATTATTTCATAATTTTTATATAATATAAATAATATTAATATATATATATATATATATATATATATATGACTTGTGAGTTTGTCAACAATAATTATTTAGCTTGAATTCTTTGAACTCAAACTTGAATTAACTAACTAAGCTTGTGGGCAAACTCAATTTATTTGCATCCACAATCACTGAAGTAATAAAAAAATGTTTTAAAATTCTCAAAACATAAATTCATATATATATATATATTCATATGTATATATATATATATATATTTGTTCTGGTTTATAATACATGGTATTTAAATTAATGTTTGGACCCCACTTATGAGGATTTTTATTTTTTTTAGCGAGGTCCAATAACAAAAGAGTTCAAATTTTATAAATTTTTTTTCAATATTTACTACATAATTAATGAAATTTTAAAAAATTTTAGTAGGGTCATTGAATCCCACTAACACACAAGTGCCTCCGTCCATGGTTACATGATATATGTTCTTAATTACATTTGCAATGTTATTTGGAATTTGAAAATCTTGCACGTGAATGTTGTTTTTTATTAATAGGTGGCACATGATCTCTTATATGGCCTACGATATCATATTAATTCACCATCTCATGCTTAAGTTCATAGAGAATAAAAATATTTAATATTCTTTAACACTGTGCAGAAAAAAAAGTGAAATCGTAGAATATTGATAACTCAGAAGTGCAAAATGCGTTTTAAATAGCATTCATGACATCAATATTTATAATTATATATTGTACTCGTTGCTGTTTCAAATACGTATTTATTTATTAATATTTCCTCACGACAATTACCTAGTCGCATTTTAGACGTGTGATATCGCTGGTGATATCTTGAAATTCGTAATTGTCAAAACACTTATATATCAATTGTTTTTTTTTTTGGTTTTTATCCACCCGGTTCTAGTTCATTGGCCGACTAATTCGGATCGTGTACTACAGAGGCTCATTACGAGGGTGATCCTCTCAACCTAATTACTATTCATAATATTAAGGTTCGAACTATTGACCTTATTTAAGGAATTTAGTGCCTCATTTTGCTAAACTAACTAGTAGTTGATATATATCAATTGTTTTTATTGTCAACTTTATCAATCCGACTACAAAATGAGCACGATAAACCTACAAGTTGGGCCTTGACCCAATACTTGCCAAAGACCCAAACAACAAAAGTGCCAAGAAAAGTAAAAGGCAAAGACTTTGGCCCCTTCGCCGTCCGCTTTTCGCGCTCCTCGAAAAAACACACTTTTTTTGTTTGGTCCAACAAATAATAATTACTAATTCTCATTCTTGTTTTCTTGTTCACACCGAAAAGCTGGCTGACTGATTGTGTGAAACGGTGTGTTTTTTGTGAATGGAGTTTTCGAATCCTCTGTTGCGGAGGTACCGAGACGATCGCCGGAAACTTCTCGAATTCCTGTTGTCCTCCGGCTTCATCAGAGAAATCACAACTCCGGCGGGGCCGGCTAACTTTTCCGGCATTGATTTCGACTGCCTCAGCGCTGATTACGTTATTGAATGCATTCAATCCGGTATACATATGATAAGTATATTGTTTTTTTTTTGGCAATAAAATGTTGCGTTGAAGAAAAGAAGCTAAACCCAGAATTGCTTTGACTCGTTTTGTTGGTTAAAAATGGTAATTCGAGTAGCTGAGCGAGTATTTTGGGTAACAAATGATATGGGTTTTGGGTTGGAGGAAAGTACAGTGGTTTTGAGCTGGTGGGTTTTTCGGTAGTACTTGACTGATTGTATCTTCGCTCAGTTGAAACAGAGTTGTGGACGTGCATGTGTATGTGTGGTTATGTTTGCGGTTCTGTGTGTGTATGTGCGGGCGTGGGTTATTTTTTTCATACCATGTTTCTTCATCATTTTTATTATCTATGTGTAATGAAATGATGATTCTTGCTATTAATTAGGTGGGGTACTTGATGTTTCTCAAGCGAAAAAGAGATATTACGAAGAGTCTTCCCATCCCGTAGTGGTAAGAAATGCAGAATAAGTTTGTCCTGGTACTCTTTAGTTCTGTTAATCCCGTGTGTATATATATATTCTTTCCTTTGGTCTTATTCAGCTTTTATGCGTGAATATGTTCCAAATTTCTCATATCCAAGTAAGCCAGACTATGCGATGGATATTTTCTCCAATTATCTAGTTCCAGGCTGTCAATTAACTCGAGAGTATAATCGTTTGCATTAAACAATTCTTAGGTGTCTAATTCGTTTCTGTATTTGGTTTATGGAGCAGAGAATGAAGTGGAAAACTTATACATGCCAGAAACAAGCTGCTAGTTTCTATCTGAGCAGAAACACTAGAGTACTTCTAAATGTTCATTCACGATTATGTTTTGACTTGGATAATTAGAATTGTGAAGAGAACACTAGATGTTGTGGAACAAACAAAAAAGTCAATAAGGATCACAAAACCCTAAACCCTAACGATCACAGATTTACCATTTTTTCCGAATGTCATATTTCGTTTCTTACAATCTTGTGAAAAATTCTTTGAGAATCTTACTCAGATTCCATATTTCTTTCCTGTAATAGGTGTCACGTCACCAACTTTTGGTCATTTCTATGCCCGAGCATCATGTTATACCTTTATTTGTGGTCCTGTAGGATGCTTCTAAGTTATGATATCTGCTAAGCCTCTGGAGGGCATATGGTGAGAGACCTGAACAAATTCTTACAGTGAAAATGCACAAAAATACTTTGCTATCTGAAAAGCACATAAAATATTTCATTTGTCCAAGAAGTCTGAAATATATATTCCCCCAAGGAGTATATCAGTTTTGGATTAACTATTCCGAAGTTGCTACTGGTTGTTGCCCATGGACCGAAATTGTCACAAAGTTACAGGGCCCTGTTACTTTATCTCTCTTTCCATTTTCTTTTTCTTTTTCTTCTTTTGTTCCTCCTTCATATGGCATTGCTTAATGTTGTTGTTAATCTGCACCACTCAAAAACGCTATAAAAGAATGATATTGGTGACAAAAGACAAAGTTGTGAGGTGAAGATTATCATTAATGATATCCATACTATACATGATGGAGGCAGATTTAATGCTATTCCTAAGTTGCTACCGGTTGTTACCCATGGACTGAAATTGTCACAAGGTTCCCTGCTACAGAGTACTGTCTCTGTTACTTTATCTCTCTTCCCTTTTTCTTCTTCTTCTTTTGTTCCTCCTTCATATGGTATTGCTTTATGTTATTGTTAATTTGTGACTAGGTGCATAAAAGGTTGAGAACGTACACCATTCCCTTATGACACAAGTGTACAGTTCTATGAAGATTGTTTAACTTTAAGCTATATGTCTATGTATTTCTATATATAGGACATTAATAATTAAAAATAATTGTGGTGGTGTTTAACTGAGTATGCTGTGTGCTGGTGTTTCATGAGCCTTTATCTATTCATTTTTCGGTTTACACAAGGATAAGCAGGTCCAGGCACTGGTGTTAGCATCAGTGTATGCTCATTGTGTCAGCGTCAGTATATGCTCATTCTCGGCATGGTCTGTGCAGTAGCCTGTATGAATGTGACTGCACTAAAAGGCCATATATTCAGTTTTGTGATTTTTCTATAAGCTTTAGTATATTAAATTTGTTCTTTCCCTCCAATTTTCCTCCCCGGCTAGATTCAGTTCTACTTCTGCTTCCGTATGAAAAAGTAAGTGTACCATTTCCTGCAGAGGCATTCACAATCAGGAGATGTTTTTTATCTTCATTCAGATCCAGACTCAGCTGGATCTCCACCACATCGTGCTCCACCACCAATCGCCACAAACCAAAGCAAATATGCTGAATCTTGTGATTCTCAAAGATCCAACTATTCAGCTGGTGAAAGATTGCCTCTGTCAAGTCAGAAAACTAGGATTAACGGCCAAGTAAATGCAGCTCCAGATATAACTTCCCTTCATAATGCAGATACTCTCTCAGTAGGATTGCCAACTCTAAGAACAGGTATCTATATTCCTCATCTTGTGTGATGTGAACCCCGACCATTCACACCGAGTGCATAGAAGTTCAAGCTATTTTCAAAGCCTACTACTCCTTGTCAGAAAACAAGGCTCCGTTTCCTAAACACATTCTTTTACAGGTTTCAAGACAAATTAACTGAAATTGTTTCTCAATAAGAAATGTCAACTCAACCTGTCAGCCAACCTGTTCAAACTTTGCAACCACTAATTTCAATCACGCTTTCATTTTTGCAGCAGGAACCAGAGGAATACAGTGAACATTTCCAGAAAATGTTTTCAAAACAAACCCCCCCATATATCTCTTATTTTGTGGATTCATTATTCCGAATTCCTAGCTATCTTCAAGTACCATGTAATATATTTCAACTATTTTGCGAGTCACTCAAAACCGTTCTGAGATGCTATTCTGATCGCAAAATGTCCTGCTGAACTCTGAACTAGTATATTGCATTACGAGGTCCAAAGAGCATGATAGAAATTGCGTGTGCCATGCTATCACTTATTGGATGCTTAACTTGGAATTGATAGATATCAGTTGCTTATTCACAAAATAAAAGTTATGTGCTTTCACATATCATGTAATGGAAAGATACTTTGAACTGAAAACAAAAATATTCTGTTGGAGATGATAAATATTAGACGACTCTTCTCTCTAACAACTTAAGCTTTTTAGATGAAGTGGTCATTCAATAGTTTCTAAACGTTAGAAGGGCCTATGTTTCCTAATAGATTGTACGATAAGCGAGATTCTTTCCCCACATTAATTTTTTAGGTAGGGAAGAAAACAATCTTGTTGCATCATGAATTGTTTCAAAGAAGCTGTATCTCAGCTAAAGGGGAGGAATAATTCAAGTTTTTGAAAGGGAAACAAGGACTGTTGTTTATCTGAAGAGCCTTCTTACTATTATTTTGCATCTTCTATTGAATCATATAGATGGATATAGGGCATTGGGACATTCGCTTCACCTTCCCATTTTAAGGTTGTCTCAGAAATATGAATGTTAATGTGGTTCAGCTTAATTGCCATAATTAAAACACTTTAGGAATAGTTAGTATGGCCAATCTTCGTATCCCCTTCCTACATTATTTTCATGAGGCAGAACAATGTAGGTGTCATGGTTGGTCGGGGAATACCATATAAGAATTTATGGAACTTATTCTGGATTAAAAGAGTTACTATATTTATAGCTGATGCATGGTTTCTCCTGATTTTGCTTCTTGAACTAAAATTCCATTCTTTGAGTAAACTGATACATATTATTAGGATTCATGAAGGTTTACTGGATGATGACTTGCGGGAATCAGCGTATGAAGTTTTTATTGCATGTATGCTGTTTTCAGGGTAATCTTTGCCTCTCTTGTTGCTCTTTCTGCTTGTGAACTTAAGCAGAAATAGTTCATGTTTATGCGGTTTTCATTTTTCTTCTTTTTTCTTTCCATTTTTTCAAAAAAAGAAATTATACATTTTGACTTTTTTCTCTAGTCTTAGCTAATATATCTCATTCTATGTTCTTTATCTAACCATTGCTTCTTGTTCGCATAGGGTTGAAATTCACTCAACTGAGGCTAGAAAGAGAGAAAAAGGCTCTAAATTTCTTTCTGGGTTAAAGAATAAAAAAGAGAAACGACATATAGAATCTGAGTCTCCTGATAGGCATTTAAAGGTCCTTGACACAATCCGCATACAAATGCAGGCAAGTTCTCTGTTCCATTGTTTTTAAGTGTGTTTTTCAGATTTTTTTTTGTTCAATAACTTCATCCAAATATGCTTTGACATATTGCTAATGTCAGTTTATGTCGTAATTACCCATGTCATCTTCCTCTTTTACGTTGCCAGCATTTTTTCTCCCGTTTTCTCTGTAGTTTGTGACTTTAGAACAATGCAGTATGCACTATGGACTTAGGTGAATAAGGTTTTGTGTATCTTGGATTCTTTGACAGAACTCAAGTTGGAAGCTCATTCTGATTCTCTAGCACTTTAGGCTAATAAAGAAACTGCTTGGTAAACAAAGTAATTAGAATACTTATTGCAATGCTAATAAGTATGAAAAAAGCAATTAAATGTAATCAAGACATTAGAATGTCTAAAACTAACTCCTCAAGGAAATTCCTCAAAAGTTTCTGTTCATATGTGTTGCTTCTTCATATTTGGCATATATAATAATTGTTTTAATTGCTGTGTTTTAATTTGTATGTTGTGTATTACAAGTTTTTGTGTTTCTATGATGTTGAACGATCATTTTGAAATAAATAGACAAGTTATGATAATTACAATGAGCACCAACAGAATGTTTCGGAAGTCTTTCTTTGTCTGTTTTATTTGGAGTAGATTTCTAATCACAAGGTGATGTGGCTATAAATATGAGAAGGTTTTAGTTTTAATCACATAACCCTTGTGCTCTTATTCTTCTGATTTTGCCATGCCTAATGTAACTCACTCCATGTGCTGCATTAGATCTCAGAAGCAGCTGATGGATTTATCAGGCGAAGATTGTCGCAGTTTGCTACAGGGAAATCTTGTGGACAAAATGATATCCCACAAATATCGTTGGCGCTTTTGACTGGTTTGTCAAGATCTGATTTTTCAAGCATGAAGTCGTACCTCCACTGGAAGAACAGACAAGTAATTTGCCACTGACTAGTATTATTTCTCCTTTTGCAGCATTTTCTAAGTCTCAATTCTTGCTCGAGCCTTCCTTCTTGACTCTATCAGCGCAGCTTGTGGTTAAGCATAATTAAGACTTCTATATGTGATTCTTATGTTTATGGTTAAGAAACAAAGCATTCATGCCTAAGAAATTTTGGATGCCTAAGAAATTTTGAGTTCCTATGATCTGTTTTGAGCTCAATGGGGATGGAAATAATGAGGCTGGGCCAATGGTATGTTATTTCACTGGGTTACCAAATAAAATTTTCTTTTTTACCTTTACCTCATCAACTCCACTTTTTTCACACATTTTCACCTCGATCATGGCCTGTTTTGGTGGAAACAATTGTCAAATAAAAAAAAAAAGAGATAAAGAAAAATCACATGATGAGTTGGATGTGTTTTTCGGTTCATCTCATTGTACTTGAATAGAATGTGTGTAAGTTTTGGGGTTTGCTAAATATTTCCACCAAAAATAGGCATGGGGTGGTAATGTGAAAAAAAAATCATAGAGTTGAGGAGGTAAAGTGTAAAAAAGAAAAAGAAAAAGAAAAAGAGAAAAAGGATTTGTTGGTAAAGCGTAAAATGGCCAAAGTTCGGTGGCAAAGGTTATTATCCCTCCCTTTTAGTCCGTTCCATGAGGGATCAACTGTTTTGAATCCATGTCTCCTAGTTCTTGAATTAATTTCAGTTTGTGACTCTTGCTCTAAATCTGTTTACAGGCAAATGTTCTGGAAGAACTTGTTTCTTCTGACCATAAGAAGACTGAAAAGCAGATGATAAAAGCTTCACTTGCAAAAATTAGAAATCCAGAGGTATTCTTGAATTATTATTGTTTGCCCATAGCTGTGGCAGTTTTCCCCTTAAACAATCTGCCGGTTTATGTTAGGAATGGATATAAAGATGTTGCCTTCTGAAAGGAGTGATGTCCTTTTAACTCTTCGACAAATTGCTTGGCATTCTCGTCAATACCTGGGCGCTTTGGCATGGAGGAGAAACATACTATTGGACCACTGGTTATCATCTGAACATCCAGACCTATGAGAAGCTACCTTTGGTGTATTGACATTCTGGAAGATGGCCAGCTAAGAGAGGTTTGGATTTTCACTTGGGTATAAGGTTGATTTGCCCAAAATAGATCTAATTTGTAGATTGATAGTATATATAGTTCTGTATCAGGAAGCAGAGGATCCTGAGTTTGTGAAGTTGACTTGGTCAGTGTTGGGCATCACAGAGAGGCTACATCATGCATTATTTGCTTGGGTGCTTTTTCAACAGGTATAATTGTCTGATGTAGCTTTGGCTGTAATTCTGTTGTGATTAGAATATGCTTTCACATCCATGTGATTAGAAGAGCTTTCACAATCATGCCTGCCCAGTTTTCTTGAACATAGATGGTCCGAAACATGTTTCTGGAACTGTTTAAGAAAAGTGTTTTTGAACTTGCAGCCGCATATGTTATTATCCGGTCCGGTTTACAGATATTTAGTATGCTCCAAAAGACAGTTTTAGTGCTATATATGAAACTTTTAATGGAATATACTGGAATTTTCAGATGAATATGTGCTTCTTTTTGAGCATCTCAGAGTTTGTTTCTCAAAGTAAACATTTCTGAAATTGGCAAATACGAGCATTTTGTGTCCTCCTCAAAGTAGTCCATATTTAGAAGGTGGACAACTTGTTCTGGTTCACAAAGACCCCTTGTGTCTATGCATTCTGTCGGATAGGCTTACTTTTCTGTTTTTCTTTCGTTCTTTCCTTTTTCTTTTTTTCCCGTTTAAGAAAAAACAACTCACTGCATATGTTTCTTTTCCAAAATAAGTGAAACAAAATTATGCTTCAATAGAAAGTGTTTTCTGGTTAACTGCTAACGTGGTCAACTGGCTTCACAGGACACAATTTCTTCATTTTATGAATTCATTTCTCTCGTTCCTGCAAAACTCGACTCATATATCAGTGAATATGCTATTTCTGATAAAGTTTTAAATATATTTGCTTTGTTAATGGAAGTTTCTTTGCGACCGAAGAGACAACACTGTTGGACTATGCAATTTGTGAGGTTGAGAGAGTTCTATCTGCTGAAGTTTATGATGACAAAGAAGTGGGCTTACATGAAGAGCTTGATGTGTTCTACTATTCGCATTGAGCGTGAGATCAGACTGAATTTGTTGCAGTCTATCTTTTGTCAATTTGCTCGTGGTGTGACATTAGATTGCAGGATTATCATATATATTTTAGTCAGGTTATCTCTTTTATAATTTGACATTACTAATTTTGTGTTTTCTAGTTTTATGATGTTGGAAGAACTTGTAAAGTGTTAGACCTTGAAATATTATTTCTGAAGGGATATTCAATTTTCAGAAATTGCCGTTCTTTTGAGAGGGTGCTCAAAATTGGATTGTTCACTGGGATCCAAGATTTAATTCCACATGGAAATATCCGGGTAAACATACAGCAGGTTTGTTTTTTGAAATTTTTTCCCTATGGTATAAACAGAATTTCCATCAGACTAGTGAAACAATGTCATATACTGGCATCTAGTATTCTCTTTGTTTCTTTGAGGGAGCAGATATTACATTAGGTTGTGTTGGAAGAGAGAAATATGTTCGTGTGTTAGTCATAGTCTCCTATCTCCTTTATATAGAGATGAAAATAGAAGGATACAAGAGTGCTAAGCAACTAGAAATAAGGTAACAAAGTAATTTAGAATCCTAATTGTATAGGAATCCTAACCCATACCATAATATGCTAACTTACCAAATATTCTATTGACCTCCTAACACTCCCCTCAAGTTGGATTAGGCTTAAGAACGTACACAGCGCTGCTAAAAAAAAACACACAATAAAAAACATAAAAATAATCCTAACAAATTGAAACATATCCTAACATATGTAAATATTTCATTTCTCCCCTCAAGCTGAGAATTTTGGAAGCTTGCAACACCAAGAAGTTTATAGAATCAGCAATCTTGTTGCAAAGAGCACAATCTCATCATAACTTAATAGATTGATACAGAGCACGAGTTAATCATGAAGTATAAAATAGAATTGCAGCTAAACGCGACAGAATATATAAACCATGAATGGACCTTGATAGGTAAAGAGTAAAGTACGAAGAGAGTTCATCAAATTGTGAGAGAAGTTGACAAATCACTGGAGAGCCGTGACAGAGATAAAAAATCATGGCATAGCCATGATAGTGAGAAAAGCACAATGAATTGTGACAACAAGATAAAAGATCACGATCTAGTCGTGACAGAAATCAGTTTACCTGTGACAAGAGTAGATAAAAAAAATCACAATATCAATCATGACAGGAGAAAATCACAACATAGTTACGATAGAAATCACAATGTAATTGTGAAAATAAGATAAAAGATCACGATCTAGTTGTGACCGAAATCACAGTTTGCCTAGGACAAGAGTAGATAAAATAATTACGATATCAACCGTGATAGGAGAAAATCATGACATAGTCATGATAGAAATCACAATATAATTGTGACACTATTGGAGAATTAATAGAGAAAAAGAGAAAAGAGTACCGTAGAGAAAAGAGTACCACATAGGTATAAAAGAAATGAAAAAAATCACGGAGAAAGTTTTGAGATTGGTTGGAAAGTTATAATAGACATGAAAAAAAAAAGTAACGAGTTTTTCTTTCTTTTCTTTCTTTTACGATATGAGGGGGTGGTAAAAAAAAGAAAAAGAATCGAGAAATTGAGAATATTTTGGTGATGCTGTAAAAAACATGCATCAATTGGGTTGGGGTAGATAGTTTGGAGAAGTTTCAATCGCAACGACGACAAGGAGGGGTGAGTAATATGGATAAGTGTGGAGAAGATTCAATAGCAACAACAGTAGAAGGGTGGATTGGGAAGAAGAGGCGTTAACAAACAACAGGAAGGGTGGTTCGCTGGAATAAGAGGCGTTAACAGATGTTTCTACTGCTTTTTTTTCTTCTTCTTCCTCCAAACATGTGTGATACCATGTTGGAATAGAAAAATATGTTCGTATGTTATTCATAGTCTCCTGTCTACTTTATATAGAGATGGAAATAGAAGAATACAAGAGTCCTACGTAAACTAGAAATAAGGTAACAAAGTAATATTAGAATGCTAATTGATATAGGAATCCTAACCCTACCATAATATGCTAACTTATTAAATATTCTATTAGATATTAGATCTTCTAACAGATTGTTAATTCACATTTCTCCTTTTTTGACATCTAATATTTTTCCAATCACAATTGCGTTTCTGTCAGAACTAGGGGGGTTGAGAATCATATTTCAATCCATTTAAATTAATTTTGGGTTGGGTTGGGTCTTCAAATTTTATCAATGGTTAAAGCGGGTTGGGCTTTAGTGGGCTTCAAATTTTATTGGGTCCTAAATGGGTTCAAGCGGTTTCTAAATGAGTCAATACGGTTACTAAATGGTTCCAACAACAAAAACATTATAATTTGATAATATTTCACAATTTTGAAAAGTTAGTGATAAAATTATTCTAGTAAATTAAAAAATATGTTAGATAACAAATAAATAGTTGAAAAATATAAAAAATTATATTTAAGAAAACATATTTTATTTTATATTAAACCCGTTAAGAAACCGCATCAACTCATTTGCAACTCGCCTCAAACCCATATACAACCAACCCATTTAAGGCCCATTCTCTATTTCTTTGAACCCAACCCATCTCAACCCGATCCAATAGAACCCAACCCAAACCCCCCAACCCGCCCATTTGCCCCCTCTAGTTAGAACCATTTCTGCAATTCTTTTCAGTATCTGCAGCCTCCCACTGAGTACGTTCAAAGTTCTTTTTATTTTGCAAACTGATTCTATTGTCCCGGCAGTTTACAGCATCATGCTTTCCCAGTGAGATCGCAACCAAAAAGATCAGAACATATATTCAGAAGTCTTTGGATGCTGCATGCAAGAGGGTAAGACCTATCTTCAGGTTAGCAGTAATTTCCGTGATTGTTATTCATGACAAAGTTGATGTCTCAATTGTCAGGTCACTGGTCTTAATACTATTGGTTCTGTCAAAGAAAAGATGCATCCTCTGGCTTTCCTTGCAAGTGACTAAGAGTGCTTGCTGAGAAGGATTCTCTGTATTCACCCTGTTCTACGTCGTGGTATCCTGACTGTGCTATGATATC
>CM047880.1:15891058-15915861 GCA_026212405.1 Petrea volubilis
TCTACTTGCATGTAAAATCTCAAGTCGAAACGAATATGTCGTACCTGCTTAGGAAGAGAAATGAAGATCCTTACAGAGGTATTATAGATCGGACCGTTTATCGAGCTTTTCATGCTCCTATGGATCAAGTGCCGACCTTTGAACCGTAAAGTGACGTGCTCTAAGGTAACTAACGGCGGATAGCTGTAGCATTGATTTATAGAGGGTGTTTGGCTATGCTTATGTTTTAAGTACTTAATAAGTTCATAGAGTTTATGAGATGTTTTTGAAACTTATAAGCTCTTAAAACTTATGTTAAAAATAACTTGTCAAAGTGTTTGAATAAAGGAAGAATGGTAGCAACTTATAAGATGCTATGTAGACTTGTGTTTGGTAAGAACGAGAGCTTGCAAAACTTTAAATGTAATAATAAGAAGAAATGATATAGTAAAATTAATTTTATGTAAATAATTTGCAGGGAACACTTTGAAGAGGACAAGTGAAATCAAGTTACCAACAGGGCTACTGCTGTCTGTTGTAGGTGCAGTTTCATTAGTATATATACACATTTTTTTTATTTATCTCTATCACCTCTGTATAACAGCTCATAATAGTCTTCAAAATGTCTTTTGTTTGATTCTTTTGTCCAACATGTATTCGATGATTTGATTTGTTTCAAGTAAATTAATAATTAATACTCAGATATCTAATTATTATAAAATAAAAAATAAAAAATAAAAACCTTGGATGTCTAATCCCATGTCTATTGATGCTAGTTTGTATGTTTTTGTTCTGATTTGATGTTTATCCTTGTATTTTTCATGCAAAATGTACATAATGTGTCTTCTTAAGCATACATTTAGGTCTGGTTCATTTATACTCAACATGTACTGACGAGATCAAATATAAGATGAAACACAATTTAAAGTTCGACATTCTGCCTTTTCATGGTATGTGCTAGAAAGAAAATAAGCAATTCTTAATTGGTTGGGCTGTATCAACGTTAGTTAATTACGTGACGAGTGAATTACATTTTAATGTGTAATGGTTGTGTATTTTAGGGAGACTGGTTAGTTACATGCAGTGGTGGAGGTAGGATTTTTTCTTAATGGGGGCACTACTAAGAATGTAAATGATTTAAGTTGGGTTGAAACTTGGTATTTCAACTCAAGTTTAAACTCGGCGAAACAATAAAATAGGGCTCAAGCTCGGTTCAACTTGTTTGGCTTGAATTTGCAGGTGAATTATAGATTCAGATTTGAGATTGAGTTGTAATTCAAAAAAATTCAATTATTTTACTTGAGTTCAATTGATGTATTATTTCATAATTTTTATATAATATAAATAATATTAATATATATATATATATATATATATATATGACTTGTGAGTTTGTCAACAATAATTATTTAGCTTGAATTCTTTGAACTCAAACTTGAATCAACTAACTAAGCTTGTGGGCAAACTCAATTTATTTGCATCCACAATCACTGAAGTAATAAAAAAATGTTTTAAAATTCTCAAAACATAAATTCATATATATATATATATATATATTCATATGTATATATATATATATTTGTTCTAGTTTATAATACATGGTACTTAAATTAATGTTTGGACCCCACTTATGAGGATTTTTATATTTTTTAGCGAGGTCCAATAACAAAAGAGTTCAAATTTTATAAATTTTTTTTCAATATTTACTACATAATTAATGAAATTTTAAAAAATTTTAGTAGGGTCATTGAATCCCACTAACACACAAGTGCCTCCGTCCATGGTTACATGATATATGTTCTTAATTTTTTTTTTTTTGGTTAGGAGAACCTTAGCAAGGTTACAACTTAAGGTCCTCAGCAAGTAAACACACTAATTCCTCCGACGGAGGAATATCCCAAGTGACAAGATGATCCTGAAGACTATGTCCCATGCGTGCTAAAGCATCAGCAGAGGTATTGCCCGATCGTCTAATGTGTGAGATCTTCGCTGCCCACGGCTTCTGTAACAAATCACGACAATCTTGTATGATTACTCCCAGTGGGTGGTCCCTTGTATCAGTGTGCTTGACCAGTGAAAGCACCACATCCGAATCAATCTCCACTTCGATTCGTTCATATCTTCTGTCCCAGGCCAGCTTCAAACCATGGCGAAGGCCCAAAAGTTCTGCCGTTGTGATCGTGACGTCCCGTAGTCGCATTGAAAAGCCCAGAAGCCAATTACCACAATGATCCCGAATTAAACCCCCAGCCGCACCTAATCTCTTGTGGTACAAATAGCTTCCGTCAGTATTCAGTTTCACCACATTCTCGAGGGGCTTGATCCATGGAACAATGAAATCAGCTGGTTGCAACTTTTGTTTCCTCTTATTGAATGCAGCATGAACTTCCAACGCTAAGTTCCTGATTTTCACCACAGTCTCCTGCACAGTTTTAAATTGTCCGGTGAAGACCCTTTTGTTTCTCGCCAGCCAAAGAGCCCAAATAACCACCAAGAACATCCTATCCCATTCGTATCCCGGCACAACAATATTACCGAAACACTTCTGTAAATTTAGTCGAAACCAATTCTCTTTATCAATCTGCAGGAACTCAAAATATTGTGTCGGGTTAACGACAAATTCCCAAACCCTTTTAGCATGCCTACAATCGTGAAAGATATGCAGCTCATCCTCCGGAATGGACGGGCAGAGGGAACATGAAGCATCTTGTGCCAAATTTCTATGGAATCGTAGAGCGTTTGTGTGGAGGCACTTGTGATTACATAGCCATAACAAATACTTAAACTTCTCAGGGCCATAAACTCCCCAAATCCATCTCCATTCCCTAGGCTCTGTTTCTCCCCTGTCCTCACCACTATTCAGACAGATATACGCAGACTTAGAAGAGAATTTGCCATTAGGAGACCCACCCCAAATGCGTCTATCCATCACCGCTGTGTTCCAAGGCACTGGTGTACTAAGAATTTCTCTTCTCACAGAGTTTGGAATAGCTGTTCTAATGTTTTCTAAATTCCAGACACGCTGCACAGGATCAATCAGGTCATCAATCATGATAGTAGCTTCTTGACGCACAACTCTGGTATTGATTTGGTCGCATAACTTTTGCGTTCCAAGCCAGCGATCAAACCAAAAGGAGACGCTATCACCCTTCCCTATACGCCAAACAATATGATCTTCCACAGACTTAATGCTCTTGACGATACCTTTCCATGATCTTGATGCATCCGATTTCGGATTGTGGTTAAGGATATCGTCTTGCCGAAGGTACTTGTTCTTGAAGATTTTAGCCCATAAGCTATCGTCGCCCTTCAACACTCTCCACCCGACTTTAGCTAGGAGCGCTATATTCATTCGTCGTGCTTCTTTGATCCCCAGCCCTCCTTGGTGTTTTGGTCGGATCACTTTGTCCCATCTTACTAAGTGGAGTTTTTTAACGGACTCGGAACCTCCCCATAAGAACTTCCTGTTTAGTCTATCGAGTTGGTCGCATATCTTACTTGGGATCCATTGTGTTTGCATGGAGTACACAGGTAATGCCGACGTTACCGATTTGATAAGAGTGACTCGGCCAGCTATATTCAAGGCTGATGTTTTCCAGGCTACCAACCTGTTGTGCACCTTATCCACTAAGTCGGTAAAGGCCAAAGCATAATTGCGCCCTCTCACCATTTTGATACCCAAATACTTGCCAAGGTGACTCGTGCTACTCACTCCTAATAGCGAACAGATTTCATGTTTAACCTGTGGTGTGGTCCTTGGAGCGAAGTAGATTTTGGACTTGGCTAAGTTGACCTTAAGTCCCGAGGCTTTGCAAAATTTGTGAAGTATATCACGCATCACCCGTGCATTCTTGATGGTGGCTTTACCAGTCAAGATGATATCGTCGGCAAACAACACGTGTGATATGGATGGACCACCACGACAAAATGATGTGGGAGTCCACTTCTTCGAATTCACAGCCTCTTCAATAAGATATGCCAGTCTTTCCATACACAACACAAAGAGGTAAGGTGAGATTGGATCGCCTTGACGCACTCCACAGTGTGTTTCAAACTGTTGGAGTGGTTCGCCGTTCCATAGGATGCGCGACTTGATATTCGTCACACAACTCATGACAAGATGTATAACTCGTTCCGGCACATTGAAGAAATTGAGGGTCTCCTCAAGAAAATCCCATCGAATTTTATCGTAGGCTTTTTCGAGGTCCAGTTTCAATATCATCCCTCCGGACTTGCTTTTCGATCTATTAATAGAGTGGAACAACTCTTGAACGATCTAGATATTGTCATGTGTTCCCCTCCCGGGAATGAAGCTCCTTTGCCACGGACCGATAAGTGTATCAATAAATGGCTTTAATCTCATCACCAAGGTCCTAGTAATTGCTTTCAAAATCACATTGCAAAGCGTTATTGGCCTAAATTCTGAAATGAGAGAAGGGTGATTGACTTTCGGAATAAGTACAATATAGGAATCACCAATAGCTTCGGGAACTCGCCCTCTGCTGAAACACTCCTGAACAAAACTAACAACCGATTCACTGACGGTATCCCAAAATTTCTGATAGAAAAATGCTTGACAACCGTCCGGGCCCGGCGCTTTATTCGGACTCATACTATTGAAAACGCTCCGAATCTCTTCTGCTGTTGGAATCACTTCGAGCAAAGCCACCATATCCGTAGTTAGTTGCCTTTGTAGTTCACTTATAGGGAGATTAAAGGTGGGGGAAACGGGCCTATCACCGAATAGTGCACTAAAGTATTCGTGAGCATGGTTTTTCAAAACTTGTCGATCCATCACCCACAAGCCATTCACCCTCAAGGCGTTCACCTTATTGCGTCTTCTTCTGCAGACTGTGGATAGATGAAAGAATTTAGTATTCTTGTCCCCATAGGACAACCAATTTATTCTAGATTTTTGGTACCATAAGATCTCTTCTTGTTCGAGAACACAATTGTATTCCCTTAAGAGTTGGTCTTCCAGTATCGCCAAATCCGGATTGTGTCTATCCTCCAGCAATTTTTGTACTCCTTGGATTCTAGACAGTAGCTTCCTCTTCCTATAAAAGATGTTGCCAAATTGTTTCTTGTTCCACTCTTTCATCGCCTTCGGTACTTCGCCAAGGGACTGAATCACATTATTCCCCTTATTCCAAATGTTCGAGATGACGTCGGCACAACCAGGGTGTCTAGTCCAAGCCAATTCGAATCTAAATGGTTTATCAAGATGATTCTGCTCCATGCCATGACACAAGGTGAGCAGCGGGCAATGGTCCGAATGTGTTCGCGGTAGATTGAGAACGAGAGCATTCGGGAACTTGAGGCGCCAATCCGCATTCGCTAAAGCCCGATCCAATCTCTTTTTGATATTATCCCTTCCCCACCTTTTTTATTAGTCCATGTGAACTTGCATCCTTGTGCCTCAAGGTCCACGAGTCCACACTTATCCATTCCTTCAAGTAGTCGAGAGCATTGAGACCAACTAACTGGGGTTCCTCCTCTCTTCTCATGTGGCCTTGCAATGTCATTAAAGTCACCGGTAATGAACCATGGCCGCCTAACTCCAGTTCCGAAGTTATACAATTCTTCCCATAGATCATCTCTCTTCCGCCCACAAGGACTAGCATAGACACCCGAACATACCCATCTTTCGTCCATACGTGGACCAATAATAGCATGGATAGCTTGTTCCGATGTCATTAGTACCTCCACATTTAACCTCATTGCATTCCAAAGTAGCCATATCCCTCCACGTCGACCGTTGGCTGGTGCACGACAAACGTCAGAGAATCCCAAACTTGTCGAGATTGTAATTGCACGTTGCTCTGAGACCTTAGTCTCCAATAGAAAGATAATATCCGGATCATAACGTTGTACAATTTCTCTGAAATTTCTTCGAAATTCCGGGTTTTCGGCCCCTTGACAATTCCAAGACAAAATCTTCATAGGTAAGATCGATATTTATTGCATTGTGATCAGATATACAGGGTCTTCTCCCCTAAGTTTCCATAGAAGCTGTGTCACGGTCATCCGACCCAGTAAGCTGTGGCTCATATCCCCTATAGGAGTAGTCTGCCTTTCCATAATGCAACGCATCTATGGGCGATTCACGTGCTGCCTCAAGGTGGATTTGGGCGTTATCTGCCATAACAGAGCTTAAATCTTTATCCGGCGGACGCACAAAATCCGCAGGTCCAAATCTGCTTTCACCGGTAGCTCCATCGCTACTCTGATAGAAAATAACCCCTTCATCACCCGGAACAGGAGAGAGCTCTAGAGAGGGAGTATCAAGAGGGTGTTGACCGAGTGGCATAAGATGTTGTGGTTCTGTCTCTAGGTGATTAAACTTTTGCCTGGGACTTCTAATTTTCACTGGAATCTCAATTAAGGAGTGATCAGAGATCGCTTCTGCATTGTTGGAGATGTTGCTACGTTGTAGGTTTCCAAGTGTGTGAAATTCCTCAGTCTGCGCCGAGCTAGGATTAGGGGTTGACTCATTTGCCTTTGTCTTCACATGTATGTTATTTGTGGTAGTCAAACTTTTTCCTTTTGATTGGGTCAGAGTTGCCTGCGCATGCAGACCTTTTCCAATGTGGTTTACACCACTAACCTGCTGCATACCAGTTGTGTCCTTAATCCTAACGTTCTGCAGCCCACTCTTCTGTTCCCTTGCCCCCAGCAACTCGTACATATTTCTGACAGAAGTTGTGCCGCCGACCGCAGTCTGTTTTCTGGCTTGATTTCTCTGCCGATTCCGTTTCACTACCATCCAATCCCCGTATTTCTCCTGTTGTGCCCGTTCAGTGAAGTCCGGTGTGCCGGAGCGGCGTCCTTCAGTCTCTTATCCGGCTGATTCTGCTCTACTCTCGTTTTGTGGGCATTCCGGAGACCTATGTCCTACCATCCCACATGAGAAACAAATAACTGGTAGATTCTCATATTCGACTGGAAGTAGCCTATCCTTAATCGCAACCGCGCTTCTCAAAGGTTTACTGAGATCCAGTTGTACACAAAAGCGTGCAAATTTTCCTTTTGCCGCCCAATATGTGTTGTTATCGACTTTGATGGGGAGGCCCAGACTAGACGCCATGGAGAAGACTATATCTTCCTCATAATATTCCATGGGTAACTCCGGTACCCTAACCCAGACAATGGCTGTGTTCAGTTTATCCTTTGACGGTTGAAAATCTGGGTACCATCTTCTCGTAACTAAGTATCGGTTGAAGAGAACCCAAGGTCCTTCGGTTAGTATGTGCTCCACCTTCTCTTGGTCATTAAGCTTGAGAACAAAGCAACACTGGCCTACGTCAATCAGTTCGTAGTCGCCTTGCAGATTCCACAAGCTATTAATCCTTGCGGACAAGATGTTAAAGTTGATATTTCCACCAAGCATCTTTAGGATTAATGCTTCACGCCAAGGTGCTTGAATTTGTTTCTCATATTCAGGATCTAGCACGATCTTGGGGAAGGGAAAATCCTCCGTAGGATCCAGAATTTTGACTTTGTCCAGATTTAACATGCCATTACAAGAGAACTTGATTGCTCTATTTTTCTCCTTTCCCATTAGAGATTCCAAATATGATTTGTTGACGTTCCCCTCCGCTTGTCTGACTTCATGTTGCTGTTCGAACATGGCTTCCTCTGGCACTTCCATTTCCTCCATTAGTGAAACAGAGGCTTGATTTCTTTTGATTTTCTTTGTGCTTCTTCGGATCAGGTCCTCTTCTTGTTGTGAAAGATGAGGGATTTTGAAATCGTTTGTTCGTGCAGTGCCCATGGATTAGGGACTAAAAAGGGGTGATTCCATGTTCTTAATTACATTTGCAATGTTATTTGGAATTTGAAAATCTTGCACGTGAATGTTGTTTTTTATTAATAGGTGGCACATGATCTCTTATATGGCCTACGATATCATATTAATTCACCATCTCATGCTTAAGTTCATAGAGAATAAAAATATTTAATATTCTTTAACACTGTGCAGAAAAAAAAGTGAAATCGTAGAATATTGATAATTCAGAAGTGCAAAATGCGTTTTAAATAGCATTCATGACATCAATATTTATAATTATATATTATACTCGTTGCTGTTTCAAATACGTATTTATTTATTAATATTTCCTCACGACAATTACCTAGTCGCATTTTAGACGTGTGATATCGCTGGTGATATCTTGAAATTCGTAATTGTCAAAACACTTATATATCAATTGTTTTTTTTTTTGGTTTTTATCCACCCGGTTCTAGTTCATTGGCCGACTAATTCGGATCGTGTACTACAGAGGCTCATTACGAGGGTGATCCTCTCAACCCAATTACTATTCACAATATTAAGGTTCGAACTATTGACCTTATTTAAGAAATTTAGTACCTCATTTTGTTAAACTAACTGATAGTTGATATATATCAATTGTTTTTATTGTCAACTTTATCAATCCGACTACAAAATGAGCACGATAAACCTACAAGTTGGGCCTTGACCCAATACTTGCCAAAGACCCAAACAACAAAAGTGCCAAGAAAAGTAAAAGGCAAAGACTTTGGCCCCTTCGCCGTCCGCTTTTCGCGCTCCTCGAAAAAACACACTTTTTTTGTTTGGTCCAACAAATAATAATTACTAATTCTCATTCTTGTTTTCTTGTTCACACCGAAAAGCTGGCTGACTGATTGTGTGAAACGGTGTGTTTTTTGTGAATGGAGTTTTCGAATCCTCTGTTGCGGAGGTACCGAGACGATCGCCGGAAACTTCTCGAATTCCTGTTGTCCTCCGGCTTCATCAGAGAAATCACAACTCCGGCGGGGCCGGCTAACTTTTCCGGCATGGATTTCGACTGCCTCAGCGCTGATTACGTTATTGAATGCATTCAATCCGGTATACATATGATAAGTATATTGTTTTTTTTTTGGCAATAAAATGTTGCGTTGAAGAAAAGAAGCTAAACCCAGAATTGCTTTGACTCGTTTTGTTGGTTAAAAATGGTAATTCGAGTAGCTGAGCGAGTATTTTGGGTAACAAATGATATGGGTTTTGGGTTGGAGGAAAGTACAGTGGTTTTGAGCTGGTGGGTTTTTCGGTAGTACTTGACTGATTGTATCTTCGCTCAGTTGAAACAGAGTTGTGGACATGCATGTGTATGTGTGGTTATGTTTGCGGTTCTGTGTGTGTATGTGCGGGCGTGGGTTATTTTTTTCATACCATGTTTCTTCATCATTTTTATTATCTATGTGTAATGAAATGATGATTCTTGCTATTAATTAGGTGGGGTACTTGATGTTTCTCAAGCGAAAAAGAGATATTACGAAGAGTCTTCCCATCCCGTAGTGGTAAGAAATGCAGAATAAGTTTGTCCTGGTACTCTTTAGTTCTGTTAATCCCGTGTGTATATATATATTCTTTCCTTTGGTCTTATTCAGCTTTTATGCGTGAATATGTTCCAAATTTCTCATATCCAAGTAAGCCAGACTATGCGATGGATATTTTCTCCAATTATCTAGTTCCAGGCTGTCAATTAACTCGAGAGTATAATCGTTTGCATTAAACAATTCTTAGGTGTCTAATTCGTTTCTGTATTTGGTTTATGGAGCAGAGAATGAAGTGGAAAACTTATACATGCCAGAAACAAGCTGCTAGTTTCTATCTGAGCGGAAACACTAGAGTACTTCTAAATGTTCATTCACGATTATGTTTTGACTTGGATAATTAGAATTGTGAAGAGAACACTAGATGTTGTGGAACAAACAAAAAAGTCAATAAGGATCACAAAACCCTAAACCCTAAGGATCACAGATTTACCATTTTTCCGAATGTCATATTTCGTTTCTTACAATCTTGTGAAAAATTCTTTGAGAATCTTACTCAGATTCCATAATTCTTTCCTGTAATAGGTGTCACGTCACCAACTTTTGGTCATTTCTATGCACAAGCATCATGTTATACCTTTATTTGTGGTCCTGTAGGATGCTTCTAAGTTATGATATCTGCTAAGCCTCTGGAGGGCATATGGTGAGAGACCTGAACAAATTCTTACAGTGAAAATGCACAAAAATACTTTGCTATCTGAAAAGCATTTCATTTGTCCAAGAAGTCTGAAATATATATTCCCCCAAGGAGTATATCAGTTTTGGATTAACTATTCCGAAGTTGCTACTGGTTGTTGCCCATGGACCGAAATTGTCACAAAGTTACAGGGCCCTGTTACTTTATCTCTCTTTCCATTTTCTTTTTCTTGTTCTTCTTTTGTTCCTCCTTCATATGGTATTGCTTAATGTTGTTGTTAATCTGCACCACTCAAAAACGCTATAAAAGAATGATATTGGTGACAAAAGACAAAGTTGTGAGGTGAAGATTATCATTAATGATATCCATACTATACATGATGGAGGCAGATTTAATGCTATTCCTAAGTTGCTACCGGTTGTTACCCATGGACTGAAATTGTCACAAGGTTCCCTGCTACCGAGCACTGTCTCTGTTACTTTATCTCTCTTCCCTTTTTCTTCTTCTTCTTTTGTTCCTCCTTCATATGGTATTGCTTTATGTTATTGTTAATTTGTGACTAGGTGCATAAAAGGTTGAGAACGTACACCATTCCCTTATGACACAAGTGTACAGTTCTATGAAGATTGTTTAACTTTAAGCTATATGTCTATGTATTTCTATATATAGGACATTAATAATTAAAAATAATTGTGGTGGTGTTTAACTGAGTATACTGTGTGCTGGTGTTTCATGAGCCTTTATCTATTCTTTTTTCGGTTTACACAAGGATAAGCAGGTCCAGGCACTGGTGTTAGCATCAGTGTATGCTCATTGTGTCAGCGTCAGTATATGCTCATTCTCGGCATGGTCTGTGCAGTAGCCTGTATGAATGTGACTGCACTAAAAGGCCATATATTCAGTTTTGTGATTTTTCTAGAAGCTTTAGTATATTAAATTTGTTCTTTCCCTCCAATTTTCCTCCCCGGCTAGATTCAGTTCTACTTCTGCTTCCGTATGAAAAAGTAAGTGTACCATTTCCTGCAGAGGCATTCACAATCAGGAGATGTTTTTTATCTTCATTCAGATCCAGACTCAGCTGGATCTCCACCACATCGTGCTCCACCACCAATCGCCACAAACCAAAGCAAATATGCTGAATCTTGTGATTCTCAAAGATCCAACTATTCAGCTGGTGAAAGATTGCCTCTGTCAAGTCAGAAAACTAGGATTAACGGCCAAGTAAATGCAGCTCCAGATATAACTTCCCTTCATAATGCAGATACTCTCTCAGTAGGATTGCCAACTCTAAGAACAGGTATCTATATTCCTCATCTTGTGTGATGTGAACCCCGACCATTCACACCGAGTGCATAGAAGTTCAAGCTATTTTCAAAGCCTACTACTCCTTGTTGTCAGAAAACAAGGCTCCGTTTCCTAAACACATTCTTTTACAGGTTTCAAGACAAATTAACTGAAATTGTTTCTCAATAAGAAATGTCAACTCAACCTGTCAGCCAACCTGTTCAAACTTTGCAACCACTAATTTCAATCACGCTTTCATTTTTGCAGCAGGAACCAGAGGAATACAGTGAACATTTCCAGAAAATGTTTTCAAAACAACCCCCCCCATATATCTCTTATTTTGTGGATTCATTATTCCGAATTCCTAGCTATCTTCAAGTACCATGTAATATATTTCAACTATTTTGCGAGTCACTCAAAACCGTTCTGAGATGCTATTCTGATCGCAAAATGTCCTGCTGAACTCTGAACTAGTATATTGCATTACGAGGTCCAAAGAGCATGATAGAAATTGCGTGTGCCATGCTATCACTTATTGGATGCTTAACTTGGAATTGATAGATATCAGTTGCTTATTCACAAAATAAAAGTTATGTGCTTTCACATATCATGTAATGGAAAGATACTTTGAACTGAAAACAAAAATATTCTGTTGGAGATGATAAATATTAGACGACTCTTCTCTCTAACAACTTAAGCTTTTTAGATGAAGTGGTCATTCAATAGTTTCTAAACGTTAGAAGGGCCTATGTTTCCTAATAGATTGTACGATAAGCGAGATTCTTTCCCCACATTAATATTTTAGGTAGGGAAGAAAACAATCTTGTTGCATCATGAATTGTTTCAAAGAAGCTGTATCTCAGCTAAAGGGGAGGAATAATTCAAGTTTTTGAAAGGGAAACAAGGACTGTTGTTTATCTGAAGAGCCTTCTCACTATTATTTTGCATCTTCTATTGAATCATATAGATGGATATAGGGCATTGGGACATTCGCTTCACCTTCCCATTTTAAGGTTGTCTCAGAAATATTAATGTTAATGTGGTTCAGCTTAATTGCCATAATTAAAACACTTTAGGAATAGTTAGTATGGCCAATCTTCGTATCTCCTTCCTACATTATTTTCATGAGGCAGAACAATGTAGGTGTCATGGTTGGTCGGGGAATACCATATAAGGATTTATGGAACTTATTCTGGATTAAAACAGTTACTATATTTATAGCTGATGCATGGTTTCTCCTGATTTTGCTTCTTGAACTAAAATTCCATTCTTTGAGTAAACTGATACATATTATTAGGATTCATGAAGGTTTACTGGATGATGACTTGCGGGAATCAGCGTATGAAGTTTTTATTGCATGTATGCTGTTTTCAGGGTAATCTTTGCCTCTCTTGTTGCTCTTTCTGCTTGTGAACTTAAGCAGAAATAGTTCATGTTTATGCCGGTTTTCATTTTTCTTCTTTTTTTCTTTCCATTTTTTTAAAAAAAGAAATTATACATTTTGACTTTTTTCTCTAGTCTTAGCTAATATATCTCATTCTATGTTCTTTTATCTAACCATTGCTTCTTGTTCGCATAGGGTTGAAATTCACTCAACTGAGGCTAGAAAGAGAGAAAAAGGCTCTAAATTTCTTTCTGGGTTAAAGAATAAAAAAGAGAAACGACATATAGAATCTGAGTCTCCTGATAGGCATTTAAAGGTCCTTGACACAATCCGCATACAAATGCAGGCAAGTTCTCTGTTCCATTTGTTTTTAAGTGTGTTTTTCAGATTTTTTTTTGTTCAATAACTTCATCCAAATATGCTTTGACATATTGCTAATGTCAGTTTATGTCGTAATTACCCATGTCATCTTCCTCTTTTACGTTGCCAGCATTTTTTCTCCCGTTTTCTCTGTAGTTTGTGACTTTAGAACAATGCAGTATGCACTATGGACTTAGGTGAATAAGGTTTTGTGTATCTTGGATTCTTTGACAGAACTCAAGTTGGAAGCTCATTCTGATTCTCTAGCACTTTAGGCTAATAAAGAAACTGCTTGGTAAACAAAGTAATTAGAATACTTATTGCAATGCTAATAAATATGAAAAAAGCAATTAAATGTAATCAAGACATTAGAATGTCTAAAACTAACTCCTCAAGGAAATTCCTCAAAAAGTTTCTGTTCATATGTGTTGCTTCTTCATATTTGGCATATATAATAATTGTTTTAATTGCTGTGTTTTAATTTGTATGTTGTGTATTACAAGTTTTTGTGTTTCTATGATGTTGAACGATCGTTTTGAAATAAATAGACAAGTTATGATAATTACAATGAGCACCAACAGAATGTTTCGGAAGTCTTTCTTTGTCTGTTTTATTTGGAGTAGATTTCTAATCACAAGGTGATGTGGCTATAAATATGAGAAGGTTTTAGTTTTAATCACATAACCCTTGTGCTCTTATTCTTCTGCTTTTGCCATGCCTAATGTAACTCACTCCATGTGCTGCATTAGATCTCAGAAGCAGCTGATGGATTTATCAGGCGAAGATTGTCGCAGTTTGCTACAGGGAAATCTTGTGGACAAAATGATATCCCACAAATATCGTTGGCGCTTTTGACTGGTTTGTCAAGATCTGATTTTTCAAGCATGAAGTCGTACCTCCACTGGAAGAACAGACAAGTAATTTGCCACTGACTAGTATTATTTCTCCTTTTGCAGCATTTTCTAAGTCTCAATTCTTGCTCGAGCCTTCCTTCTTGACTCTATCAGCGCAGCTTGTGGTTAAGCATAATTAAGACTTCTATATGTGATTCTTATGTTTAAGGTTAAGAAACAAAGCATTCATGCCTAAGAAATTTTGGATGCCTAAGAAATTTTGAGTTCCTATGATCTGTTTTGAGCTCAATGGGGATGGAAATAATGAGGCTTGGGCCAATAGTATGTTATATTTCACTGGGTTACCAAATAAAATTTTCTTTTTTACCTTTACCTCATCAACTCCACTTTTTTCACACATTTTCACCTCGATCATGGCCTGTTTTGGTGGAAACAATTGTCAAATAAAAAAAAAAAGAGAGATAAAGAAAAATCACATGATGAGTTGGATGTGTTTTTCGGTTCATCTCATTGTACTTGAATAGAATATGTGTAAGTTTTTGGGGTTTGCTAAATATTTCCACCAAAAATAGGCATGGGGTGGTAATGTGAAAAAAAAATCATAGAGTTGAGGAGGTAAAGTGTAAAAAAGAAAAAGAAAAAGAAAAAGAGAAAAAGGATTTGTTGGTAAAGCGTAAAATGGCCAAAGTTCGGTGGCAAAAGGTTATTATCCCTCCCTTTTAGTCCGTTCCATGAGGGATCAACTGTTTTGAATCCATGTCTCCTAGTTCTTGAATTAATTTCAGTTTGTGACTCTTGCTCTAAATCTGTTTACAGGCAAATGTTCTGGAAGAACTTGTTTCTTCTGACCATAAGAAGACTGAAAAGCAGATGATAAAAGCTTCACTTGCAAAAATTAGAAATCCAGAGGTATTTCTTGAATTATTGTTGTTTGCCATAGCTGTGGCAGTTTTCCCCTTAAACAATCTGCCGTTTTATGGTTAGGAATGGGATATAAAGATGTTGCCTTCTGAAAGGAGTGATGTCCTTTTAACTCTTCGACAAATTGCTTTGGCATTCTCGTCAATACCTGGGCGCTTTGGCATGGAGGGAGAAACATACTATTGGACCACTGGTTATCATCTGAACATCAGACTCTATGAGAAGCTACTCTTTGGTGTATTTGACATTCTGGAAGATGGCCAGCTAATAGAGGTTTGGATTTTCAGCTTTGGTATTAAGGTTGATTTGCCCAAAATATATCTAATTTTGTAGATGATAGTATATATGAGTTCTGTATCAGGAAGCAGAAGAGATCCTGAAGTTGGTGAAGTTGACTTGGTCAGTGTTGGGCATCACAGAGAGGCTACATCATGCATTATTTGCTTGGGTGCTTTTTCAACAGGTATAAATTGTCTGATGTAGCTTTGGCTGTAATTCTGTTGTGATTAGAAGATGCTTTCACATCCATTGTGATTAGAAGATGCTTTCACAATCATGCCTGCCACAGTTTCTTGAACATAGATGATTCCGAAACATGTTTCTGGAACTGTTTAAGAAAAGTGTTTTTGAGCTTGCAGCCGCATATGTTATTATCCTGTCCGGTTTAAGATATTTAGTATGCTCCAAAAGACAGTTTTAGTGCTATATATGAACTTTTAATGGAATATACTGGAATTTTCAGATGAAATATGTGCTTTCTTTTTTGAGCATCTCAGAGTTTGTTTCTCAAAAGAACATTTCTGAAATTGGCAAATACGAGCATTTTGTGTCCTCCTCAAAGTAAGTCCATACTTAGAAGGTGGACAACTTGTTCTGGTTTCACAAAGACCCCTTGTGTCTATGCATTCTTTCGGATAGGCTATCTTTTTCTGTTTTTCTTTCTTTCTTTCCTTTTTCTTTTTCCGTTTAAAGAAAAAACAACTTCACTGCATATGTTTCTTTTCCAAAATAAGTGAAAACAAAATTATGCTTCAATAGAAAGTGTTCTGGTTAACTGCTAACGTGGTCAACTGGCTTCACAGGACACATATTTCTTCATTTTATGAATTCATTTCTCTCGTTCCTGCAAACTCGACTCATATATCATTGAATATGCTATTTCTGATAAAGTTTTAAATATATTTGCTTTTTAATGGAAGTTTCTTGCGACCGAAGAGACAACACTGTTGGACTATGCAATTTGTGAGGTTGAGAGAGTTCTATCTGCTGAAGTTTATGATGACAAAGAAGTGGCTTACATGAAGAGCTTGATGTGTAATACTATTCGCATTGAGCGTGAGATCAGACTGAATTTGTTGCAGTCTATCTTTTTGTCAATTTGCTCGTGGTGTGACATTAGATTGCAGGATTATCATCGATATTTTAGTCAGGTTATCTCCTTTTATAATTTGACATTACTAATTTTGTGTTTTCTAGTTTTATGATGTTGGAAGAACTTGTAAAGTGGTAGACCTTGAAATATTATGTCTGAAGGGATATTCAATTTTCAGAAATTGCCGTTCTTTGAGAGGGTGCTCAAAATTGAATTGTTCACTGGGATCCAAGATTTAATTCCACATGGAAATATCCGGGTAAACATACAGCAGGTTTGTTTTTGAAATTTTTTCCCTATGGTATAAACAGAATTTCCATACAGACTATTGAAACAATGTCATATACTGGCATCTAGTATTCTCTTTGTTTCTTTGAGGAGACAGATATTACATTAGGTTGTGTTGGAAGAGAGAAATATGTTTGTGTGTTATTCATAGTCTCCTATCTTCTTTATATAGAGATGAAAATAGAAGAATACAAGAGTGCTAAGCAAACTAGAAATAAGGTAACAAAGTAATATTAGAATCCTAATTGATATAGGAATCCTAACCCTACCATAATATGCTAACTTACCAAATATTCTATTAGACCTCCTAACACTCCCCCTCAAGTTGGATTAGGCTTAAGAAACGTACACAGCTTGCTAAAAAGAAAAACAACAATAAAAAACATAAAAATAATCCTAACAAATTGAAACATATCCTAACATATTAAATATTTCATTTCTCCCCCTCAAGCTGAGAATTTTGGAAGCTTGCAACACCAAGAAGTTATAGAAGCAGCAATCTTGTTGCAAAGAGCACAATCTCATCATAACTTAATAGATTGATACAGAGCACGATTAAATCATGAAAGTATAAAATAGAATTGCAGCTAAACGCGACAGAATATATAAACCATGAATGGACCTTGATAGGTAAAGAGTAAATTACGAAGAGAGTTCATCAAATTGTGAGAGAAGTTGACAAATCACTGGAGAGCCGTGACAGAGATAAAAAATCATGGCATAGCCATGATAGTGAGAAAAGCACAATTGAATTGTGACAACAAGATAAAAGATCACGATCTAGTCGTGACAGAAATCACAGTTTACCTGTGACAAGAGTAGATAAAAAAAATCACAATATCAATCATGACAGGAGAAAATCACAACATAGTTACGATAGAAATCATAATGTAATTGTGAAAATAAGATAAAAGATCACGATCTAGTTGTGACCGAAATCACAGTTTGCCTAGGACAAGAGTAGATAAAATAATTACGATATCAACCGTGATAGGAGAAAATCATGACATAGTCATGATAGAAATCACAATATAATTGTGACACTATTGGAGAATTAATAGAGAAAAAGAGAAAGAGTACCGTAGAGAAAAGAGTACCACATAGGTAGGTATAAAAGAATGAAAAAAATCACGGAGAAAGTTTTGAGATTGGTTGGAAAGTTATAATAGACATGAAAAAAAAAAGTAACGAGTTTTTCTTTTCTTTTCTTTCTTTTACGATATGAGGGGGTGGGTAAAAAAAAAGAAAAAGAATCGAGAAATTGAGAATATTTTGGTGATGCTGTAAAAAACATGCATCAATTGGGTTGGGGTAGATAGTTTGGAGAAGTTTCAATCGCAACGACGACAAGGAGGGGTGAGTAATATGGATAAGTTTGGAGAAGATTCAATAGCAACAACAGTAGGGAAGGGTGGATTGTGGGAAGAAGGGGCGTTAACAAACAACAGGGAAGGGTGGTTCGCTGGAATAAGAGGCGTTAACAGATGTTTCTACTGCTTTTTTGTCTTCTTCTTCCTCCAAACATGTTGTGATACCATGTTGGAATAGAAAAATATGTTCGTATGTTATTCATAGTCTCCTGTCTACTTTATATAGAGATGGAAATAGAAGAATACAAGAGTCCTACGTAAACTAGAAATAAGGTAACAAAGTAATATTAGAATGCTAATTGATATAGGAATCCTAACCCTACTATAATATGCTAACTTATTAAATATTCTATTAGATATTAGATCTTCTAACAGATTGTTAATTTCACATTTCTCCTTTTTTGACATCTAATATTTTTCCAATCACAATTGCGTTTCTGTCAGAACTAGGGGGGTTGAGAATCATATTTCAATCCATTTAAATTAATTTTGGGTTGGGTTGGGTATTCAAATTTTATCAATGGGTTAAAGCGGGTTGGGCTTTAGTGGGCTTCAAATTTTATTGGGTCCTAAATGGGTTCAAGCGGTTTCTAAATGAGTCAATACGGTTACTAAATGGTTCCAACGACAAAAACATTATAATTTGATAATATTTCACAATTTTGAAAAGTTAGTGATAAAATTATTCTAGCAAATTAAAAAATATGTTAGATAACAAATAAATAGTTGAAAAATATAAAAAAATTATATTTAAGAAAACATATTTTATTTTATATTAAACCCGTTAAGAAACCGCATCAACTCATTTGCAACTCGCCTCAAACCCATATACAACACAACCCATTTAAGACCCATTCTCTATTTCTTTGAACCCAACCCATTCTCAACCCGATCCAATAGAACCCAACCCAAACCCGACCCAACCCGCCCATTTGCCCCCTCTAGTTAGAACCATTTCTGCAATTCTTTTCAGTATCTGCAGCCTCCCACTGAGTACTTCAAAGTTCTTTTTATTTTGCAAACTGATTCTATTGTCCCGGCAGTTTACGGCATCATGCTTTCCCAGTGAGATCGCAACCAAAAAGATCAGAACATATATTCAGAAGTCTTTGGATGCTGCATGCAAGAGGGTAAGACCTATCTTCAGGTTAGCAGTAATTTCCGTGATTGTTATTCATGACAAAGTTGATGTTCTCAATTTGTCAGGTCACTGGTCTTAATACTATTGGTTCTGTCAAAGAAAAGATGCATCCTCTGGCTCTCCTTGCAAGTGAACTAAGAGTGCTTGCTGAGAAGGATTTCTCTGTATTCATCCCTGTTCTACGTCGGTGGTATCCTGACTGTGCTATGATATCAGCCAAAACATTGCACCAGTTTTATGGTGAAAGACTGGTACGAGCTTAGTGAAAATTCGTTTGTCTTCTCCAGATTTCTCAAGTTGGCAATTATTTATTGATTCAAGTTTTTTGTTTCTTGTCTTAGAAACCATTTATCAAGGATATTACATGCCTCACTGATGATGTCAGGAAAGTGCTTCCTGAAGCTTATGCATTGGAGCGTTGCCTTATTGCTTCGGCTTGTAAAGAAAATAATTTGCACTATGGCCAAGGATTTGAGCTTTATCCGGTTTGTATTTTTCCTGAACCCATTAACATTTGGTTTGCGCTGTAATAGATTCTCCAATTGACTTGAATGTTGATCCTAGGAAGTATTACTACTTTCTTGCTTCACAATTTTTCCATGGAACCCCTTCAACTGAAAATCCCTGGCAAAGGTCCTTTGCTTATATTTATTTAAAATAATAATGTGTATGATGACATACAACCTATTGTTTCAACTGCTAGCCTTGCTTATTGCTGCCTTTACCATCTGCAAGGAAGAAAGAAAGAATAGTTAGTCTTGAATTTTTTCTGCTCTTTATTTATTGTATGAGGAATTTCAGTTGATCTTTTAAAACAGTCAATCGGGGTGCATGATACAGCATATTGGTTTTCTGCACCTTGCCTTAATTGCCTTATATAGGTGCAATTAACATTCTTCTTAGCACCAGCAATTGACATCAGTGAAAAATGATTAGCGAGATTGCTAGGTTAGATGTCAATTACTTTGCATGAACCTGTTTGGTGCTAGAAGATGATTATCTTTCACGTAATGCAAGAAATGTTAACTGGATTAGTTCTTCCTGGAAGATTTTGTTAAAACAAACTTAGTTTTCGCTTGGCTTTAAGCAGGAATTGACTGATAATTGCTTTGAGTTGCTATAAATTTGTGTGGAATTCCAACTCAAGAAACACATGCACCTGCTAACTAGCTAGATTTTCTGTTTTATGATGGAACTCATAAATGCTGGTATAAAGGTTACTTCATCATTTATTTTGCATCATCCTGCATGACAAACCCAAAAGCGAGGGATTACAACTTGTGGAATCATTTTTCTGAATAGCACAAAAGAATTTTAGAGATGATGGCTTGCTTGTAAGTGATCATCAATTGCTGTATGGTCATTCTACTTTTCTCCTCTCCCCAGATTGCTGAAATTTCCAGGCCCATCATTCTTGATTGGGTAGTTGAGCAACACGAAAGAATTATGGAATGGACTGGACGTGCTTTTGATCTTGAGGTCTGTCTCATATTTGGTTACTGCAATCTGAAATGGACACAGTACTATGATATAGTTATCAATAAAATGAATTGTACCATGTTAGAAGTTCTCATAATATTATTTTGGACCTCTTCGAATTGGTCTCAATTTATATACAGGACTGGGAAACTTTATCTGCTCAGAAGAAATATGCAGCTTCAGCAGTTGAAGTGTTTCGGATCATAGAGGAGGTATGCATTGTTTCGGATCATATGGTGAAATGTGATAGAGCAGGATGTTTATCTGTGCCCAGTGCAAACCGTTGGTCCTCTCCTTCAAGAAGCATAAGTGTTTCTTGAGAGGAGCTATGTAAGAGCTGGATAAGTTTCGAACAATAGTAGCCAACTAAATGGATAAAACAAAAAACCACTTTGGGATTTTCAAATTTAAAATTGGTTCCCGAAAGGCCAAAAAGGCTATGTGGCCCAATGTAAGTGGTTTGTCCTGATACGCTACATACCAGAATTTAATAGCATTTGCTTATCTAAAGGTAATGTAATACTCGCTCTGTTAGCAGATATTTGTCAGAATTAGGTTACATCAGTGTTACGTGCGTCTAATTTCCTAGATTTTTAACTATTAAATTGGAGCTCCTAGTCTTGAAAATTTGGCTCCAGTTTTGCTCGGCCTGGAATCCTAGGCCCAACAGTTGTTTAACTATCCATGTTACATATGCTATATTGTACTCCTGGTTTTTGCTTTTATTTGTTACTAGATTGTGGCTCGTCTCTTCTTTTTATATACTTGCTAAACATTCTTATTGATTTTTCTGAATTCATAATTTGCAGACAGTGGATCAATTTTTTCAGTGGAGTCTTCCATTGGACATCACTCATTTACAAGCTCTACTATCGATAATTTTCCACAGCCTGGATACCTATTTAACGAAAGTGGTTAGCCAGTTTGGTACGGGCATTTTGGAAGTTGCTAATTTTCAATGATTCTAATGAAGCTGCAAGTATAAGATATCGTGTGTTATTTACATCAGGTTTATTCCTACAAGTTGATTCTTACCCTTTCCTTAAGTCCTTCAGCTGGAAAAGGTCGCATGACTTGTGTCATAACATTGGACTACAGTCTACCAACTGTTAAACTAGCCTGGCTAGGACTGATATATTGGCCCAGGAAGTGGCTAAGACTAGCAGCCAATTGAGAAGCCATAGGGCTCAAATATCAAACTTCACTGGTTTGTTTGCTTCATGTTTGATTCGTGAGGGATATTAAGTTTTGCTCTTACCTTAGCTTGTGGTAGAAATGTATTTGATGCAAAATTGGATTTCATGCCAATTTTTTGTCAGCTTTATGATAAAGAATGAAATTGTATGTAAGACTAAAGTAGAATTACTTGTAGCATTGATGAACTGGGACACCTTGCAGTAGTTGGTTCATGATATTGAGTAGCTGAACTGATTTTTCTGTGAAATATTATTTGGTTCCCAGCGAAACTAATACTGCCACTAGTAATTACAGAAACAAAATCTGTGCTCTACTGTCAACATCCAAGGGTTGACCCTTTATTGGCGCTTGTCGCTTTTTTATTGGCATTTTTGTTTGTGCCGTAATTCTACTTAGTTAATTTGTTCACGATCTTTTGAATAAGCACGGTATTATTTGTTCTTTTGCTTCCCAATTCTGGACGCCTACTGAAAAGTATGACGACAGTAACATCTCAAATTTTATTGTGCAGTTGAGAAGCAAAAATTGTATCCCTCTGCTCCTCCATTGACTCGTTACACGGAAGCAACATTTCCCATTGTTAAGAAAAAGGTGGTAGAGGGTTTGATTATAGATGATGGAATATATAAACAGTTGGATGAATTGACAACTCCTAAGCTATGTATCAGATTAAATACTTATCGAGTGAGTGCAAGTTCTATTCTGATTCCTTTGCAATAATTTCCTATTTACCAATTTTTTCACTAGTTCATCTACTTGTTTTGTTTGATAGGTCTTTTTACCAACGGCAAGGTTAACAGTTTCTATAAGATTCATATATTGCTATCTTGAGTATTCATATGAAGCTGGTGTGCGTAATTTATATTAATTTATTTTCGGCTCTTCAGAGAGAAACACAATTAGTTGTATTAAGTCTGAAGATTGTCTCTCTTGTGGGAGATGTTGCTTCAAGCAAGGAGACAGTTCTATGCTGAGAGTAAATCAGTAAATTCAAAGAAGCTTGTTGCATGTATCGTAGTTATTCCAGGAGCACCAAAATTTAAGCTGATGATGGATATCGCCTCCTTGCTACTGGGGTTTTTATGAATTACTATTAATGAAACCCCATGTTTTTTATTATCTATTATTGATATTCTGGAAAGGAGGGAAACGAACAGTGAATACAGGGATATGTAGCATCATAAATTAACTTCACCTAAAAAACAAAAGACATTTTTTTAAACGGATCTTATCCCATGCAGTGATCCGCTTGGGATGCTTTTGATTTGATCTTCTTTGCCTAAAATAGGAGACGTAGGTTAGGAGGAGGCACGACAGAGTTCTGGAAGCTGATTAGGATTCTGTCAACTTTGTCTCTTTTGAAAATTTACTTTGTTAATTTCTACTGATGCTGATATATATTTTTTGCAGTATATACAAAAACAAATTGATGTGCTTGAAGATGGCATTAGAAAGTCATGGGAATCTGTCACATCATACCGAATAGACAGACACTGTAAGTTGTTGAGGATGTAAGCTTGCAGCTTAGGATTTGTGAATCTGATGAGCTCTACAATGGAAATCTTTTCTGAATCTTGCTTGGAATGTTTAGTAGGAGTTGATGTATCAAGCTCATACCTTTTTGGCCATAAGTATTGGCTGCTCTATTTTCATTCACATTGGCTCTTTGGTTGAGTGGGTTTCAAGAAACATACTGTACTGAAGGAGGTGCTTGTACTTTGTTGGCCTATAATGTGCTATTGAAGTTATTCTTCTCAGAAAATTGAAGTTCTATATACTACAACAGGCTAGTTGGACATATAGTTTAATAGTTTTCGAAGTTAACTTCTAGTGTCCCTGGCATCAGCATTCGATTGGATTGCTCATTATGATTAGCTAGATATTCTATATGATAATTTGTGTTAGGGGGTGATTGTAACTTCGATAGATAGAGGTTTTTTTTTTCCTTTTTTTGTAATTGACGCGAACCTCAGAGGGTTTTTGGTAATTATCCTGAGTATCAAATTAACAAAAGTTAAAAGTCCATGAATCTTTCCATCACTTTAGCGTTACTTTACATTGACACACCATCCTTTTTCATTCAGCAATAGAGAATACTCCTGAGACTTTGGAGAGAGCAGATACGAATGGTGAATCAGTTTCTGAGCTTTTGTAGCCACACTAGACTGCATCCGGGATTCTGCTGCTCATGCTATTAGAATGACTAGCGATTTTCTAGGTAGGTCATGGCTGATCCTACTTCTACATCTGTTACCTTCGGCCTTATTTTAACTTCTATTAAGTTTCTTTCTTTGCTACAGCTGATAAAAATTGTTGTTCTAGATGATAGAATTTAGGTACTTTATTTAAGAATTTAAGATACTCCACCCATCGATAAAATAGATGGGGTATATCTCACAAAGATAAATAAAAGTATCTATTATGATCCAAATTCAAAATCAATATGTATCTTGCTTCATATAAATGAATTTGTAAAAATAAAAGAAAGACGACATACAAATTAACCATGTGCTAGGAACCAGATTTGAACTGGTGACACGAGTATTTTCAGCCTCTCCCCTACCAGCTTTAATGAGAATAATATCTTTTCTCTTAATTCGTATTGGGTAATCCTCATGCATAGATTGACTCAAAATATTGGTGTTGAATTTTCTGTGATTTACTTTAAATAATGGACCCTAAGGTAACTCCTGTGTCTTTGTTATTGCATTTCCAGGAACCAAAATTGTGTTCTGGGATATGAGGGATTCGTTCCTGCTTCATTTGTATCACGGCAGTGTTGAGGCAAACCGCTTAGATGGTGTACTTCCACAATTTGATAGCGTAAGATATTTAGTCATATGTATTTTCTTTTATTTTACCCCCTTCTCTTTTTCGGCTTCTTTCTGATTCAAATGCACATCACATGCACACAAACTTACAATTAAAGATGGACATAAATTCATGCGTTCTTATTTCCGAAACAGAGCATATGCACACATAATCATGACATCTACTTTGTGGTCTGTTATTGTGTATCCTTTTCCTCTATCGTACGTAATAGACAACCATTTTTAAATTTATCCAGGAGTGTTCTGTAATAAAATCTGACTATAGATCTTTCATTTAGTCCTCCTTTTAGGTTTACACTAATACAAATCAATCTGCATCTGCTACGGTGCATCCAGAAAATTTGGGTTG